>VNJM01000990.1:0-510015 GCA_008042475.1 Drosophila kanapiae
GCGAACGGATGGTGCCTGTATACCTTACTGAGATTTGATTTTTAGGGGAGCGGGCAGAAAGGGAATCAGCTGATTAATACATGTTGTGCTTTTGTTTTGTTTGAATCTTTAATCTCCAGCGTTGTCCTTAGTCTTGTGACGGGACATTTATTCGACTCAATTTTATTAAATATTTAACTATATATATTGACTTTTACATTTAATATATTTATTTATCTTATTATATAATTAATATGTATTTAAATCGGTTTCCAGGGAACACCACGAGGAGGCCAAATAATAAGCAAATAATGTAAACAAAACAAAAGCACAACATGTATTAATCAGCTGATTCCCTTTCTGCCCGCTCCCCTAAAAATCAAATCTCAGTAAGGTATGTATACAGGCACCATCCGTTCGCAGATCACCAAGAACAGATGATTTGGTTTCAACTTTTCTGAACCACCTAGCAGTAGTTGGTATTTTAGTGTCACCGACGGAAAAATACCCTGTTCCCATCTCAGAAGATTACATTTTTTTCATTCGTATATGCAAAACATTTCACTCTTATCCCAGATTCGTATTTGTGAACAAATACAAAAAGTATGCTAAAATATTAAAAAATATAATATAACACATAATATTATTATTTTAATTGTTAACCCAATAGTGAATACGCCCATATTGTTACAGTACCAAGTATGAAAAGTAGC
The DNA here is from genome assembly GCA_008042475.1 of Drosophila kanapiae. NCBI lineage: Eukaryota > Metazoa > Arthropoda > Insecta > Diptera > Drosophilidae > Drosophila > Drosophila kanapiae. Next base: position 693 of record VNJM01000990.1, read on the forward strand.
AAAAGACAAAATCTTGCTGGCTTCGAAATGGAATAACCACGCATACATGCATCCGTGTATGTGAATGCATGAACACGCACACATACAAAGGCCAAGTCAAGCACACGACAACCTTCTTCGAGATGCGCCTCTTTGCGAATGATCTGATCGAGCGGTCGATGCGAGCGAGAGCGTAAAAAGAGAGAGAGCAAATTGCCGAGCATTCCCGAAGCTGCGGGGCCTGTCGCATACGGCGCTCTGGGGCCTGTCGCTAAAAATTTTTGGTTCCATTTTCGTTGTATGAAATGGGAAGTCTATATGCTGTATGGTTGGTGATTTGGGGCAATTTAATGGATTTACGGCACGAGAGGGCAAAACGTCTCCATTGCCGCAGCCGTTAAATGGCATCAAATTTAACTGGCGTATAAAGTGGCCGCTCCACGCACTAACTGCAGCACCAACAACAATCGGCTGATAACTATTAAGATAACTACTGCAGCCATATTCGGACCGGGATCGGGATCGGCACTGGGATTGAGTTTGGGGCTTGTGTTTGGGTCGCTCGGTTTGGGTTTTGGAAGCCAGGCAAATCCTTGAAAGCGCTGGCAATAAATGCAAAAATCCTTACAAATAATATGAGAATGGTTATGGGCAGTGTGCGGGCTTATCGCAGGCATAAAACCAAACACACACACCAAGCACAGCAAACACCGAAAACAATCTAAACAAGAAAAATTGCACAAATTGCCTGGGCTTCAGTTCGGTTCTCAGCTCCGGGTCCATCGTCGTCTCAGCCTCTGATATCGCGCAGCTCCCAACGTCATCATCACCAACGGCTACCATGGGCCGAATTCGCTTTTCACTGCTCAGAAGTTAAGTTCGGAATTTATGATCGCTTATTTTTCGTTTAGCTAATTACTGAGCACTTTCCGCGATACCCGTTTTCGTCCTCTGCCTTTGATGAACGACCCCTCCTCAATCGCATTTTGATTGCTTCCGCTCACTTTGAATTCGCCGATCGATATCTAAAAATGTATTGAAATTGTTATTGAACTGAGTTCAGACATGGAATTTCCAGTATTAATTCAATTTATCTTTGTTACATTCCGCTGTTGTCGTCACATTAAATGTAAACCGCTTTTGCCAGTCAGATTTCGCTGGAAAGATATGATGCAAATTATTTTATTAATATGGCTTTCCGCGCGAAGGGTTTGGTTTTAGAAAGTTGAGTCAGGTTTGTTTACACTTGTGATATTCCTTAACACTTAAGTTATTTGTTAGTAAGAGTAAATTTCAATACAAATATTATATTTAACACTTATTCTAGCCTTTTGTTTCTTAAAGCAAATAAATCTCTTTTTAACTTGGGAAATCGAGTGCAATGTAAGTTTATTAAAAGTTCTTTTAAATGGCGGACATTTAATAAAATGAATATTCTTTCCTTTTACCTAATTATCAATATTTGTATTTAATCAGTGAAAACTAGTTTCCAAGTTTAAGCCTTGTTCTTGTTTATTTTCGTCCACTGTGCACCTAAACAACATGCCCAACGACACCAGCAACATCGACACGAGCAACAAAAGGCATTAATAGCAACAACAACAACCGAAGAGAGCAGAGCGAAGGGGGAACTGAGGTGGTGAAAAACACTTGAATAGGAAAATCTAACGATTTGTTTGCATTTTTATTATTTCCTGCTGTTGCTGCTGAAATTGTCACAAAATAAAAATAAAACTAACAATCATTCCCGGCAAATATCAACAGGAATATATGCCAGCAGCTCAGAGTTCCCCCCGATGCCATGATGCGCCGATATATGGCTATATAGCCATATAGCCCCACCCCGCGGTGCAACACCCGCCTTAATGGTGTTTGAGTGGCCGTATCTGTGTGTATCGGCAAGTGTCAGTTTGGCACATCATTTGGCCCCGGACACACAATGGCGGCCTCCGTTTGAGCCGCCGCTGAGAAGGCCGAAAGAGTTGGTCTCGAGTCCCCTTTTTGACGTCGGCAGATTTGGAGAGAAGTCTGCCAGAGATCGGCAGTTCGGAGACGCTTCTGAAGAACCAACTCGGCACAGGCTGCACGCTAAAAAAATATTTAGAATATCAGATAAAAAGATTATTAAACCATTTATGATGTTTCTTGTCAACAAAAAGATTTTCTAAAATGCATTTCCAAGCCTCAAATGCTATTAATATATTGTCAGAGTATTTTTTGGAAGATAAACTCGTATAATGTATCATAGAAACAATACTTTTTGTCTGTGTGGAGGACCTTAGATCTATTCAAACTGCAGACCCGGGCGGCTTGCGAGCTGAGTTTGACATGCGTTCGCATTTAGGCAACATTATGCATGGGATTAGCTGACAGGCAGCTTTCGCTGGAGCAACGTCCTCTCGGTGAAGTAGCTATGTCTATCCCCGGTCACGTGTCGACGGCTCGTGGCAGTCTGCTTGGGTAATCGACACCATCATAATATTGCACTGCCAGATTAATTGGTCTTATGATATGCCTGTCTGGGCGGGCTCTGTCTGTATGATATTTTTGCGGCTTATTTGATTTAGTCTTGCGGTTGCCTCAAGTCTCTTTCGGTAAACGCCCTCTGCACACTTTTCAAGCAAATGGGACATTGAAACCAGGATTAGCGAGACAACAAAAGTTGGGCTAAAATAGGCTTCCGTTTAAGGGCTAAGCTAGAGAGCACATTGTTATGGGAAGCAGTATCGAAATAAAACGGAAAGTATGTTTGTCGTTCGTTTGAATCTTTGGTATTTCCCTCTCAGTAAAATATGATCAACATGGAGCCGATGAATGGACCCATCTTGGCTGGAGGGAGGCTGGCACGCATCCTGGCAGCCATTAGGCCAAATGAGACCTGGGACCTCCACACACATCCCATTAGTCGTCGAGACAATCGAAGGCGATTGACTTGGCTGGCACGCCTTGTCGAAGTCGGCGTCGGAGTCGGATAATTTGCGTCGCTTTTCCCGCTTTTCCGCCTTCCCAAATGATGAGGCATTAATCGGGGCCGATCGGCCCTGCCTCCGGGGCGTGGAGCTAAAACAGAAACAAAACGGAGCGAAGCGGAGAACTCCGGTTTGGGAATTCTAAGCGGACTGATGCTGATGCCGGACATTTGCAGCAGTCAGCGCGATTTACTGCTTGGCTGCTTACCCCTTTCGGTGGGCGGTGGGTGTGGACAGTGGTGTAAGTGGTGCTGGGTGGTGTGCTGCGATTACATGGAAAACACCAAAGAGCGAGTCAACTTTCAAACCAATTTTTGCCAGGCGGCAGCACAGCGCAGCGCTCAGCTCAGGGCGGAGAGCCAAGTAGAAAATTACTACAGTTTATACTCCCGATACAAAGGACGTGGGCCTGGTCTGGGGCGGAGGACACACAAACAACAATCCCGCAATCCCAGCAGCAATTTTCAAAAATTTCAATCCCATCGCAGCTCGTTATACTCTGACCAAGGGTTAGCACAGTTTTGGTAATAAGTGCAGCACCATGAAGGCCTTAAAGTGGCGTTAGACGAAGTCCCCAAGATTTATTATAAGGAATTATATTTATTTGGTCAGCTATGGGATTGTATGTTTATTTTCTGTATTTGAAGTAATAGTTGTATTAAAGTTTAAGTATATATTATGTTCTTAAGATGGTAGATGGTATATATTATATTTTTCAAATGTTAAAATATATATTTTAGTTTCTAATAAGAGTATTTTCATATTTAATACATTTCCTTTTCGATTCTTCTTTTTCCAGCGTCAAGTCCTTGATTTGTTTGCTTCTGTTGTTGATGTTGGCAATGCTGTGCGGTGTGTGTTTTGGGGCCGAGCAACGTTGCCAACGCGGCAACTGATGATGAGTTTGCCGGCGAGTCGATCTAATTTCTCATGGCGGAATCATCGATTCATCGTTTTGTGCTGCGCTGTAAATCAACGGGACAAAGACCCAATCCGAACCGAACTAACTCGACCCGACCCGGTTCGCCCAGCTCCTCCAATCAATCCAATCCAGTCCATTCCTGCCACCCACTGTCCAAATCTAAGCGCTTCAAATATATTTCCCCCCTCGTTTTGGGGAGCAGGAACGCGGCATAATTGCCGTTTTGTTCGGGAGATACGGATGGAAAAGAGTGCTGGAAAATCGCTGGGAACGGGGGAAAATGGGGGAATTGGGGGCCACAAATACAAATTGCACGTTTCAACCCGAGTTGCATATGTGTTTGTGTGTGTTGCTGCTTTTTTTTTCGAAGGCGAGTGTTTGGGTCAAATCAAAAAATCACAACAAAATTACTTGCCTGTCATGAAATTTGCCTCGATTTTGTTTCTTCTCTGCTGTTGCTCTTGCTGTTATTTTTATTTCTTGTATTTCTTTTTTTTTTTTTTTGGTTTTTTTGTTTGCCGCTCTTGCGGATGCAAAACGTTTTGCTATTTTATTTCGTCTTCCTTGCCTCTCAGAAGGAGAAGAAGCGGCAGCAGCAGAAGAGTGTAAAGTGTTCATGTGCTTTTGAGGTTGTTTTTCCTAACTTTTCTCCGTTTTTTTTTTTGTATTTTGTGTATGTATAATTTGAATTTACAGTCAGTGGGCCGCCTTCCGCTATGTCAAATCATTTGCAGGACATTGGGGCCATTTGTTTGCCTCGAAATATATAGAAATATTCTCATCTTTATTATGGCTCGAGGCTGGAGATATTTATTTAAAAATATATTTGTCTAATAATATATTTTTAAAATAAACAAAAACAGTTTACTTAAAATATTTCCCCTGCTCGATAGTTGTTGGTACAGAAAAATAACTTATCATATTTGTTGAAGTTTATAAATATTTTACAAAAATATTTGTACTATTTGGAAAAGCTAAAATAATGCCATAAAAGATATTGTTAAGGTTAAACATACGGCTTTTACTTGACGTTAAATAGGATTTTATATAATATATACATATATCATAAAGATGATTAGGAAATAGAAGAGACGTAAATGGTAATACAAAAATAATTATACAAATACTTATAACTCATATTTCTACTTTGTTCGGCAATAAGATGTATTAATCATGTTACTTTCTAGCTCAATAAAAAGTTAAACTAAAGAAAAACGTCACAGATGAGCCTGACTTGGTTTTCATCCAAAACGCTTCACGGAAAACCTTGCTATATAAAAATTTCTGTTTGTTATCTTGGCATATAGTATAGTATTGATTTACTTATTTGAAATTTAAGCAAACTAGACAAACATAAAATAATACAAAATCTAAGGAACTTGATTAAATAACATTTTTTACATAACATTGTATACTATCCACTATATTACCTAAAATATCGAAGATAAAATCCTATACTACATATCTCACAACATTCCTCAAATCTGGCTCCACTGTGCCGCATTTCCAATCAACGTGACGTATGAGTGTTTGGTTGTTTGTCAGCTCCGAGTTTTCTGTGTGTCCAACTTGGGTTTGCGATTGGGATAGGATTGGAACCCAGAACCGGGGGGCAGATACTGGAGGGGGCAGCAAACGTTGGCCCAATCGCTTGGTCGGTCGGTTGGTCCCGGGTGGAATATGCAATTATGTATTTTTAAGTTCATGTTTTTACATTTGCCTGTGCTTTCTGTGCCCGTCTTGCTCGCTCTCCGGCCCCGGCATTTGCGCCCAATTGCTGTAAATATAAAATTGCTGCAATTTTCTATGACTCGCCTCGATTGGAGTCGACGACGCGAACTCCATTTTGTCAGGGGAACGGGAACGAACGATGGGGGGGAAACGGAGAGCTGTGGCAACCCTGGTGGCTTGGGTCTGATTGCCCCCGCTCCTCCTGCGGTCTAACAACCGCCCTGTGGGTGGTAGCGGGCCCAGTTATTATGAATTGCTGCAGCAAATTGGCAACAACCGGCAACAGCAAATGCACTCGGGAAAAAGCTTTGCAAAAGATGAGGCAAAAAATAACATAAAAATGCAATAAATATATTATGAAAATATAAAATTGTATTCAATTTTAAAGTTAGTTTATAAGTACTTTAAAAAATTAGTGAAGCACAGATTAAAAAAGAAATAAATGTGATATTAACACCTGGAAATTATAACAAATATCTATAAAAGAATAAAGTACTACATTGAATCCACTTTAATTTGTTCATATCTTAATACACGTATAATTCTGTAATTTCTGCATTTTCTTGAGGCCTGAGAAAGACATTTTTAATTCTATAAAATGTGTCTGAAAATTACAATTTTCTGCATATTTTTCCAGACCATTTCGATTTAAATTCTCAGTGTTTGTAGCAACTAGCAGTCAGCAACATCAACGGCCAAAATGGTGACTGGCTAAAGGGGGGGATCTCAAGCGATTATCGGCAATCGTGCGGCATTATGGAAGATGTCTGTCTAGCCGTAGAAGGAGGGGGGACTTGATGTGGCCGGGTATCGCGGGGTATCCCTTGCATCGGGCAAAATGCCGGCAGCTTAATTGACTCGGCCCGTGCACACCTCTTAATTGATGCGAACCGCGACTGGAAAATAACCGCAACATCAACAGTTAGCCGAAAATTCATTGAATTGGCCCGAACACTGCGAAACATTTGTCTGCCATTGCAGAGATACAATGGACCAAACGTTGGACGCTCTGGGAGTTACACTGTTAAAAAAGAAATAAATAGGACTTTAAAAAAATGAAAATGAAAGGGAAACAATATCTTGGGTAACTAGAGATTTTGTGTATAGGAAATAAAATATATTCGATAAAAGATTTTGTATAGAATACTTTTATTTTTAATATATTGATTTATATTTTTTACAGCGTATTCCCCGCCACTCGATGGCAGTGCGAGCCTAGCCCAGCATCTAGTCAACGACTGGCGACCGTCGTCGGCTGCACAGGTGCGAGTCTCTCTATTGGAGGCTCAGGTGAGAGCCGTTGGAAGGTGGTCAGGGGGAAGGGGGTGTGCTTTTCGGGTGTCAACTACAAAATAACAACAAAATGTTTCGCGCTCTTATGAGTCTCGTTTCGGTTTCGGCCGCTTTGAGAAACGTGATTGGAGTTTGTTTGTTTTTACGCTGCTCTATTGGCTATTGTCAGGCTGTGTTTCCCCCCGGGATTTTGGTTATGTGTAACACTTTGCTTTTGGATATAATGGTAGTATTTTTCTTTTAGTTTAACGTTTTTATTTCATGTTAAAATCATTGAAAAATTTTATCATTAAGAGATATGTCTCTAAGAATAATATTAGGAATTATTCTGTTACTCTACTATGTGTTAAAATGCTTCAAAGAAGTTCCAGATTATTAATAAATATGTTAAAGTGTTCGCAATTCATTAAAGGCTGTCCATATATTAGGGGAGAAAGAGGGCTAGCGAAATTATTACGTTTGATTATTGGGGGAGTGGGGTGGTCTGGAACAATTATCATTTCTTATAAAAATATATTTAATATTCAATAATAACACTTGATTATATAGGGGGAGGTGGTCAAAAATCATCACAAATGTGATTAGGTAAATCGCTAATTGCTTGAAACAATTAGTACTTGTCTGTACTCATAGAGATATATATTTATTGATCTGCAGACTCCATTAACAATGCCTCAAAATGTTTAAAAGGGTCTTTGCTGGACTCTCGAAGTGCTCAGTTTTGAGCAAAACGAGATGCATTAGGCAGGCCGAAAAAAAGATTGTCAATCGATTCTCGGAAAGTGGCATCGCATTTGCATTAGTAGTCGTCGAGTGGACTCTGTTTGCCATGCAAATTGCGAGCCCGAAAAGAATTTAATTCCGAAATTTTCCACTTTGCGTTTCATTCACAAATTGCAAAATCCTCGCCTGCCCAGTTCTATGAATTTTTTCTAGCTAATTCGATAGCCATGCATACATAACATATGTAAAGATCTCTGGCCCAGGCCCACTCGATATAAAACGCATCAGCTTTAACCTAATGGCACTTGCTGTATCCGAATTCGAATCCGTATCCAAGTCGCTGTCAAAAACCTCCAGCCCAAGACGCATTCCATTTTGAAATGAAACCCAAGTAAATATACAATTTAAATTGCACTCTGTCGCTTGCAGAATATCTATGTCCATACATATATCCGATATAGACGCTCGGTTCGTTCGATGTGCACCGATTTTTATTGCCCTGTGCGAAATTCTTGTTTGTTTTCATTATGGCAGCTGCAGCAATTCGCGCTTTTCATCGAATTCGTTTCATTATCGTTGGAAATAGTTTTCAATTAGCTTTAAACGATTTGATAAATATTGTGCGGCAAAACATTGTTGAGAATTTGGTATGTATTTAACATGAATTATATGGACACTGCCCTTAATAATTCGATTCGGGCACATGCCAGATTTGGAAATTGTAATTCATGGAACCGAAAAGCTGCTTATTTTATAAGAACGAGTGTAAGATACCCGGTACAAAGAGCATTGTGGGAGAATATAAAATTCATGTTGTCTAAATATGCTCAAAAGTATGATAAACTTTAACAGGGTGAAAGAGAGCATTGACAAATAAACACAAATCTTGCTAGGAAAATGTTGAGCAAGACCCATTGATGCTGCCAACACAAATGTATATGTTATAAGAGTTTAGCATACACAGAAACTTTATTGTTTAATAACTCCCATTTACCCGATTTACCCGATTTAACTCATATATTCATATACATATGTACATAAAAATATTCTCTGTTAGCACTAAGCTATAACATTATTTTATCCCATGTACCGGCTATCAAAATCCAGCCAAATTCGGTAAATCAAACTAGACTCCGACCAGAAATCGTTTATGTTACTTGTGTTCAAGTCCTAAAAATAATGCAAATGTTAAAGGCTACTTGTCTATTTTGGTTTGCAAATAAAATCCGCTTAACTACATTTATTAGCAATTAAACATAAACTCCTTAAATTAGCTTATAAGTAGTATACAATTTGAAGTCAGTGCAAATACCCTGCATGTACCCCGATATTTTTAAAAATCTAAGAGAATTTTTCTGGTCTCGTTCTACTTTTGATCTTCCTGTTCTTTTAATGAAACCTGTGTCCTTCGAGCCGGATTGATTTCTTCCCTAATTTTTTATCCGCTCTTCTTCAGCCGCCCTCTGACGAAATAATCTTTATATTCATAATCAAACTAAACTCCCATTTCGCGTATCTCAAACTTTAATCGCTGCGCAAATTTGTTTCCCATTTTATCTAACAAGCCAACTTGGCCAGGTCGCTTAGTCTTGGCTTCCATATCCGCCACTGAATGCCAGACTGAACAAACCGAAATCGTTTGAATATGGAAATCAGTGCATATCGATGGAGCTGGAGAGAACGCCAACACCAACAACTGGGACTGCCTCCTACGGAGGGACTCCCACTTCGATTTGCCAAGTCCAATTCAGAATCTATCTCGGATTCAATGCCCAGTGTCCGCCGACTTTTCCCAATGTTTTACGTTTGTGTTTCGATTTTTTTTTTTTTGTTTGTTGGGCTTTTGTGAACTTTCCTGCATTTGTATTTGGCCAAATGAATTGCACTTTGTCCACCTCTTGCTTCGCTGCTTTCTGCTGGATTGAGTCAGTTTCAGTTCATTGCAGAACACCCCCAAGATACTCCTGAATTTGGAATACACTAGGAAAAACGAAGAGTATTTTATGTATATTTAATTACATGTTATGGAGTATCATATCTAAAAGAGGTTCCGGGAATTGAAACATAAGTTTGGATATAAAATTAGTTTAAAGTCTTTTCAAGGGAGAAGCTAAACTAACTCCTAGAATACCATAAGTTCTTAAACTAATACTTATTATACTATATACTAATTTATTGATTAATAATAAAGGAACTATATTTTTAACAGAAGAATAAAAATTAAAATTTTAAGAAGTATTTTTTAATAATATGCCAGAACCAATGAGTAATTATTGGGTATACAGGTATTCTTTTTTAATACAAGTATGATATTTTCTCTTAATTTAAATCACATTATTCTGATTTAAGCTTCTTTAACTGTACTGATGCATATTGACTTTGATACGGCGATAGTGTAGCGGGGGCCAACTGAGACGGCCGACGCCAGGGCCGATAACAAATCGCAGATACATAATTAAATTACAGCGTTTTAATTTCTGTAATTAGTCACGACTTCCACCCGAAACAGGGCTCTCGGGCCGCGAAAACGGCGCCAGGAGGCCACCACCACCACCGGGAAGAGCGGGAGGCGGACAGCTCCCAACTGCCACCAGGCGGGTCCTCCAGCTTCAAATTCAGCCCCAACTCTAGTTCGAACTGCAACTCCAACTGGTAGTGCAGCTCCCTCGATTCGATCCGCAGTTAGATCATCAAAGTGATCTAGTTTACGGAGAGCGTGGGCCATAAATATACCAAGAGGGGGGAAGCCATTGGAAAGCAAATAAAAAATATGCAAAATATTTGGACATTGCGTGTTGCCAGCTACCTATGAGCGGACTTTGCGCGTGCGCATTCACATATAAATTAAACAAACGTCGCGCATTTCACACACGCTACCCAGCAGCGACTTGATTCATGAAATATGCGCGCCAAGAAGCAGCAAAAGCAACAGTGGCTCACTGCGGGCTGAAATGGCATAAATAAAAATAAATAAATGAAAAAGTAAAATGCGAAAACAGTTGGCCACGTCGTGTAGACTCATTTAGACTCATTTGAATACCAAAATGCGGACACGAAGCGCCGTCCGCAGCTCCAACATCAGCCCCAAGTACAACTGCAGACAGCGCCGACGACATTTTCTAGGCTCACTTATTTACGACTCTATTCCCGGCCCGGCCCGTCCCGGCTCCGAAGTGCATCGCTTTTTTTTTTATGATCTCAACTCGGCTTAGTTCCTGGAGCTGGAGACCAGCTGCCACCAGTTGACCACCAAGGAGACTCCTTCCCAGATCCGGCTGCAGGTGGTCGCTGACCATTCTTCGGCGATGTTCTTCAATTAGGAACGAGGAGAGGCCTGCAGCTCTGGAGAATCAGGGCAGGCTTCGAGAGTTAAGCTTGTTATTATATAATTTTCGAGTCGTGAAAGGTAATCTTATTTAATCACTTTTAAAAAACGTATAATTTATACATCAGGGAATTGAGGGAAAACTAATTGTTGGGAAAAGAAAATTGAATGAAGCAATTTTGTATTTTTTCCTTGTCTAAATATAATTCTGAATCTTAAAAACAACATTTAAATTAAGTTCATATCTTCACTGAAATAAGTCTGGCTTAAAACTTCCGGTTCTGTTGTATCTACGGGTCCTGTCATGCTGAGTCTTGATAAATAGAAATACGAGCTCAAACAGTCATGTGGAAAAGTAAAGTCCCTTCTCCACAACTCACTAGAGCCGCCATCTAAGTATATTTGTGTATGAGTTCTTAAAGTTTACAACAAAAAGTAGAGAAAAAAGGAAACGCATTGCTAACTCAGCGCAAACTAGCATCAGGATATGAAGAAAGTGCAGCTTATACATTTTTATATACACACAAATGTTTGCACATATGCTTTCAGTTTGTGTGAGATTATAAAGTACAGTGCGGTCTATGCATGTAAGGTTAATCTGTAGAATATAACACTTACAATTAGTGGTTAGTAGAATTTCCAATTTAAAATAAGGTATTTAGCAAAAATATTCAACTTAGGCTGTAAACCAGCAAAGAAAATTAATTAGAAATTCAACATAACCCTAAGAACTTTGATGGAATACATCGTTGAAGTGTGACTCAACTATAAATATTTGTACATTACTGTCGTGTACTGTATTTATTTCACAAACTATATATATACATATGCGTGAAAGTACATGGCCCCCCGTTCGTTGGGGTGCCACATACTCGTAAAGGTCAAAAGTTTTCGTTTGCAGTTGAAACTTTTTATATGCAGCTCCTTCTTTATCAAGCGTGTTGGGCCAAAAGTTACACAAGGAGCAGCGGACTGTGAGGTCCTGGTCCGCCTAAGTGCGCCATATCCTTTGGCCCAGCGATTGCTTTGCCACGTCCGCCCATTCGAAAAAGGTAGTTTTCATATTTTTGGCGATAAGCAGTTGGCTCTGTGTGGCTATCGGTGTGTATCTGTGTGCGGGCATAGAGTGCACTTAGCAGGACGACCAAAGGACCACCGCCCACTAGCCGGGCTAACTTCCACCCACCCAAGTGTCGGCCATTAGCCCAGGACCAAGGTGAAGCTAGCTCGGAAAAATCCAACAAGAGAGAGAGAGAGAGAGGGGCGAATTTCCCGCAGCAAATGGCAAAGCATAAATTTATGTAAAAAGATCTGTGATTTATCACCGAAGGCGAGGGTAAAAGCAAAACTTTTATTTCCACCCACCATCATCCTGTTTCCCAGTGGCCAGGTTTAATTTATGGAATTTTAGTTTTAACGCCAACTTTTGGCTCGCCATTCGTGTTTCTCTTTGTTGCCTTCATTGTTCGCCAGCCGTGCGTGTACACTGGGAGAAAATTCAATCATAAATCAAATTCTTATCAATATTAGGATTTTTTTAGAGTCTAGATAAGATAGTATAATTAGTAATATAAATATATTTAATTAATAATACCCTGCACGATAAATTTGAAGCTTGCTCCTTCTTAGTTCCGTACTTTTGAATAAAGAGTAGCATAAGGCACTGAAAAATCTATTAGGACGTATTTTTCCTCTCTCTGTAGCTCCCTCACGTCGCTGAGTGTGTATCTGTGCGAGTGGTGACCCCGACTATCGAAACGATTTCGCAGCGAAGTTGAAAGTTTGCAACGCACATAAATCAGATGCACTTTCGGCATTTCCGCGCACACCAACTCACACACATACATGCAGGCGGGAAACAAAAAAGGAAAGCACTGGCAGCGAAAGAAAAGCGTCCCTGAAGCTTTACCCCCAAGGACTCGCGACTGCAGGAAATTAGCAGACCGACCCGACTCCGCCCGGATTGCAGTTATTGCAGTCATTTGTGGATGTATCTGTCGGAGAGAGCGTCTGACAAATTCGAGTCATTTGCGTTAAGTATCCTTTTTTTTGCACGCCGCCGCCAGGTCTAATGATGAACGGTCCGACGTCAAAATTCAATTAGGTTTTTGGGGGAAGCTGACTCCGAGAGGCTCATAAATGATGATGACGCTGCGGCATGAAATATAAAGCAATCCGACTAATTGCCATTAGGTGGGAGCATTTTTCCTGCCCAATAATTCGCCGTGTTTCGTGCTTCTTGAAGCTAATTGAGCGCCCAACTCATTAGATTACCTGGCACGCAGCTCGGAAATGTTCCCAGCCAGAAGGGGAGATCAGACCAAGGGGAAAGGCTCTTAGTTTTCCTCGAATTAAAGCTGGATTCCAACAGCTGCACTGAAGGAAAATATATATTAAGAAGTTCTTACAGATAAGAACCTTTAGTTAAAGATAAAATATGGTTTTGCCTTTGTTGATAATGTAAATAAAGGGAGTTCTTATATAAAACAGTTCCTATATAAGGTAAAATGTAATACCAATTTCCTTTCTCCTTGGAAAAACGGTCCCTTGATTTAATAGCTATATTATTTCTGCCTGTGCAGAACCATAAATTATCGAAATAAGCCAAGTAACAAGAAGCCAGCGAGCTATCTCTCGTATCGTATCTCATAGATACTTTCGCTCATATTTCGTGCAGCTAAGCTGGGCCCTCTTGGACGCTGGCAGGTCGATAGTCGAGAAGAAGCAATTTCCAAAACATCGAACTTGCCAAATCCGCTTTGATCCCCCACATGGATGTCATAAAAAATTAAGTGAATCCCAAGCAGCAGCCGTAGAAGGACCAGGACCAGGACCCGTGGTGTCGCATCTGGTCAAATATTTGCACTGACAAAGGGACCCGGGCCCGGAATCCACTTGTGTCCGCTTCGTCAATTCGCCATAATTTCAACGCCTATCTATCGAGTTGCCGCAGCGTCCCCTGCCGCCCATTTTTACGACATAAGTGTGCATTTAATTTTGCTCAAGTGTATTTAAAAAAAATATATATATCGAAAAAGAATGTACTCGAGAGCACTTGCTGACAGCTCTTTGTTTGCTTTGTTTCTGCTCGACACGCGACAAGTGAGCGCCGGCCAAGCCACCGCTGAAAATCCGAGCAGGGGTGGCCCTTGCTGTTGCAAATCAGAGTGACAAGATAATAAATAAATATTAAAATATGTCATAAGAGGAGATTTTCCACAGATGAGAGCGAAGCAGTGAAGGGGGTTTGAGGTAAGGGACTCCGGAACGGGTGTAATTTTATAATGAGGGCCCAGCTGAACTGTAAAAGATTAAATCAATATTTTAGAGGTTATTAAAATGCTGTTTAAGTATTGGAAAAGTTTAAATTAAAGACATATTTTAAGTCTTTTCATCAGTAACCTAATAGTGTTCAGCTTTCAAATTAATAACTTTAAAAGGTTCTAAATATCTACAACTTATCCCTTGCCTCTTTATAATCCCTTATCTGTGATCCTCTTGAAGTCTTCATTCCGCAAAAAAATTATATTTCCCCTCAACCAGTTATTGGTTTTGGTAGAATGTCCACAAAGGCCATAAAGAAATCTCAGCATCGATGACAGCTTTGAAGTGCGAAACGAGCTCAGATGCCAGTCAGCTTACTGCAGGATGTGCAGGACTTAAAAGGGGTTAAATGACAAGGAACTCAGAACTCGGAACTCGGAAACTACCCCAAAGACTGCGCATCGGCGACAAATTGGAAATGCTTGTCATATCCTTCATTTATCCGCCTTGATACATGGATTTTTCATTTTTATGCTCGTCACCCGCTCACACACATGTAAGCAGTTTCATAAATTATTTGTCACAATTAATTGAATTGTGTCTGTGTCCGCCCCCCTTCTCCTGCATCTGCAGACTTTTATATTTTTATTTTTTTCTGGAAAAATCCTGGGCTCTGTGAACCCCCGTTGAACTTTTGGCCGGCAACTCTTGCACATTTGCAGGAGTTTCTGTGAAACTTTGTCACCACTAAATGAGCCACGGGGGCGGACACCAAGGACACCGGGGCACAAAAGGATGCGCCTCGCTGTGTCCTGGCAAATAATTTGATGAGATACGACATATGTGCAAACAACTTTTGTGCGGTGCTTCATATAATTGAAAATCATATACACGCAGCCAGGACGAAAGCCAAAGGGAAAGGAAGCTCTGACACCGAGTCTCCCCCTTTCGCAGATCCTGTGAGCGTTATGTTTTGCGGGGCAATTTAGAGGCCAATATCCTGCTGTGAAATATGCGGTGATTCCGTCCAGACCTTTTGTTCCTTGCTGCCTGGTGTTTCTGTGGGTTGCATTAGGCGCTGGATTTAGCGCTCAGAAATGATTTATGATTATGACAAATTGTTCGGCAGCAAGTGAAATATCGCCCAGAGGGGTGGCAAGTGGCTTTCGGCAGGATACAAGCTTAGCACAGATTGCTGGAAGTAGTTCTAAGACAAGTTGGGGTTTTGTAAGGACTTTCAAGAGCTGCATTGAATGTATTTATTTATATACCGAAGAAGCGATTACTATATTTCTAAATCCAGCAATTTAATGGTCCTTAAATAGGTATTTTTTTATTAAATTTCCAACGAATTTAAACCATTTTAAGAGACTCTCTCGCACAATTTCCAAAACACGCGGCTGATTTTCATTTAAAGCTAATGAAAGAACCTCGAATAACCAATTAATACAATGTTTTAGGCAATAAACCATCCAATGAATGCCGAAAATTGTGAGTTAAGGCCCTGTCAATCTCATCAGCCTGGAGGTGAGGGCTCTTTTACGAGTCTTGGCCGCAATTTCCATGTAAAAGCCATATATCAAAGGGAAAGGGAAAGACAGAAATCAATGCAACCATCTAAGGCAGGCATTCAAATATATATATATAGAAAGATATATATATTTTATTCGTTTGGGGCATACCTCGAAATGCAAAGTGGAGGAATGGAAATAAATCAGAATGAATAAAGAAACTAGAGTCGAGCGAGCGCAGAGCCGTGCAATTAATGCTGATAATAATCAAATAATTAACTTTCTTAATTGAAAACAATGAAAAGAGTTGGTTTTTTATGCCGCCAGAAATGTTTTTGTAACATTAACACCCGGCCAAGGCGACGACAAGGGGCCGGTCGGGGAAACGCTGCCATTAGGGCGCTGGCATTTGTCTCTAACATCGTCCAAAACGTCGGTATCGCTTACTTCCATCTAACTGCTGTGAGTCCGACTTCGACTTCGAGTCTATTAAATTTGAGGTTCTTTAAAAGTGCATTAAAAATAGTGTCTGAAAACAATGGAGAGCGGGGCACAAGCCCTCTCCGAGGCACGACTAATCATAAAATGGTTAAATATTTATTTTATCCGGGGAAAAATAATAAAAATCGATGCCATAAGGCGGCTAGGCACTGGGCCATGGCCATAAAAATGTGACAAGACATAAAGCAAATGTCCACAAACACACTCAGTGTGTAGTGGGGATGCACTTGCTGTAGCCCGAGATCGAATATTCAGTTTATTACACTTTAAAAAATCCGATTTAAATAGTAGTAATTGTATTAAAGTTGTAAGTGTAGTTTAAAGACAAAAAAGCATATGGGAAAAATGTATTTCGACCTCTCAATCAGTTATTATACTCTTTTAAATAAATATAAATTAATTTCCACATTTCTTTAAGTGTACGCTTATGGTAAGGGCCCGAAGGTCGGTCTACAAGGAAGCAGCGACCAGAAATACAATAAATTACTTGACGGAAAATATTGATAAGGCGACACAGAGCGACGAGCCTACACCAAGATGATCCCAAATCCATCCATGGCCTTGCTGCTGCTGTTGCCTTTTTATAGCCCGTCGTCCCTTGTCTGGACATCGTCGCCAAAGATGACGCATGTCCCACTCACACAGGATGGCCAACTGGCCTCTAGAGGTAAGGCAAGGTAAGGTAAGGCCCAAATGAAATGAGTTAAACGGGCAGGTAAGCCGGACTACGCAGGCTGATAAGAACTCCGATAGACAGACGCCGCACAGGGAACCTCAGGGACTGGTGCCTTACATATTGAAATCATTGTGAAACTCTGAAGGGGTAAAACAGGGAGAAAATGAAATATTCTTCTTTATAAAATAAGTCTAGAAGTTAGCCCCTAAAATGGAAAGTAGTTGTAGCTTATAATTAATATATTCTCTAGCATGAGTCAGAGATAGAGACTTGTTTTCATATTCGTTGAATATGGATATTCGCAATATGAATGGATCTCGGTCTGAGCTTGTTTTTGCGATCACCGATAAGATTCACCAAACGTTGGGAATCGAACAACAAAGGGCAGTCGACGGAGAAGCTCCGATTACGCAGAACTCCGTCCGGGAGGTTGCGGCATAAAAATTCATTTCGCTGGCAGAGATCCGTGGACGATAAAACAAATTAGCACCTCGATTGGATTCGGCCTGGGAACAACGGATTCAACTGGACTGTCCAGTCGGAGCTACGACACTTTGAACGACTTGTAATAAACTAATAATTTATAAATTCCATTTGATATTCAGCTGGCATAAAGCTGCAGAAATAATTCCCATGACCGGGCCGGGCCGGGCCTGTCCGGGGCACAACAAATCACCCGGGCAGTACTGGTCCCCGTCCGGAATCGAACATGCAAATAAAGTGACGATTTCCCAGCACGTTTGCGCAGAAGCAAACCCATTAATTAAGCCCATACGAGCCATACAAATTTTGCTTTATGGCTGGGCAGAGTTATCCGGCGCAATTAGGCGGCGTTATAAGCCCCGAAAACATTGACAGCCAATTGGCGACAGCGTCGAATTAAAATTACAGCCGCAAGCCTCGATGCAGGTATCCGCACAGCCGATAGACATCCGATAGATACGCCGGCAGATAGGTATAGATATATAGATAGATGGGTAGATGGATGGCTAGATAAATAAAGGTTCAATTTTCCGTCATAAAAATCATTAGAAACGTGATTGAAATCTGTGAGAACAGTGCTGGCAGCGCCAGGCGACATATCACACCACGAATATGTCGAGAACGTCTGCGCATGCGCATGTCGAGCTGGAGTTGCTACACTGCGAATAAAAAGTAGTAAGCAACTACAACAAATTGGGGAATATGCAATAAATATAATTAAATAAAATAATAGTATATAATGCGAAATATATTCTAATATTTCCTAACAAAAATCAATGAAGTTATAAGGCAAAGTCACAGATTTCTTATCCTTGCCAAACTCCTCAGGGCTTTCTCTCTGAACTGCCTTTCGGTTTCAGTGTACTGTGCCGCAGGTCGTATCTCACGGATACCTTTCGACTTGGCTATATCTGTAGCTTCTTGCTTGTCCCTGACACTTGAGCAATAATAATTGTCAAAGCTCTGACTCGCGTTGACTTATCACGTGTATCTTGTGGTGCCCCTTCATCCGCTGAACTCGATGGAATTGTCAGAAGCCGCCGCTGGCGCCGCCGGCCTGCGTTTAGTCTTCAATACCAATTAGTGGCACTCGGTGGCAGGGATGAAGCTATGGGTAATAGGTATATTTAAATAGCCACCAGTAGCTTATATGCACCCACTCATAAAGCCAATTTGTCGGTTAACCATAAAAAGTGATCGCCACAAAAATAACACGCGTAACCAATTGCCGACTGGCTTTCTCAGGGAGGCAGTAAAACAATTTATGGGTTCCTGAATATGGCCAAGAATTTTCAATTACAATGGTAGAATATATGGTTAGACAGGCCAGCTTTTTCCATAAGTAATTTCGATCTTGAGGTGTATTAAGGAACGTATTGTTAAGTATTTGATGAAGCTACATTCCTCAATTCTCCTAAAGTTCCCCTTCCCCTTTTCCCTTTCGAGAGATACTCTCAAAATGCCTCATTTAGCTATCATAAAAATATTAACAGCAATTGCAGCATATGTACATAACTTTTCCTAGTTAATGGGCCTCGAAATTTAGATATTCGGAATGCATAAAATTTACGATATTTACCTTGTGCTTAGAGGCAATTGCAGAACGAATTTAATAACGTAAACAGACTGCAGCAGCATAAAGGCGAGTGGCAGTGGAGGACCCGAGTATGAGCCAGTTGTATCCATAAGATAGATGGCGGAGTGCTGATGCTGCAGATGCATCTGCAGCTCAGACTCCAATATTGTAAAAAATTATTGTTTACAAATAAAAAGAGGAAAAAAAAAGGAGGACGAGCCGGAGAAGACACATAAAAACGGCAAAAGGGAACGTGTGCTGTCAGACGGAATAGAATCCGAACTGAAGCCGGAGATGCAGGGCCACAATTTGTTTTCATCCATCGAGAGCTGGCGCAGCTCGATATGGGGTTCAAAGTGGGCTGAAAGGGGAGGTGGAATGGAGTCGAGAGCTGGCTGCCAGGTGATGTGGCGCAAATGAATTGTATTGGCAGCTGGCAGACGGCGCGACGTCCCCGGCGGCAGTAGTAGTAGAAACACACACAAATAAATGCATTGATTATAAATTAATGCGAATGCATGGCGAAAATCGGCGCTAATTAATTGAACTTTTCATAAAACTCCGTTCGACAGATTGTCGTACTCGTATCTGTACTCGTATGCGCATTTGTATCTGACACTCCCGAGATACTCGCCACTTTCTCCCCCCGAATTTCCATCGCCTCGTTGCTCTGGTGCTTGTATCTGAAGCGAGCCAATGTCTCACTCGGCCAGTCGCGATGCTCGATGCTTGATTACTAATTGCAAGCACTGCAGTCTTTTTTTTATTGCTACGAGGGTCGATTGTTGGGTTTTCTCTAACAAACATAAAGGTATTTGGTAAGATCTAGGAGGTAAACATAAGTAACCTTCAACTTGGCTTATTTTGTCTCAAAATTAATGAGTTTACTAACAAGTTGGTAGCTGCTTTTAGCACCTCGTAGTTGGGCCTGCAGATTTTTCACCCCAACCTCGGAAGAGCAACTCCCCTTCGCCAGTCCAAGTTGATTGCTGCGACGCAAGCTGGACCTCCGGCAATCGGTATTCGGAACTCGGAGCCAGTTTCCCCACTTGCCATCTCCGGCGGGACTGGGACTGGGACTGGGACTGGGACTGGGACTTGGCAAGGTAACAGGAAAATCCGATGTAACAACAAGTAGATTTACAATTTGTGATACTTCCCGTACTTCAACAACTAAATAAATATTCATCTATCGATGTGGATTGCTCTCGCTCTTCCTCTCGCCTTTGGAGGAGCGAAAAAATCATGTCAGGCGTCAATTTGAAAATGTGTAAGTGATTTGTTTACACGCGGCAGCGTCTATTAACGAATTTATGGTAAACAAAGGGAAGTCGTTTGTTCCGAGGCCCTCGAAAGTCAGCCTGCCACCCGAAATACCACGCCCCCCCGAAAAAATACCCCATACATACCCAAGCAAACAACTCTGTTTGCTCGATTTTCTCCAACTCAATTCGGACAGAGTCGGAGGCAGATACAATACACTTCATAAAATATTAATCTGCTGATTTATGAGTCTATTTTCCTTTTTTATTGAACAGTGCTGGTAGCCAGGCAGTGTGGGGGGGGGGGGGAAGAGTTACTTGTAGTTTCTCATCTGCAATGGGTCTTTGTTTATGCTGTCGATCGGAGCCTAGTGTCGGATGCATCCCAAACAAGCGTAAACAAGGTGATACATAGCAATGGTCCGACCGGATCTGGGGATACTTTTTACCATTTACTCGTAACATTTCCATGGAAACGGGGAAATTCCTATAAAGTGTGAAATTATATTTATTACTGAAATATATGGAGAACAAAAATCGTAAGAAATAGCAGCCGGACTTTGAAATCAAACAATTTTATAACTTAATTAAAAAATAGCAAAAACAAAGCATATACATTAGTATATTTTTTAAAGTAAGAAATGGTTGATACATAATTTAATCTTTTTAAATTGTAATTAAGTTATAGCCTAGAAAGTTTCCTTTTTAATTTTTGACTTCAGTTCCGTACTGTTTCCTGCCTACTTTTAAGCTATAATTGAATTAATTATAACACTTCCCACTAGAACCTTAACGTAAAACCCATCACTGTATCGTATCTTGTATCTTGTCTTATAATAATCTTGTTCAATAACCTAGGGGGGATGTGGGAAGTTGAACATTCCTGCCTTAAACAAGCACCTCACAGATTTTGATTGGTGTCGTGCTGCGATTTGCGATATATCTTCATTAGATTCAACCTGGTGATCATCCGGCTGCTGCCGATCAAACGCTGCCCGATGTATAAATTTACTCAAGTTCACTTTGAACTTTTCAAGAGGAATCTGTGCGATTTATGGGGGCCTCCCAGCTTCTGGCCATCTTTAATCTACGCCGATTTGACGGAAGGCCGCCCGTCGAGCCGGAGATCGTCGGATGAAATATGAAATGATGACACGGGGCGGCGTGTCGGATCAGAGTGTTGAACTCGAAGGCTGGGAATAAGTTCGGGATATGCAAATAGTCGCACATAAATTCTGGCATTTAGCGGCGGACGGGCGTGGATAATATAATAAAGGCCAAGGGATAATTCATCTGCCAAATTGCCAACGAATTACAAATTAATTTGGAGGCTCAAGGCGGCAGCCATGAAATTGAGCGAATCGGTCGAAATTGAATATTCAAAAATGGCCCGAACAAAATAATAAATATCGCGGAACTAATTGAACCAGGGCCTGAACTGAGTCAATATTTGCATAAATTAGCGACGCTCCGTGGGCCTCACGTGCACGGCCAGACAATGGCAATAAGTTCTTCCTTGGCCATCCCTTGCCGCGAACAGGAGGAAGATGAGGAGGATGCATCCCCTATTGAACTCTGGAACTTGTTTGTTGGCTTAAGCCCTGGGTGTCCTTGTATCCCTTTTCGACGGGTGTAATTCTGTGGCAGCGTGACCAATTAATTTGATTGTAAAATGTGAAATTCGTATTAAAATCAAATACAACAAAAATGACAACGCGTATGACGGGAATATTAAAAAGGATGCGAATGCGAGCCACCACCATCGTTAAAGGAAGGAAGTGTGGAAGGCAGGAACAGCGTCAGGAGCCACCCCAAGGATGCTGTCGCTGACTTTAAAGTCACGCACGGAGTTTGCGCGATTTTTATGATAATTTCTCACAGCGATTGGGTCTCGTCGACGGCCATCGCTGTGGATCCCATCCCATTCCATACTGATTTTCATTTCCATTTGAGTTTCCACTACCGCTTTTTCCTTCCCGAACCCAAGGCAGTCAGGCAGATAATGCCGCCGGGGCTAAGGATATTTTCCGCTTGACTTTCGCTTCTTTTTCTTTCATTTTTTAATAACGTTGCGAAATGCGCAGGTTCGTCATTCGATCGAATCGCTGAGATGTGAAAAAGGTTTGACCCGACAGGGATTTCTTCTTTTTTTTTTTTGCTCCTGGTTGGTTATTCGGCTGTCTGCGTTTTATGTCTCGTCATCGTCGTTATTGGCGAAAAAGTTTTCAGTTGAATTAACTATTTGCATATTTCGTGAAATTAACGATTGGAAGAATTAGCATAACTTCGGGTGCAGCCAGGAGGCAAGTCGAGGGAGTGAGGATAACTCATCCCGTTGCTACTTTAGTGGCCATAAAAACAGGATGAAAGCCAAAGGGGTGACAGCTAAGGGAGGGGTTAAGATTTTGAAATGAAAACGGGAGATTTAAGTGCTTAAATCTTATTGAATTTAAAATGGATTTATTGATATTATATTTATAGATATTATATTATTATTACAACAAGAGATAGATCAGTTTACAAGCTTAAACTAATTTATAAAACAAAGCGCTGGCTGCAGGTCCTTCGCCTTTGTAGGTATAGGTTTTATATACTCGTATAAATGTACTTTCTTGATAGAAACCACCCAGAAACCATAGTTTACCGACTTAACCCGTAAAGTTCACAAGCCAATGTCATGTACCATCAACATAAATGGACTGAACTATCGTGCTGAATTCCAGTTATTGACACAAAACGAGCACCGGAGTCGTTACCCATTTGCTGCGCCAACAGCTATGCAGTGCAGGTCCTGCCACATCCTTAGAGCACACAACAAAACAAAGCACGAACGTGTGCATTATCCTGGCAGGAAGTTATGAGCTCTGAATAAAATTCACTTTATATGCAGACCAATAATATTTCCATTTGGCGAATTGCCCCGACCAACCCCGGCCACGTCCTGTGTAGCAGGGATGTCCTGGCTAGAACTGGCGCAGCGGTAGTAAAGAACACAGCGGTTTGATTGTGATATCTCCCAAAGGACTCTCGCTCGGGCTCCTTTGGCCACAGTCGAATTTTCATGGCATATGACTTTATGAATGCGAGACCGGCGAAACAAAGACGGAGAGACATTTGGTGTGAAGAAATCCGTTTTGGCACTTTCCCGGAAAATTGCCCGAGAATTGTTATGTGCACTCCGTGACTTCCGCCGACGTGCAATATAGTCCGGGGCTTTAAGTTGGCGCGCAGTCTACTTTAAGGACGGTCAACCCCTTTTTTATTTTTGGTTATTTTCCTTTTTTTTTTTTGGGCCATCGAACCCTTCGCTGCGGACCTGCAATTATGCCTCGGCATGGTCATTAAATCATTCATTCCGGGCCATTTAATAATTTTCGCAACAAAGCTCGCTGCTCTCGATATGAATGGCGTTTCGGAAATGATAGAAGGGCGTGCGTTTCGGCCATAATAATTCATTAGTCCTTCGAGGAGTCCGCGCGCAACCTGGACCTGCGGCAAAACAATAACTTAAGTGGGGAACTCTCTCTCTCTCTCTCTCCACCATGTCCTTCAATCAGCGGCCACAAAGGACCAAAATCAGAGGGTTCCAAAGCGGGCAGAAGGTCAAAAATGATAAACGGATATGAGCAAAGGATATTAGTTCGCTTCCTCTTCCGACTGCCGTTGAATAATTGCAAGTCTGCACAACAGTCTGCAGGATCCTGCAAAGAGTTTAAGCTGTCAATATTTTGACTTTTCCTGCCTGCCTGCCCTTTGTGATGTGGGCGTATAATTAATGGATCCACCCCCGGGCAACTGTGGGGTCTGAGCCACGTCAATGGAAAAATATTGTGAATTGTGAATGCAAGCGAATTGCGAAGTTTTGTTGGGCAGAAAGGGTTCGGCTCTATTGCTTTATTTATGGCGAAATAAATTGAAATGTCAACCCGGCGACTGGGCGGGGTAATATCATATTCGGCCTCAAACTATGAGAAAGCCTTCGCATTCGCATTGTGTGTCAGCCGGCAATTTCATACTCCATATGGGTCGAGTCGAGCAGTTCCATTATGTTTATTGCGGGTCCGAGTACTGCCGACAGTCCTCCTCGTTCTCGGTCGGTCAATGGAGTTCAATTACACTTTTGAAGAGGCCGCCATAAAGGATACGGCATTGTCCTACAGCCTCAAGTGTCCTAGCATTCTGGGTGGGACCCATGGCTATAACTATAACCCAGCCTGGACCCTTTAACGATGTGCCAAAGGGGTTACAGGGTTGGCCTTCTTCCACGAACCAATTCATTAACGAAATTTGCCAAGTAGATACACTAGCTTTTTCTTAAGAAAATGTATTATCTACTCTGTATAAGGAATCCGTTTACATTTAATATATATAACAATTATTTATAAATTAGAAAATTAAATGAATTCCCAGCTCTACTTGTGATGCACGACGCTTGGCCATATCTATCGCACAATATATCAAATTGTTATGATTTCTGGCCCAGCCCCAATTCGATTGCCCAGCCCCAGAGCCTGCCTTGAATTTGGTAGTTAAAGCCATGAATTTATGATATTAATGCGTGATTATTATGACCCTACTGTGGGTGGGGCAGGTGGGTCGACGTGAGGCGAAAGGCTGATGATTCCCCCGCCAGCGATATGAAATATGAAATTTGATTTTATGGCTTCTTATGTGTCGTGTTATGAGTACGCGAAAACACGACACTCGCTACCTGTGCGGGGCATGTAATGAGCGTGTAATTTATGAAGGCGTAAACATAGATTTCCAATTCGTGTTTTAGGCCCCTCAATGGCGTTTTGGGTCTAAATTGCGTACTCGAAAAAATGTATGTCTCTATTACCAATTTTCACTTTATTCCAATCATATTTTCTAAGTGACTGTAATGACATTTTCTTTATTTAAGCTGAATTAATTATGATTTTGAACAGTAATTAAAGAAGAGTGAAAACCGTTTGTCACACCTTGAATTAATATATATAAAAGTAATTTTAGAGAGATATATATTTTAGGTTTTTTGTCACCATATATTTAAGCCGGTTTTATTTGCTCCCAAACTCATCGGAAAATGCCCTGTGTGGCTGACTTATAGATCTCACTTTGGCGATAGCAGTTTTGCATTCATTTCGGGCTAATTCATTTTCAATTCTGATTCCACTGTGCAAAACGTACGTACGCTGCAGAATGTGGCAAAGCTGTGGCAAGGGCATCATCGCCGACAGTGGCTGCAAAAAAAAAAAAAAACAAAATAAAAAAGAATAAAAAAGAATAAAAAGAGAGAGTTTCGCACAGTCCGCGAATTATGAGGAATTGTGTCTAGGCTAGGCACTCGGCCAAAATGCAAATTCAGTGGAGCCGAGCCGAGCCGCACATGTCCGCGTCCGCAGGGCTCATAAATATGCATTTCAGATGCGGCTCCCTGGCTCCATTGTGCTGGCCGGCCGCATATTAGTGGCAAATATTGCTGGTCGCCGCAGAGGCCGCGTTGTGAAAATGAAATTTTCATTTATGCCTCCGCCGCACAACACTTAATCAGAGGGGATGCCACACACACACACACGGCACAATAAACTGCAACACTTGTCGGTCTGTATTATAATGCAAAACAGATGACAATTATCGCGGCTAGCCGTGCCGGCATCAAAGGGCTGTACATATAGTATCTACGGGCTACATATATCAGATCGGGAGTTATGGAATGCAGATTAATAGGGGGAGGAAAATTACTAACAATATGCTGTTCTTATGTATATTTTTAAAGTTAGATGAGCTGTTTTGCTGTCACGAATTGGCAAGAGTTGCCTGAATTTATTTACAAACCTAAGCACTGAATATCTTCTCTAAAGGGAAATATATAAAAAAGGTTTTTGAAAGCCGTAATTTTTTCTAAATATGTTTTATATGTTCCTTTAATTAATTACTAGATTTTAGTACATTACTGTAATGAAATCCGCTTAAGAAAGATAGAGTGGCCAGGCTATTTTTTAGGTCCTCATGGAGATTTGCTCTAGCAACCATAGGAACCATTATTTTAAAACCATAACCAAATATAAATACTCTTTGAAGTTTCCCTTATATGTGTATTAATTTCTAAAATAATATATTTAGCCGTTGTCTCAGGGCAAATGTTTGAAAACCCGAATTTCCGCATAATGATTATAAACTTAACACCTTCTTAAATACCAATAGCAATCATGTATTCCTATAAATTCCATTCTGCTTAGTTTGCAATTCCCAAAAGTTTGTTCACCATTCAGGTATCATTCAAACAGCAATCAGTCTTGCCTGATACTTGGGCACAAAAAAAAAACTTTTTGAATTGTGCAGTGTCGCCCTATCGTCGTTGCCATCTGTCTGCTTTGCCAGTTTTAGTGAGTTGCTGCAATGAGCAAATAAATCCACCGCATACAAAAATTTATAACGCCAACTTTTCTCATTAAATTTTATAAAAGGCGGCATATTTTAAACTTTTTTCGACAATAACGGCATTATCTCACCTGGCCAAAGGCAGGAGGGGGCTGCAAAAGCAGGGCGAGGAGCCCCCGAGGCATTGCAGTAGTTGGGCGAGGGCACTCAAGCGGCAACGAAACTTAATTTCTATTCATTTGCTAAAATTCATTCAACGAACGAAAGGGGGGGAAGCTGGGGAGGGGTGACTACTACTGCGGTACATACACCGGGAGAATTAAAGGTCAAAATGTGGTTAAATATAAATAAATTTATAGATTTATCACAGAAAGCACTTAAGTTGGGAGGAGAGTTTAAAAAGTTAGTTTATAAAGAAGCTTGGGAAATGTGTCCTAAAATATAATACCAAATATTTATTTCTGTGTATAAATAAGCATAGGAGTGTGTGTAGTGTGTGGTGTGTGTGTGTGTGTTTGGTGTGTTCGGGGGTTTGGGCGTGAGCGGGATTGGCAAGCAGTCATATTGGCAGCGGAAATGGAAGCGAAACTTTTGTCTTCACACTCGTGGAAATAATGCCACGACAGAATGGATGAAATTAAGAAAAACTAAAGGTAAGCAGATTAAAGAAGCCCTCGAACAAAGAGGACTTGGCAAGGCGAAGCAGGTTGAGGGGCAAAAAATAGTTTTCCAATTAAACTTTATCCTTTTGCTTTAATTTACCGGTTTCATGCCTTGTCGCCTCTTTCGACCGCAGACTTGAGCGGAGAAGAGCGAGCTGCAAGCCGAAATCCCATTTTAAAGTTTCCCATTTTCCATTTCCCCCACTATACCAGCTCTTCTTTCTCCCCTGAAAGCCGAAAAATAAAAAACGTAAGATTTCTTATGTGACTGCTTCTGATTCGGCAAAGTTTTTCAAGATTCTGATTCGAGGCCCAAAACTGGCAGCGGATAAGCAATGTGCAGGCTTCCTCCCTCCTCTTAAGAATCCAAATTGTGATCAGCCGCTGAGCGAAAACAGGAACCGAAAAAAAAAAAACAGAACAAAAACCCCAAAAGAAGATCGAAATGAAAAGGAAGAAGCCAAAAAATGTGAACATTTTTCTCCCAGAATTGTTTCATGTATTCCCAATATTAATTTGGTCAATTTATATTTTATTTGGAATTTTTAAATTGGTAACGTTTTTCGGGCACATATCGCGCTGACCCATCAGGCCCGAAGGATCACTCCAGCGGATATCTCTACGTCGCTCAGTCCTGGGTCCGCCTTGTCCCCGTGTGTGTGCGTGTTAAGTGGCTTAAATGGATCCGGGATCCGATATCCAGATTGTCATAAAAAGGGCGTGCCGGGGGTGCTGCTCCCACACACATATTGGAAAATATGGTTCCCTTAAACGGACTCTATATTCTTTGGGATTCCTCGAAAGTCTGCACGGCTACAATATGAGTTGGTCATCGATATTTACCTTTTATTCTTTATTTATACATACACTTCACAAATTAGTAATGTTTTCTATAAAGTTTAATATATAGATGTTTGATATACAATATTTTGAAAGCCTTATTTATATCTCTTTCACTGAAATGGCATTAATTTATTCCTTAAAATTTATATAAAACTCTTTAAATATATTTTGTACAGTGCTTTCATTGTTATGGTTATGATATTGTTGCCGCTTTTGCTACTGCTATGCTGCTGCTGCTTTCTGCTGCTGCTGATGCTGGTGCTTTTGGCCAACATTCGCATATGAATCCATCCATCCAAAACAGCAGCCGGCGAGCAGCGTTTATCCTCGGAGAAGGGCAGCGGGGGGGGACCCGAGTCCCGGCCTCATCTCGTCTCATCTGTGCTGTGCCCAGTAGCATGCCAGATAAATCAAAGTGTCAACACCTCTTTTTGTGCTGTCAGTTTTTTATGGTTTTCGATGATATTTCGCCTATTGTCAGGCCGGCGACGCACGCGGTCGTGGCCAGTTTGCCTGCTGTCCGCTGGCCCATTTGGTTAAATCGCCTTGGAGTTGGAGAAGGAGAAGGAGCAGGGGCAGGAGCAGGAGTCGGAGTCAGTAGCTGCTGACATGGCCATCGCTCAGCGCTTTTTGTCTGGCCTTTAGCACAAGAATTATGGGTGCCTACCCCTTCCAGCCTAACCCTTTTGCCGGCCAATGATGGAAACATTTCCAGCGATGTGCGGCATCCACTGGCAGTCGTACTTGCTGAAGCTGAAGCTGAAACTGAAGCTGGGGACTTGCAACTGGATCAATTTCAGCGGCCAAGAATCGTCTTCCGTCAACCTGACCCCTTCTTCCCGCCAGCTTTGACTGCCTTTGCAGCCGTCCAGCCTTGCGAAATTTGAATTGTCTGCTTTTTAGCGAAGATTTATGGCAGTCTCGTTAAATTTTAATATAAAATAAAAGTTTTTAGAAATCATGCGAACGTCAAGGAGGCCTGGCTTTGACTCCATTCTACTGATGTCTACAGCTCCTGTCGGCCTCGATTGACATGCAAAGCGAATTAGCTGGCCATAAATCGAAGGCAGTCCCAACTTGAGTTAAAGTATCTGCAATTATAACAAATTTACAAGTGGCCAACAGCTGGCGGTCGTAAAAGCCCAGCTCATCTGTGAGAACTACGGCTCCCCGGTAGCTTCAAGCTCCATTACTTGCGGACTTAGAGAGCCCAATAAACTGTTGGCCTTAAATACTGTGGATCTAGTTCTTTTAGCAGACCCATTCGGCTTACTTAGGATCTTAAATTGCTGTCGTGATTGAAAATCAGGGAGAGCACTAAAGGGGCCATCATATTCCAAAGGGGTAGAAGAGGTTGTTTACTGGTTGAGAAACACAGTAAAAGTAATTCATTGATGAAGGTTCTAAAGAGAGATATCTATTTCTATGCTTGCATCTAAATCATAACATAAATAAATTTATGTTAACACCTGTAGTTACAAGTGCTGCAAATTACGTACTTATTATGGTATATAGTATATATATATAATTTAAGGTATCCACATCTCATTTTACTCTTCAATATTCCCCAAGACCCTCAAAAAGATCATCCTTTTCGCTTGGTCCTTTGATCCATTGATCGATTACCTCGGTCTCCAAACCACATCGATTACACAGCCTCATCGCTTATGTTTTTTTGTCAACACTGGAGAGACCTCTTACCAATTGCCTGACAAATAAAAAATAATTAGGCATTTAGCACGAAAGCGGGGAAAAAGTCCAACGCTAACGACGACCGCCGCCGACTGGCAGAGGAATCTCGAAAAAGTTCAAATAACTCGGGAATTGTAACAAATCATTGCTTCGCAGCCGCTGCCATTCGCCATAAATGCGAGCGTTTATGAAACATAATTTGATCGGAGCAAATGCCTCGGTGTCGGCATTGACGTTGACACCGGGCCGACAAGATGTCCAGATAGCAGTTCTCCAGGAGGGGGGCGAACGGATCTCCCGGCTTCGGATGGCTTTGAAAGACCGCCCCGAAAAACTGCGGAATCAAAACTCCAAGAGCTGGCTTTCTTCTGGCCGCTCGCTGGCCGCCCCAAAAAATCTTCAAGCTCGTTTAGCACTCATTTGCGCCGAAAATGGGCCACAGTGAGGCTTCTTTGGCTTGAATCGGTATAAAGCTAAGATTTCAAATTTGTAATTATCTTAGAGTGTGATTTATTGGGTACTTTGTACCAATTTTGTATTATTTAGGATGAGGAACAGTCTTTAATGATATATGGATGAAATATAATAAATAGTTTTTAATATGGGAGTAAAATAATTTACTGAATTACTTGTTTACTTATTACTTTATTTATTTGGACCCAATAAGAAAATATATACTAAAAGCTCTTATCAGCTATAATATAATATTTAGATTTATACAGACTTATAACCGGTATCCATAGGCTATAATGGTATTATAAATTATCTAGTTATATATAATATATATAACTATATATGTATAATTGTTTGTAGTTTAGCTTAACCTAAACATGTGTGTAACAGGCAGAAGGATCTCATCCTCGACTCCAATCGGATGATAATATAATATAGTTTCTGTGTATGCTGCAACATCCAGATATGTGTTGTTTAACATGTTAGTAGATATATTGGTTTTTAATGCATTTATTTGTCAACAAATTCTTCTGCCTGTTTAATTAAAACTTTTCATAACTTTCTCATAGTGTAGCACTTTCGATTGTAACTTTCTTTCTTCTTCGGCTAATTGTTAATATGATGGATATTTTAGTGGAAGTTTCCCTGTACTTAGTGTAGCTCATTCTGGGCCTGCTGCTGGAGTGGCTACTGCTGTCGTGTCGGCTCGTGTTGACGACGTCGACGACACATAAATTGCGATTAAAATGATTAATGCTCAACGCACGGCGCAATGTTAATTGCCACCGCTCCAAACTCCGCTCAAAGTCCCGCTCGCAGCTCCGATCTGCGGCTAAGCGGCTATGCGGCTATGCGGCTATATGGCTATATGGTTGCTATTTGCATAAATTTGTTTTGACGCTTGTAATGAGCTGTTTGTGGCATTTTCACTGGCCCCTATCGGAAGCGTTTTATCGGCCTCAGTCGGCGAGAGGCCGCGACGGCCGAGACAATATTTTCCATGTTCGTTTTTTAATGCTTTTCTCGCCATCTTCTCGCATCGGAGTTTTTCCTTCCCCGGCATACATATTTGGAATTATTATAAAGCATCTTTGGGCGAAGGGGTTTCACTAATCGGCGGCTGGCCATCGCTTTCGAACGGAAGTTGCCGGTTTTGGGTAAAACAATTTTGGGATCGTATCCACTTGGATCCACTCCCTGAATGAATGAAATTCATAAGCGCCAAGTGCTACTTATACGAAATTTGCTTGACTTTAGCGATTGCATGATCAGATAGAAAAGCTATGTTTATTTATTTTTTGTTTGTTTTTTGGAAGAAGCTGTTCGTCGAATTAGGTTGCAAAAAGTTTTGCGAAAGTATTCAGAAAATATACGGCTAATTGAATATATGATAATGAAAAGAAACTCTTTATTCAGAGATATTTAAAATACTCCTATGAGATTTCTACGTATTAATTGGCTAAAGAATTAATTTAATGTATATACTACTGACCTTCCGAAAAATATATATAAAAATTTATGCTATCTATCTATTGACACTAGAAATTTGTCCAGAATAAAGGGTTTGCTATCAACTAGCAATTATTTTTATATATATATTAATCAGACTAAAAAATTTTGTTTTTTTTAAGACTTTATTGTATAAGGGAAATAAGAAAAATCAAGAAAATCAAACAACTTCGTGTAATCATTAACTAAAATATATAAAGACCTAAATCTTTTGAACCTATGAAACCCCAATCTCCATCGTTAAGTGGGCGTGAGTTTGAGGCTTTGAAATGTTATGATGGGTATGGAAATATATATATTGGAACGATCCACAATTTGTCAACGAGACATCAGACATTTAGCCATTCAGTCGGAACACGATTGAGGCCTGTTCCCAAAGCGATCGCTGATCGCTTCATTGATATGTAAATCGCATGTGCCCATATTGTTTATTGCCTTTGGATGCCATGGCAAAAGTTGTTCAATATCTCTTTCTATATGGCCGCCTGCTATAAACATCTATCTATTTGGTATCTATCGGGGATTTGGGTGTGTTCCGGTCGAGGGTCGAGCTGAAAACCATTCTCGTTGCTCACTCACTCAGCGAGGGAGCCCGAACAATTGCAACAATGTAAATCAATCAACTTGCTGGCTATTGGCAATTTTTATATTTAATTTAGTATTTCCGTTATTAAAATCAAAATAAAACCATTTAAAGCTCACCTGCACAATAATTTACGGGCTGCACCTCGAAAATAGCTGCCTGCCTGCCATTGTCGTTGATATTGTTGCCGCTTACACAAGCAACACATACGAAATTTATAATCACAATAACAGCAAAATGAACAATAATATTTGTTAACGCTCGAATAGAGACGCGCCCAATAATTTTATTGAATCCCCAATCCACAGACACACACACACTCATGGAAGTCCAATTTGAAAAACAAAACACCATCGAAAACAAAAGTGGAAGCGCACAGATACAGAGATAGAAAGATACACTTGCGGCACACAGTAGCAGAATGCCAAGAGTTTCGGATTCGATTCGATTCGTTTCGTTTCGATTCGCGTGAATTTCGATTTTCATAAAATTAATGAATATTTAAATTGTGTGTTCCATGCAAAATGCCGCCGGAAACGCGCTTTGCTGGAGCCACCTGTAGTTGTATCTCGGCTGTTGTATCTGTGTGTCTGTTTATCTTCGGACTGGCTTGGCCGGATGCTCACCCACACAGACAGACACACGCCGATATCTTTCGATTCGATTCTGTAGATATTTTTGCTTATAAGTATCTGTAGCTACATCGATTGGGAGACAACTGCGAGTCGCATTCTGATTTGGCGCCCAGCTAGAATTTTTTGTATTCGCCATGTTTCATCGTTGATTCAAAATTATTCTCCATCTCGCTTATGCTGCACAGGAAAAAATTACGAATTAATAAGATTAATTCAGTTTCTATGTTCTCTAAAAAATATTGAGAAAATTGTACAAACCATAAGGTAAAATTCATGTACTTACAGTTTGGCTTAAAAAAAATATGTATAAATAAGATATTTCTAAAAAAAACTGTTAGAATTCTTTAAAAATATCTTATAATAATAAAAACTTAAAGCATTACTTAACTATTAAATTAAACTTTTTAGTTCTAACTCGATAATAAAGAAATCAGGGTTGGAAAGCAAAAATAAATGTTTTAAGGGTTTACCTTTTTATAATCCACTTTAATTTTGTATTTTTTGAGTGTAATAACCTCCACCTCTACACGTTTTTTGCCATTTGGGAGGGTCAGACATTGATTTGTACAAATTTGTTTGGCCGCCGCCCCGTTGGATAAGCACATGAATGAGATTCGATCACAATAAACAAACAGTTTCACAGTTAATAATTTGATCTTGTACAGATACGCACAGATACGCATTCGGTAATAGCTCCTTGGCTACTTTTCCATCCCCTCACGCTGGCTGTCTGATCTAAAAACAGATTTTTTCATTCATTGCTCCTCGACCGGACTTATAGTCAGCCGCCCACGCCCGTTCGAGATTGGAGATCCGAATCCCGATCGGCGCTTCCCGTCCCTCTCGATACATTTACCCGATCGCCGACGATTTGTGACGCCAGTTTACAGCGAAGGACAGTGACTTCTAGAGCTTTAAATAATTTAATATATATATAATCGAAGTATATATAAATACTTATATATTATATTAATAAGATTTAATTCTTAATTATATTATTTATGAAGTTTAAGTTAACAATGTACTTAAATTAAAGGGACTATCTCCGCTACCTTTTATGATTTAAGCCCAGGAATTTCTTAATCAATATATGTAGTATTGAATACATTATATTTTATAATCATTCGAATATGCTAATGACTTTCCAACCACTGTGCCCAGGTGCAGGAGTACAACATGTCGATTGGGTGGCTCTGCTGATTTAGTTGAGGGCGGGACTTGGGCCAAGGGGTTTGCCATAGCATCAATTATTTGTCAGTCGCCCGGCCGATTTGTTTTTGTTTATTTATGGCCGATCTCTTTATGAATGAATGAATAATTGCCGTCGTGGCAGTTGCTAGTTGTTTCGATTTGATGGATTACTGCCCCGTCCGTCCGTGTTCGATTCCAAAACAAAAAAAATTCGGCCCCCATTTGAAGAGATGAGTTATGCAAACTTAGGATTCCCCCCGGCCAGATGGGCTTGCAACACGAGATCGGGAGATCGGTGGCCCAGGTGAATACCTGGGGTCATTACGGAAAATTTGTTAAATTCTGTTTACTCCCACCGCCATCCAGATGCCTTGTTGACTATAATGAATGGGGCGCTCGTGCTCCTCTGTTTTCCCCTCGGGCTGTTGATCATTTGTTTGTCCAAACAGTATTCCGCGATGACAGCGCAGTTATTTCCACCTTTGATGTTGCTGAATGGACTTTTGCTCATATCGGAGCAATATTAATTGCCATTATCCGATGATGAAAATGGCTTGGCTTCTGGCTAGTATGCGATCGCACTGTTCCTTTGAACTGCTGCCGATCAAATGGCCTGGGTTTAAATGCAAACACTTTGTGTTTATTTAGTATATTTTTCATCTTAACCGTTGAAAGCTAAAATCAAGGGATTTTACATAAGTTTTTAATGGGGGAAGATCAACAAAATGTTAAAGATCTTATAAATATCTTATATATAATGCTTAAAAAACATACAATATAATTACTATTTTACAATTTATAAAACGAGATTAATTATCAATGTATAGAAATATTTAAAGAAGAATATTTCACGAATAGTCTGTAGCTTACTATTTTTTTTTTTTTAAATACTAAGGGCTGGTTATTAACCTCCTTGTCAAATAAAGTCCCAGTTAAGAACTTTTGATTTGCTATCGTGTAAATGTGAGAGATAGCATTAACAAGGACACCGACTGTCCTGGTATAAATTAAAATAACATCATTCTTGTTATTAAAAAGTAACTCAAATTGTGTTTAAAAACATTACCTGGAAATAAGAGCCTATTTCTTTTGACTCTTTGCCCAGTGATACATTCGTTTTTTTCCCATAATCTCACGCCAGTCCACCTGACGAACTCGTCGGCGACATTGAAATGAAAATTGCTGCGTAAATTTGTACAAGTTGGCAACATGTTGCCGGCGGCAACGATGGCTGCATGTAGTGACAATAATTGCGATGCAGTTGGCATGATTAAAGACCCGCGGCCCCGAGGTGGCCCAATGCGCTCGATGACCCAGCTTGACTTGGCTCTTTATTTTTTATTTTTTTTGTTGCCGGCAATAGAACCCAGAGTGCCGAGAACCGAGAACCCAGAACACAGGGAACCGAGTGCTGGATGGGCCGGAATTGCGGCTATTGTTCGGTGTCCGTGTCGCCAATGTCGCCGGAGTTGGCTTTAACCATCGCCATAGCAGCGCCTTTGCCTTCGCCTTCGCCTTCGATTGTCTTGTAGACGACGTTGTTCGAATGAAATTCACGGCTTGTATTTCGTTACGTTTCGTTTAGTTTCGTTTGCCACTGGCGACTTTTTGCTTCTGAACTCTGCAATTGCCGATGCTGCAGCCTCTTCTGCACCTAAAGAAAAGTAGAAAAGATATTAGATACTTTCTAATTCTTGATTCTACCTAATAAAAGTAATTTTCAATTAAAAGAGTTTAGTTTAAATGTGTTAATAATGCTAGTTTTGCTCTATGTATCTTTCATATTAAATCTTTAAAAACATTCAAAAAAGACACCCTTTCTCTAATTTAAATTAAATATAATCATCTTTCCTTTTTAAATATTTTCAAGAATTAATAGAATGCCCTAGCCTTACCCCTTTATTGCTAAATTTTCTTTCCGTGTGGGCATTGTTCTTTGGATTCTCTGGGAAAGCCAGCAGCAGCAATAGTCGCCTGCTAATGACAATCTCATAGACGTTTCCGCAGTTTGTCCAAGCTGTTTGTACTCTGTCCAAACGAACATGATTTGAAACACAATTTTTTTGGTTTATCCCAACTGCCGACTGCCCGAGACGATGGCGTTGTAATAGTAATAGGAGCCGTACCCGGAGCCGTAGCCTTTCGACTTTCGGTGGCGCTTGGGGCAACACGCACCGCCGCCGACAATGACAATCGATTAGGGAACGGCTCTGGTCATGTCCTGGCGAACCGGTGAACTGGAGAACACTCCGCGGCTCCTGCAATTCCGAATGCAGCCGGAACATGCCCGGGATGTTAGGAATTTCTGCGAGTTGTGTTGCGCTGACAACGGCGGTAGTAGCAGTAGCAGCAGCAGAAGCAGCAGCAGCAACTGCAGTGGCAACCTGTTGACCTGCAGCAGCAGGACTATTCCTTGCCAACTTCAAAGTATCCCGAAGCCCGGGGATCAACTAGCTTGCCCCACAGTAGCCAAAGTAGCTGCCTTTGATTTGTGCCTATTTAAAAATGTATTTGTTCTCAAAT
The DNA here is from genome assembly GCA_008042475.1 of Drosophila kanapiae. Lineage (NCBI taxonomy): Eukaryota > Metazoa > Arthropoda > Insecta > Diptera > Drosophilidae > Drosophila > Drosophila kanapiae. The sequence continues at coordinate 37,362 of VNJM01000990.1, forward strand.
TTAAGCCAGGTCTCGCTTCCAGGCTGGCCAATATCCCAATGTGTGTCTGGGCCCAATGCCCATTGCCACTTCATCATAGGCCAGGTTTGGATGTTGCTGCTGTTAGTTGGACGACAACAACAAGCCGGCAAAATATTCCAGTGGCAACTTCTGCCGCTGCTGCAGATGTTGCCGTTGCAGGGACAAGACAACCGCCAGACAATGTTATTTGTTGTTGTCGCTTTTGTTGCTGCTGCTGCTGTTGGTGCTGCTGTGTGTGGCACGTTGCTGTTGTTGCTGTGGCTGATGCTGGTGCAGCCTTGGTTATCGCCTCTGTAAGTGGCAATCCGAAACAAGTGTCAGATACGCACGATAGCGAAAATGACTTGAATCGAAAAGTGCAATAAATACCAAGGATAAAGAGTAGCAATTCGGGAAAAATTGCTGGAAATATTTTATTTAGAAGCTCTTTTATTTTTGTGAATATTTTATTATTGGGAATATGATTTAAAATCTTTTTAAATGGTAATATTAAGAGATGACACTTTAAAGATATTTCTAACCATTTCTGACATCTGTTAAGGATCTCCAAATTGTATATAATAAATATATTAATGTTAGCAAAAAGTAAGTAAATAATAATTCGAGCTTGACAGATTTCAAAAGAAAGATACAAGACTATACTTAAGTTTAATATTATTTAAACCCGAAAGATATGAAGTAAAACAACAATATTATTTACAATAAACAAAATAATATGTTAAAAATAATATATTTATAGAGTATATTGATTTAGCAAGCAAATATATATAAAATATTTCAAATTAATCTTTAAAAACCCGATAGTTTCGAATACCTTTGACCCCACTTAATGCAATTCTTTTATTTTTAAGTCTTCCGTTCAAACAGTCTCCTATATTTATGTCCAGCAACCTCTTAGGTCCTCCACACTTACCAGCCTTCGATTAGGAGACATAGCCGAAGGAGACATCAAACCATGTGAGAATCGCATGTACTTTAATCTGCGACTCGAGCCCGACTGGATTGGATGGAGCGCTCATTACCCTTGGATGCCAGGTATCCCGCCCCGCCGCTGCCACCCCACCTTCTTGGCCTGCTTGAGGAATCTCCTCCATCTCACGTCCGTCTTGGCCAGTTTATGGCAGCCATACTCCATACCGACGACGCCGATGGCCGATGTAGAATTTCAACCATATTTAAATTATGGAAAACATAAGCGAGCATTTCTGAAGCGACGAACATGAACAAAATCAAAAATTCCAACAAGTTACAAAAATAACTTGCAGCAGTGCCCACTTAAAGCCCGCTTAAGGCGACCAGCCACTACAACTACAGAATGCTCCAACGACGACAAAACAACAACATCAGCTCAATGAGGCGGAGGGGCAGGAGAGGTGGTCAGAGAGGGGTTGTGGCAGACAGAGACGCAGAAGAATTCGCATTCGCGCTCATTGCAACAAAAGACAGAACAGGAGACTCGAGCGGAGGCAGTACAACTCTCCTGAATCCTTAAGCCGGGAGCGGACTCGTAATGAGTCTGATTTGGGGCGGCGGAAAAGGGAATTTTTTCCTTAAGCTTTGAATAATTTATTAAATATATTCCCATTTGTAAGAAAATTATAATTTTAGCATAAAAAGCATATAAAAAATATGTTAGGTCACAGAACTTCATAATAAAATGATTTAGAGTTGCAATAAAATTAGGAAAAGTAATAAAAAGAGAGATAAATTTTATGAAATCTAGGAAAAAGATTTATTTTATATTAAATATTATAAAATGTAAAGCTGAATTCCTTTTATCATATTCCGCTCCTGGCCTCGATTTAAGCCCGGCTGAGCTTACACTCGCGGCAACAAATGAAGCTAACAACTCGGACGGCGTCTGGCAGTCGTCGATGTCGTCTTGGCCGCCTTCCTCTGAGCCATCTTCGTTCTCCGCTCACCGTTCTCCATTCTCGATGCGGCGGCGGCACTGCGATTGGCTTTGCCTGCGGCCTTAACACTGCCTTTTGGCCATCCCATCTCGGTGGCAGCCACAATTGCGAATAGCAGCAGAGCGGAGGCAGCGCGGAGGCTGCGCGGAGGCTGCAACAGCGAACTGGCATGGCTGAGGAGCTTACAACGACAATTATAAAATGATGACAATAACAACAAGCATGCGATGACGACGGTATAGGCCGGATCAGTGAGCCTGCCTGCGCACGAAACTCTCACGATCTGGACGATTGGCATTGGGGGTGAGGCCAGGATCGAGGAGGGAATGCCGGGAATTCGCCGAAACAGCCCACGAACTGATCGTCGTCGCTGTTTCGCCAGCGACAAATGTGTTTTCGATTGGCTGGTGGCCCTTTTTCCAGTCTCCCCACGATCCTCCGTTGCCATTGCCGTTGTAACTCTGGCCCAAGCATTCAAGTCGGCGCCACAGGCGGCAATAATGTGCAGCATATAGTACTAGACGAGACCGCCCCACCCCCGCGAAGATCGGAGTCAAAAATCGAAAATTAAAATTCGTATCCTAGCTACTCAGTGTGGGAGAGGGTATGCGAAAAGTTTGGGTTTTCTTTCTATGTATTTTAATATCATATCTTTATTATACAAAAATATAAAAGATATCTTTTTTATATATATAATAAATAAATAACTTAATGCTTACCACATTTTTATTGTAGTTATATATCTAATATAAAAGGTATCCCTTGTTTTAACCCATTAGTAGCTAGAACGTGTTCTAAGCAACGCCTAAACTGGATCCCTCGGGGACTGGAGCCTGCCACTTGTTGCGATTAATCGCTAGATCGACGCTTTAGTTAATTCCTGCCAACCGCAGTCAGCAGGCGCCGAGTGTGTGGGTGGCACAGTGGTGGAGGATGCGGATCTGGCTCTGGCTCTGGCCGTGCCAGAGTGGATGCGGATGCCCATGGACTTGATCTCGTTTCTGTTAATTGCCACAACTTTTATGAGGCGCAATTGGGCCGAGGTGGTGCAGGCGGTGGTGGCGCTTGCCCCATTTGCATATGTCGTCGATGCGATCGCTCGGTAGTTGTCCATTTTATAATTGGATAGTTTGTCACCGCGCCGGAGTGCCGAGTATCCAAGGGGGCAAGACGTAGGCGGTCAGGGAAGCATTTGCCCAAAGCTCAGTGGCCAGTGGCTGCGTTTCGAGATGGTCAAGTTAATATGCATATTAGCCACGAAGACAAAACAGGTTTCCGGCCAAAAACGAAAAGGAAAAAGATACAAGGGGTTATGCGAAGGAGAAGGATCTTAAATGTATTTATTATCGTAACCATAAATTTCAATACATGGCTCTGAAGGGAATTTTATTAATACAGATGAACAGTAGGGCGATAAATCAGGAGCAGAGATTCATTATTTGGAAATAATATTTATTAAAGTAATAGGAGGTATTTTTATATATACAAATATTTATAATATATAAGGAAACTATATTAAAATGGATCTGTGACTATCTTAAAAAGCATCCTTTCTTACTTATACCATTAAAAGAAAGTGAATTAAAGTTTACCAACTTCAGTTAAAGATTTGCATCCTTCTGTCCCCTAAAAAACTGGATTGGCAACTACAAAAAAAGACATTTTAAAAATATATATATACGATTTTGCAGACATTTTATTGCGGCTGAATTTGTTTATCTCGCATCCTTGGCCGGGAATAAATCTCGCCTGGTATATATTTTTTTGGTGTATTAAAGAGAGATAAGGATCCCATCGGATGCGTCCTCTTCTCTGCGATTACTTTATCGACATCTTTTTGGGAACCAGCTGGAACTCATTCATGTTTAGTCCGCCCCGGGGAAGTGGACAATTAAAAGGCTGCCTTGGGCATTGAACTGTCACAATCGTTAAAAGAATGCTTATAACATAATATGCCGGCGATCGTTGTCGCGGATGCAGATGCAACCATATACATATATATGCATTAAGTAAATAAGCCGAGGCCGCAGGAGCAGCAGGTCCTCCGAAGGCCTCTGCCCACTTTGTTTTCGTATAATAATTTCATTTTATTCTCAGTCCCAACTGCGGCCACAGCACCCAACGCGAAGGAGAAGGATGGGCCCCAATGGGAGTAGGAATCGCAGTTGGAGACTATCGCAACATACGGCGATGTCCAATGTTATGTTGTCACGATATCAAAGCATTTTAATTGGCCGATTTATAGATTTAATTACGTATTCATGCGAAACATCGAATCCGTGATTCGTAAAAACACACACCGCGGCCCCCAATCCGCGAAATGAGCCCCGCCGACGAAGAGATAAAGATACAGACACAGCAGTCGAAGGCGAAGGAGAGCGGCCGAGGAGGAGGATCCAGCCCAAGATCAGAGCCTGATTTCTGTGCCGGCAACGCAGCAGATCTTTACGATTTTGAATCTGCCGAGGATGAGGGAACGAACTTGGTAACGGGCATACGAGTGGGAGGGGACTCGACCACGATCCCTTCTACTCATTTATTGTGAGTGCAAGGAGAAATATTTTAGGAATATTTCAGCAAATAAGCGGGAGCAAGGATAAGATTTTGAATTAAGGGTCTTAGGTATGGAAAGTCAATCACCAATTTGTTTGCTTAGATCTTTGGGACCTCGGTAGGTTAGGTCCTTCACGCGTTTATATTAATTTACTTTCTATTTATCATAAAACTTAAGAGGTATTAAATTGAGTCATTATATTCACTTTTTGTTTGTTGTGCCCGTAAATTATATACATATGATTCGTTGGCCTTAGTCTTTATATTCTGTAACCCCACAATGGATCAAGGGTTTTATAACTAAGTGCCAACCCCATGAAGTATATAGATTACTAATCAGCAGCACAAGACAAGTCGCTTCATCCATGTCACTATGATCTTTAGTGTGTTTTAGAGATCTCAGAGACTATTCGGGCTCAAATTATCTTCTTTGGACACTTATAGCACAGTTTTATGTTTCGAATCCGGTAACAACAAAAAATTAGAGAAGCATTAACAGTTATTAAATAATAATCTTAGTATATCTTCATCTCCTTGGACTCACAGATACGCCTCAGATAGTAGGTCGAGCCTCGAACCATCTTTATGAACTGGGGAGATACAAAATTAAAAATTTTTATGATTTTTGTCATATTTATGTATTTATTTTCCTTACGGCAATCAGATAAACTTGTTTAGACTTTTGACTGCTTACTTGATTCAGAGTATTACTACCATAATAATAATCATAAAAATAATATATATATTACTAATATATACTAATATATACTATATATAGATTACTAATAATAATAATAATAATAACAATAGTTTATTTGCATTGTGCATTGTGTCGTGTTATTTTGACCAATGTGATAATTTCTGCAGACTATAATAAAGTTAGATATGGTTTTTTTGCTGCTAAGGTCTTGTCAGCTAATATAATCCACACGCTGCTTGGTTTTATAGCAGTTTGTCGCTAAATTCGTACTTTGGGATATAAACTTAAGCTTTATATTAGAAAACGATTTGTTTTGTTCGAATTCCGACTCAAGAAAGGTCTATTGCCGATTTCGAAACTTATAAAAGTACATATTTTTAAGAAATAGCGCCTCTTTATAATGTGAATATAATTGTTCTTTATAATTCTTTTCTTTGTGCAGAATACATTCTTGAAAGTGACTAAATAAATTCTGTCAATTTCATATGTTAAACTGTGTAACTGCCTTTATATGTGTATATTATCTCAAACTAATGTTGGCCCCAATATAAGTATTTATGTTCCCCAGATGCAATCTCCTGCTGAACCGAGCGCCACACGCCGCTTGAAACTTGAAATGCAGCAAAAACTGACCAAGAAACTGGCCGAAATGGAAAGGGCCAAAATTGTGAATGTGAATGCGTGTGCTCTTACATATTCATTTGTGGCGAAGCATAAAAACCCCTCATAACAAATTTGTATTCGTGGCATATGCGGGGAAAGCCCCAGCAGGCTCCTCCTCCTCCTCCTTCTGCCTCCTCGCGGAGGCGTGCGCAGAGCCATTTATGAAACCATTTCGGGGGCACATTTCATGCGCCGTTTTAATATCTTTATTGGTCATCATCATCGTTCGTTGTCATTAAAACTGAGAATAATAAAATCATAAAGCCCCGACGTTGCAGACGTGTACGGCACTCGGACCGGGGCCAGGTCGCCGTACGGCCAGATCGCCGGAACGCCGATTCGCCAGATCGGACAATCGTCAATCGACAGCAATTTTTGTGTTGATGATGTTGTGCAAAAAGCGAAATTATTAAATTTTGTGTGCCTGCCTGGCATTTTTAATGCGTGTGCGCATTTTAATTTCCCCGCTCGGCCAGCTCACGTATCTGGTCCCAGCTGGGCCTTGTCACTGCTCCTCTACACGGTACGAAAATTGTAAAACTATTAAGGTATGCTACTTACCTGCGTTCTATAAGATAAGTTTGAAATGTGTAGACTCTAAAGACCATAGACACTCTAAAAAGTTAGTTTAAAGCTTCTTATTAACGTAAATCTTACTTTTTCGTACCTATAACTTAGCTGAACTAATAAATATGTCTTCTTTTTTATAATCAAGCAATAATTTCTTACTGTGTTCGGCTCTGTAGAGAAGTGTAGGTTTGTTCGGCTTGAAATCGTACTCCAATCGGGGTCCGAGGTCTGGGCCACTTAATTAGAATGAGTTCACTCGCTGCAAAGAGTTGGCCATAATGTGGCCATAAATTATGCATAGCAAGTGCGGCGATTCCCGCACTTTCCTACCGAAATTTACAAAACGACGACGGACATAAAGCCAACAAAATTATTCAATATGACAGTCGGACATGACAGTTGATTTCAGAAATTTCATCATAAATGTCAAAAGCGAATTGCTTGGCTCGTAGATCTTATCCTCATTTTCCTTGGCCAAAATCCGAGGTGGCTCAGACGGCTTGGCGGGTGGAGAAGTCCACACGATTTCGCGGTTTCTGGGACATCTGTCGACGGTAACTGCACATTTCTTGGCCGTCGTGCCAAAATGATGATATGCCAAACATTCGGATTATATATGGATGTGCGTATTTATATACAGAAAGTGTCGTCGTAATAATTTCACGAATTTTATTGTGTGAATTCCATCAAGTTAATCGGATAATGCGTCAATCGGAGACTGGTGAGTGCGTAAAGGCGTGGGACTTAAGACTATATAGCATAATATAGCATAAAATAGCTCTAACATTCTATATTTAGAGGTGGTCTTAAAAGAAAAAGCTGGACTACATTTAAACTGGAGATTTATTTAATTATTATATTAATTCTTTGACGTATTTTATTGAAACTGAAGAATCTTTGTCAAGCTTTGTTAAATCTTTCTCCGCCTTTATATGAAATCACCCTTAAAGATATTGTATTCACTTATGACCCTTCAAATCGTTCGGTTTATTCTGCATCTCCTCAAGTGTGATATATTGAATATCACCAGAAGCTCTGCAAACAAGTCTCCCAAAAACGAATCGACAATAATTGTGTTGACTTTAACCCTTTCGAGTTGATGAAGCCAAAACGCGATACTTCCCGTTTTTGCAACCAAACGAATCTCTCTTTCTGAGTATCGAGTGTCAGAAGGGGGATATCCCAAAGTCCCCTTCTGCGCTTTAATAGCCACAATGCTGGGAATTTTGACAAATTGTGGCTTCGTGTTTTAGCCGGCGTTTAAGCAAATTGACCGCATATCAATTATGAAATTGAAATGTGTGAAACTGCAGTCCCGGGTAGCGAAGCCTTTGTCAACGTCCAACAGCAACAGCAACAGCTCATTATGCAATAATTAAAGAGGTTTGGGCATGTATCGGAGGTGAGGGATCGATTCGCGCCACGGCGATCGATTTCAGGTGCATCCGGTCGAGAGCGGGGCGGAGCCACGCCCTCCCTGGTCAGCGGTCAGATATGTATATGTATGTGTATTTACCATATGCAGCGCTGCGGATATGAGTGCAATTGTTAACCCCCCTTGGGCTTTTGTTGTCGCTGCCACTGTTGCGTGTCTGCGCTTTTCAGTGTCTCTGTCGCTGTACACTGCAGAAAAGTTATTGTACATTACCTAGAACTTACCAAAGATTGAATAAATTGATCAAGAATTTCCTGCAATATATTATTAATTACTTTAATACACTTGTATATACATTTATATCAGCATCACCGCAGAGTCTGGCAAAGTCATTTAGCCTGTCAATGTTCCTCTTAAGTTTTCGCACTATACAATGGGTCCAGCACACTCGACTGTAACTTTATTATTTGTTTTTGGCTTGAAATTAAATTAATCCCTATATTAAAATTATCAGAAAATTATAAATCATTTATTTTAAAAGTATATGAGACTTTCTTGCCGTGTAACCGTTTGGCCTTTGTTTTTGCGAATTAACATATCATACCCGGCGGGAAAGGCCTACCTTTTGGGTGCGGTCGATGTAAATCAGAGCGCACATTAATTTCACAACTTTGTGCGAGTTCGAGTGCGAGTTCGAGTTGAGTTCGAGTCGACAGGAAGTCACACGCTGAATGCCTGTAATTGAATATGACGAGTGCAGCGGAGGGTCAAAGGAAGCTCCAGCTCCAGCGCCAACTCCAGCCGGTGGTGGTCACTATCAGAGGTCAACTGGCAATTGTTCTCGGCCTCGGCCGAATGGGTTAAGTTGTTCGGAGCGAGTATTCCCAGCGGAAATCAACATCTTTGATTTCAGCATATCAATTTCCCGAGAACGGGACTGGAGTCGGGGATTCCTGTGTCTGTTTAATCAACGTCGACGACTGTAAACAACGGTCAACATCTAAAGTTTCCACAACTCGAGGGGCGGAGAAAGTGGCAGATTGCTATTTGCACTTGGCCCACAACTGCTGAGCATTCGGGGTCGGGGGCCATCACCATAAGGATATATCTACGGATATTCCACTCACTGTCAAGGCATCAAACATCTTGGCTTCTTGCAGTCCTGTTCTTACCAAATATTTGCTCTCAAACACAGCTCCACAATGCTTAAACAAAACACATACCTTTACAGAAGGTATGTGTATCTACGACATCTCCACATACACATAATAATAATATAATATTTTGTCTTGACTGAATGTGGGCTGGTTGACAAGTATCTGTTAAAATCGGTATTATATATAATTGATAAACAGCGTTTACAAAAGAAGAGTTCCTTTTTTACATTTAAAACTTTAGAAATATGCAAAGCAGTTGTGGAAATAAATATCTTACCATCTTTGATAGGAATTTGTATTTTTTTAGCTCAGCAAACTCTTTGAGCTACCCGTTCTGCTTTCAAAGGCAAAGGAAAATATCTCGATTTACGTTCTGCTATTTTTATTGCCAAATACTAATCGAGAATAAATATGCATATCTATATTGTATTTATATCATTGGGAACCAAACCGAGTGGGCGGCCTGAATCCACTCATAAATGGGCGAAGTGGGTTAAGGCGAAATGGGTTAAGTTTCGCACTTGTGCGGCAATTGCAACTGCAATTACAATGCCGGCAATTGTTTGGGCTGCTGCTGCTGATTGCTTCATTGTGGTCTCTGTGATCTGACGTACAATAATAATGTGCCCCGCCCACGAGTCGGGGGCTCCGAGGATATTATTTGCTGGCAATTACCGAGGGTTAAGATGGGAAACTGAGCATAGAACCTACATTTAACGATAAGGCTCGACAGGAAGGAGTACCCCACCATTCTCCCCAGAAATTCGATCCATTTTCGAGGATAATTCTGGCATATATTTGCCTTGGGGGAAGGTGCAGCTAGTTTGCGTCTAGCCATATGCAAATTTCTGATATTGATGCATTGATATAACAATCAATATTTAAATTGCCTCCCCAAATTGGACTCGCTTTGATGATTTGACTTTGCTGCCTGCCATTGTGTGTGTGTATTTGTATGGACTAAAGTGCGTCCATAAAGACACATCCTGATTACATGCAACAACTGGGAAGTGCAATTAGGCAGTGAGAGTACATAATTCGAAAGATATATATAAATATTGGCAGCATATCCAACAGCATATACCCTCTAATAAACTTGTCGGTCGATTCCCCTACTGATATCGATATGCCTGACAAAAGCCTTTAGGCCGGGCCAAGAACCAACTGCTGGTGGCAAAGTAACAAAGTAATTATGAGAGTTTGTCTAATAGGCTTAAAAACGGCGGAAAGCCAACTGGCGGCAGGGTCATGCCTGAGCAACACAGCCCAGACCGAGACCGAGCCGGAAAAAGATATATGGAAACTGAAACTGAACCCGAAACCCGGAGGCAAGTGGAAAACAAGTCGGACTCGCCTTGAAGGTGAGGCAGGCGAAAAGAACATTAAGACAGAAGGGTTAATTAGAAGGATAATTAGTGCGTAATCCGATATGTCAACATCGGAGCGAAGGCTCCGAGCCCGGCGCGTAATGAAATTTGGCGACGAAGTGGAAACTTATTACCCGACCTAAGGGGGTGAAAGTGGAAAAGCCGCCTGAAAAAAAGGGGGAAAAGCCAGTTCAAGACCGAGTTCAAATGCCCAGAAAATTATGATGTTAAGTCTGCTTGGCATTTTTCCCTCAAACTCTTGCGCTGCTACCTTAACTGGGACTCAAATTCCAATCGTTGTTCGTTTTCTTCACTTTTTCAGGGGTATATGACTTTTTTAAACTAGTCGCTAATGCTTTTATAATAATCAAAATCTTAATTTTTATATATAAAACGTTTGAAAAATAATAGAAAAAAGTTTAAGTAAGCTGGAAAAGGCTATAAATATTAATTATACTATTATATTTTTTTTATTTATTTATATTTTAAAACTTTTAGTTTAAAAAAATGGAAAACAATCGAATCAAAGTAAAGAAAACTGAAAACTCCTTCTATATTAAAAGAAAAGTGTATGAAGCTGTCAGTTTTGAAAAAATCTCTTTGTGCTTAATTCTCTTCCTTTGACGAAGTCACGACAACTCATGCGATGTTTGTTTTTAGTGTCGCTTTAAATTATGCACACAAACATTCGGGCCACAAAAAAAATTATGAATAACCATTCCTCTGCAGGTGGAGAGGACCCCGAGTCCGGGCATAAGGCAACCCAACCCAACCACAGGGATCCCGGGGCGAATCGAACCCGATCCCCTCGTGCTGCTTTATGGCATTGGGCGCCACCCAATTAAAAGGCACTCGCCGGCCATTAAAAATCGAGGCTCGCGCAACATTTCGCCGGCTTTTTTTGCAATTAGAGAATTATTAAAGTGTCGTTAAACGTCCGAGAAGCCTGGCATATGAATCATGCCCACTTTTATGACGACTGTCAGGGCTCGTGAGTATTTATGGCCTCGCACAATGGCCATAATATGTCGGAAAGGGGTAAGACGAAAGGGGATATATTCTTGGAAGCAAGCTGGGGAACATATTCAATTCTTGTAGGAATGAAAACAGCTCTAAGGTATAGAAAGTAAAGAAAGTGTGTTGGCTTTTCTTGAGTTACAATCTACATTTACTTAAAGCTTATATTTCTAATTGTATTTCGATTTATCATCTAAATTCCTCAAGAGCAAGCCTCAATAAAATCAAATACTAACCTCTTAAATTCTCTTTCCTTTCCTTCCCGTTTTATTTGGGCAAAGAACTCGCCGCGAAGCCAACAATGTCCAGAGTATTTGGACAAATCGTGATTTACGTTCGAGCCAAAGGAAAGTTGCAGCAAATATTGAAATATTATATCCATATTTATTGGGGCTGCCCGAAGAAGGAAAGCCAGCGAGGAAATTGAATCAATGAATTTAGTGCGACCATCAGCAGAAATTACTTTTATGATAAAAAAAGATACTAAACCCCGGTCACAAAATCCATCTACCCAACCACCCCGAAAAGGACAGTCCAGGAAGCGAGGGCAGGACAATGGAGCTGGCTATCTCATATCATAATAAGCGCTCATCAATTTCCATTAAATTTAATATGTCACTTGGCCGAGCACCGAGGACAATGTGCCAAAGAAAAGGACACTCTGCGCCGGTCCTCTCTTCCTCATCATCGTAAAAAGCGGACGGACCATAAAAAAGCTTTTTCATAATTTCCCTCCAACTGCGACAGAGAGAGCGGAAATAAAATATGATATGAGCTTGTAATAGATTTTTATCACTATCCGAGTGCCGGGCCAGGGACGAGGCCAAGACGAGTGCGGTCATTGAGACAAATGAGCGTGCTAAGTGAAAGTTTTGATTTATGCCGAAATAATATACGCCAGGGACTGCTGACCCACCAGCCACGATGGACGTTGGCCAAGCATTAGTCGCATTAAAGACCGACAAAAAACAGGGAAATCCCAATGAAAATTGCACAGAAATCTGCTTGAGACATGCAAGCCCAGAGAAGTCTTTTTGGGGGAAGGGAATGGGGCCATTGACAGGTCATCGAATGGCAAATGTGTTGCAAGAATGACAATTGGCCATAATTCAAGCCGAACTAAGGCGCAAATAAAAGTGCACTGACCATTTGGTCAGCAGGTTCAGGGCTTGGAATATGCACGGGGAAAAATAGTTGGGACAGTCTTAAGTTAGTGATGAAAACTATAAATCGACAAGCAATATTATTAAAGATTTTGTTGGCCATCAACTTAATTGAAATTTTCGTTTACTTATTTGTATATTACCTGCCATAGTCCCCTTATTTTTTCAGTGTCCTTGTTACAGAGTGAGTCAGACCTGGCATAGATACATTCGTACCTCCTGGGTGGCAGACCACCTGGCGTATCCAAATTAATTAGCCGCACTCAAATGCAAAACGGCGCCTTTTTATCAGCATTTCCAGCTGCGCTCGGCCTTTGTTTCCTCTTCGGATTTTTGCATTTTTCATACTTCCAATAATTGGGAAAAATATGCGAAAGGATTGTGGTGGGACGGGCGGTAGTGGGGAGTGTCCCATCGGGAGCGGCAACCAATAAAAGTTTAACGAGCATTACACACACGGAATGATGGTTGGAACATAAAAAGTCAGCCCGTTTTCAAGGAGTCCTCATCATCGTCATCATCATCGATGGATGTGAATGAAAGGATTGCCTGTGAGGCGAATGTGTTTTCCATAATTGATTAATTAATTAATTCCGAGGCCATTGCGAAATGATGGCGATATTTCGCTGTATCTGTATCTGTTAAAATTAAGTCATGGGGATACAATGTTTATGTCTGTCTATTAACTTGTTCTCCTTTTTGCGAAGATGTTAAATTTATGCTTTTTACTAGAGAAATCGCAGGAAATTCCCTTAATTTAAAATTCTGATTGATTAATCAGACATATTTGCAGTTATCATCAGTCGAAACCATCTCAAAGCCCCTTTTATTACCTCTGACAAGCTGCAAATGCAGCAATGTTGGCTATTAGAGATTCCTATTTGAGCCGCACGAATGCCTGGCATATCTTCCACAGTCGCTGATTAAGATAAAAGTCCGCCAGCTTGATGTCGGAATTTAAATCTTATTATCGGAGCGAGTTGAACTCTGGCGGAGATTTCTCCAGAGCTGGCCGAAATAATTGCCCGGCGAATGCATCCATCAATACGGGAGAGCAGCCAACAAATATGGATATGCAAATGTCCCGGCGAGAAGCCTCCGCGCTCCAAGCTCTAGCCGATCCGCAGGAGGGGATCGTCGCACATAACTAACTGGATTTCTCCATGGGCTGTCGGTTCGAAAAGGAAATGCAACTCCGGCCGGTCGGTTCTATTGCGAGTGTGGGACAAAGATGAATCCGCGAGTGCAGAAATTGTGGCACTTGATATCCATAAATACGTCACAATGTGAAAGTCGCGCCGCCGTCGCTGCTGCGGCAAAGAAACATGCAAACGAGTCGCAAGTTTGTTTCTATTTATGCAAGTTGCAGTTGCATTGAGGAAGTGCCTGCCTGCCGCTACAGCCACTGGAAGTTGCAAGTGTTTGCCAGCAGCAGATGCCACTGTCACTTGACTCGTTTCTTGCCTCTTATGAAATGGTTTTTGTCAGTTATTTATCGCATTTCGTTGCACAAATGAAAACTGATTGAAATGTGTCCCCCGGTACGAGTTCGGGGAATGTTCCTGGAAGCCTCCTCTGCCTAATTTGGAGCCCGGCAGCAGCATCAATTTGGCCAATTATATTGACACTTTCGCTTGACCGAACCGGCCAGGCAATCGGCATCAATCGAGGCGACTCCGATCGCCGCCGCATGCAACATTCTGCATTCAGCATTCTGCATTCAACATTCAGCACTCAACACTCAACACTCATAGCCAGAACAATGTCCGACAAGCTGTGAGCTGCCAGGAACCAACTGAGAAATTGGCATATCTCCGCTTGACAATCAAATCTCGGCCTTAAATAGACGCAGTCCGACCCCCAACACAACCCCGGCCCCGGAGTAACACTCACATGCAGATGGGGCCTTATAACTTGGCCAGAGCCCTGCACTCAGAAAAGAATATACCAACAACTTTGAACTGGAAACCGTAGTTATGAAAGGAACTAATTTGAAATCTTCGCTGTTGCTCTCAGAAAAGAATATACCAAAAACTTTGAACTGGAAACCATAATTATGAAGAGAATTAATCAGAAATCTCCACAGTTTCCTTTATGCTTTATATTCGATTTAAATTTTCACTTTTTTGACTATAGAATTTGAGCTAAATTTCTGTCAGTGTCAGCCAGGAACTGGGACTCTGAGGCGTTCATCAATTCGCTGCTCGGGCGCGATGATGTCGCGATGACCAGCCCAAAAAGTGCCGCGCTGCCGCAATCTCTGTGAGATCAGCCGCGGCCAAGATGCAACAATGGGCGTGTGGCTGTACTCGTTGCTGAGAAGCTGCGGCTGAGAAGCGATCGTGACACAAGTGCAAGCTGGTGGCCAGGGGCAGGCAGGGGGGCGGCGTCGACCAGAGGTGCCGGCAATTTTTCAACACCCTGCCGCACGAGGCAACAACAAAACACAAGAAGAAAATATTCGTTAACTGCATAGATCACATTAAAAACAAAGTCGGACAATATAAGTGCTCTAAAATAATTAAATTAACTTTAAATATAAACAATATTCTTATAGAAATTTAATAAAAAACAGATGAGCTGATAGAACTTTGTAATCTATATAAATTTATTATTAATTTCGTTTCTTTCTGTGCAAGTTGGATTATAGAAATTCTAACTGGAGCAATCGCTTGGAAAGCCTTGGTATCTTCTTTCCCCTTGCGGTTCGCCAGGTGGCTTACAAATTTGTTGGCAGTGACATTTACTCCGCCATCTCGGCCCTGGCAGCCTCTTCATTTAGCCGCCAAATGGCGCACTCCAGTTCCAAGCCCCAGATAATGATCGTGAGAGAATTCACGGGCGCTGATTGTTCCTAGTGGAATTTTAATGCAATCGGCCAAGTGCTAATTTGTGTTTGCTGTTAATTATTATTACGGTGGTTACCCCAAACGAATTTTAGAGGAAAGCTTTTAAAACTAGCCTTTTTTATATAAGGTTTCATAAGGTTTAGGTATTGTATACAAGATTTAATATTCGATTGATATTATTTGACTTTCTGAGAACCTGAAACAACCACACTTTTGTAAGCACGCTTTTGAAGTGAATGCGCTGATGCAAACCTCTAAAAGGTTAAAGATATTGGAGAGTTTCGATAGGTATTTATTGATTTTATATTATTAAATTAATTAATTCATTTTAATAGTTACGTGACATACCGAACTCCGACTTATTGGACGTGTATTCCCACCATTGCAATTCCCACCCACAATGCATTGTGGGGCTCACAAATATATGAAATGTTTTCAAATCTTTAAAGGATATAGTATGTATATTGCACACACATTACCTAATTTCCTAATTTAAATTGAAAACGTTTTTATTACGTTTAACGGTTTTAATCTAATCTAACGGGCTTTATTATTATTATGGGCCTTTTTCTATCATAGACCTTAAATTGTAATAATAAAACAAATAGATATTGTGTACCAGAATATCGTTTTCTCACAAAGAGTACATATTAAAAATTTGAAGTTGCGCTAAAATAGGTGATAAAGTTGATCCGGGCACGATAAGCCTATTATAAATGCATTTAATGGCTAAATATTAAATGTGTATTCGTGCTGTGCGACGCGATCTTGTCTGGATCATCGTCGTGCTCCGCTAAGTTCAGTGCTGAGCTGCACACAGAGAAAAAAAGGAGTTTATTAAAACAAAATCAGTCGGTCAAAGTTAAAGTTTATTCAACAAATGTATTTAAACAAGCAAAACCCAAATTATGTTTAAAATTAAATAAATTCTGTGTGCCAGCTACATTTTTCGAAAAAACACGAATTGTTTATGAAAGTTAACTCGTTTGCTGTGCAGTGGACTCTGGCTCTTGCTCTTGCACTTGGCGGTGTCAGGTGACGACGGGCAGCGATCTCTGGGCCTGAATTTATGAAGTTGTTTGCGCTTATTAAATTTTAAGCTGCGCATGCAACGCCCCACTTGCCACCAGACACCTCTACCAGAGCCACTTACCACCGGCTAACCACTCGCCACTTGGCAGTTGGCGACAACCTGGCGTTGCCTCGAGATGCACAGATAAGATTCGGTGACTGAGACTCCGCGACTCCGCGACTTGTGACTTGTGACTGGTTCCCAAACACGCCTCGCTCCAGCAACCACTGTGGCAATTAGCGCAGGCGCTTGAAATGTGTTGAAAGATATTTGATGAATGGCTACTTGGCGTGTGGGGCTGTTTATGTCAGGTGTTAAGCGGCCAACATGGAGATAACAACTTCAAATAGGGCTAAGGACAGCAGCTGTAATATTATTCAAGGGTAATTATGTGGAAAAGGATAATCGGTAGCCCTTAAACAATTATTTCAATACCATTTGTATCTCTAAGTTTCTTCCTTCACTTGTATCTATGACGCAGCCTTCCTGAACTGGCTTCCCCTTTGGCAAAAGCTGCCCATTCCTGTTACCAATTTATTTACATAGAATGCACAACACGCCTGACCATATTTCACGCCTGCAGGCCGACTCTATTAGATGCATGCTGCGACATTCAAATAAAGATGTCGCCGCGAATGAATTATGAATTATATCACGCGGCCAGGACCAAATTTGGCTAGCTCCCGGCAAAAAGAAAAAAAAAAAAACAGCAACCCAGCCAAGATGCAAAAGACTACACGAATCGAGACAATGCCACGGGAATAACAAATCCGCAATCCACAAACCGCTGCCGATGGCCAAAAGACAATGACAATGGCCGCAGCTACAAGAAATGTGTGCCGCCACAATGGGTGGGTGTATTGGTGGGGGTGGTGGCCCATACGAGGGGGGAGGGGAGAGGTGCCTCCAAGTGGACCAAGTGGCGACGATATGCCAACGGCAACTGCCGCATTGTGTCGTTGCTTTGGATATCTTCATATGGCCACGGCTAGCGCTCCATCGAGGCCTCAACCGATCCCGGCCGAGTCGCGCAGAGCCGGGCCGAGCATTTAGTTGCATTTATTTGTTGCTATTAACTGGCGCGCAGACGCTTATCGCCCAACTCCAGACCCAGGCCGGAGCTATGCTCCAAGTCCAGCTCCAGCTACAAGTCCAAGTCCAATGCTAGACATGGAAAAAGGAAAAGCGCACGCGGCGAGAACAATTGCCAGAGCAAACGAGGCCGGCACTGGTCTAAAGTCGCCCCCGCCATCCAGGAGATGGAGTAGAGGTTCCCAGGCACAGTGGTCTAAGGTTAATTTATTGCTATTATTTTTACATAAATTAAATAAGACATGCTTACATAATTTAATTAAATTTTTTGTGCTTGTCATTAAACTTTCTAAACTAAAAACTTTAATCTTAATCAACTTAGTACGAATGCAAGCCAACAAGGAGGCAACACGCCAATAGTTTATTTCCTCAAATTCTATGCGCCTACTAAGAGCTAACCCTAACAAGCACGTGATTGGTATGGCAAAGGCCATTTGAGTGCACTTGAAAATAAGAAGAAAAAGAACCATTAAAAAGAAACTTAACACTTATGGACTATAGTTTGTTTGTTAGTTTTTCTAAAAGATTAAAGGATAACAATTTGCCGAGTCTTAATCAACTTACATTAAATATAAACTATATTATATAATAAATTCCTTATCTGTTTATAAAAATTTAACCTGTTATTTCGGAAACCTTTTCCCATTGATTCGGTTTTTTAAATACTTACTAAAATACCTTCCGATCACCACTGTGCCTTGGCTGCTCTGGGAGCCGCTCTGGTCGTGGCGCATGTATTGTTATCGTATCCACGAGATGCGCGCCCCGCTCTACCGGAAAATGGCAACTGGGGGAAGGTAAAAAGGGGAACTGGGAACTGGAAGCTGAAGACCAGGACCCAGTGCATTCTTATGCTATATTCCTGATGCTGCTGCTGCTGCTGTGGGTCTTTCATATGGCTCTCAAAAAACGCCATGTTCATATCTCAGAATTGGTCTGCGGCTACCGTTGCCCATTGCCATTGTGACCTCGGGCGGAGCAAGGGACCGAGGCGGTCTGAGAGGGGCTCCTCTGTGGGACCTTTTAATGTGCCTGGTAATGCTCATCGTAATTTTTCCACATTGACGCTGGCTCCAGCTCCGGCTCCTGCTCCTCGAGTTGGTACTGGATCTCGCTCCTTTAATCTGCATATCTTCATTTGAGTCTGCCGCTTTTAAATGCTCCACCAGTGGCGGAGATGGAGAGCGGTGGGAGTCACCGTTTGCCGTTTGGCGTTTTTAGCAAAATAATGAGAATCATGATTTCTGCTCTCTGCGGCTCGCCTCGCTTCGGTTTCTACGGTTTCCAGCTGGATTTTCAGTTCTTTTTACGCCATTTTATTTTGGTATTCTTTTCGGCCTTAGTCCGGGTTGTGTGTACAAATTGATATGCAAATTTTTGAGAAGCTGAGACGGGAGCCAAGTCTCGGGAGAAGTCTCTGGTACTTATCGTAGCTGAGAAAAGAAATGGCATCGGGCAGAACCAAGGTTAATTAGTCGCCAAGTGTTGGCAAGCGCAGCTGAAGGCTGTGATGTCATCGAAACCAGTTGCAGTTGCACTAGAAGAGTGCCTCAAATGGGGGTTTTTGGGATTTAATGAGCTCTATTTATCATGTATATTTTCCTATCAATATTTTGTTTCACTATTTTTGCAAAACTAATTTTACAGACACTCACAGATCCAACAAGTGTCTGCCAAGTTTTATGATGAATGCGTC
Source organism: Drosophila kanapiae (assembly GCA_008042475.1). NCBI lineage: Eukaryota > Metazoa > Arthropoda > Insecta > Diptera > Drosophilidae > Drosophila > Drosophila kanapiae. The sequence goes on from VNJM01000990.1 coordinate 56,570, forward strand.
AATCTCTAAGCTACATATATGCCACCGTTTATTGCAATAAAAGCAGTGAATATTTAGAATATATAATTACTACTGGCGATTGCGTGACTTGAACACTTTAAGCTGAGTCTATTAACTTGTCCGGCGATTTCCTGTCATATAATATATGCTAATTTGTTCTTAAGAAAATTAATTACTAATAAAGTGGCTTATATATTCGTAAAATATTATTAATAGTCAATAAAGCGATTAATATTTCAGCATTTAATTGGTTATTATAATATTTATGAATACTTGCAGCATAAATAAGTTGTAAAGCCAGTATAATATTCATAGGAAAATGCTAAAAGTTACTATCAAATGCGAGTATTACAAAGTACTTTTACAGCATCAGAATTGTGAATAAATCATTTACAAATACAGCTTTGGGAATTTACAAATCGATTGATGGCTGTTACGGCCTCCTCGCACAAATTCAAGTAAGTACAAGCCCCACACAGATACTCACCCACACACGCACACCTAATCCCATTAAGGATTTGCCCAAATCATTCCAGACCATCCTCAACTTGCGGCATCATCTCCATTTTGATAAGTCCACTTTACATATTCCTGCTGCTGCTGCTGCTGCCTGTTCTGTGTTCGCTTGAGTTCTGCAACATGGCCACAATAATCTTGGCCTGCTCCTCCGATCCCCCCTAAAACCCCGACGGTGTCGCCTGGCTGCAAACAAGTTTCTGCACTCGCATAATCTGCATGAACCATAATTTTATTGAGAGCACGCCTGCCAATAAATAACTCTGCCCCCTTGGTCCCGAACTCCAGCGCGGTCTCCACTGATGGGATGGAATGGGAGGGGATGCTGCAACGGCAGCCGTGGCCATTTATTAATATGGAAATCTACAGAGGAGCCGCGCAGTGGCAGAGCTTCTGTTCCCGTATCCCCCCCCGCTAAACACATTACACGATAGCAGCAAATGGGAGCCAGCGTCAACGCCGCATATATACCTATACCTCTATACCCATATCCCATACCCATCTCCCCAGCTCCACACTCCCAACCGTCCCATCCCGCCACTCATCCCCGTCCTCATTGTTATCGGAATGCTGGGCCATAAGCAACGACCCGGCCGCTGGCGAGTTAAACAGGCCGCCATCGTCATCCGCATCCACAGCCTCAGTCTCAGCCTCAGCCTCAGCCCCATTCGCATCTACAGGCCACATCGTCATCCGAGTTGAGTCGCAGGCAATTTCAATTTCATGTTATCCGCAAAATATTCATTTTAATATCTCCTCAATCCGCACACGAACGGGGGCCTGCCCTCCTTGAACACTGGAAAAAGAGTTCTAACTATGGCAATATACAAACTCTAAAGATATTTAGGGAAAACTCAAAATTTAGGGGGAATTTGTTGCAGTTTAATTTGTTTAATTAGCATTACGAAATATTCTTTGAACTTTAAATGAACTTTTATTCCTCAGTGTCCTTAAAGTGAACAATGGGGTGGAAGAGCGACAGATGCTTCGCTTGCCGGTCCTGATTTCGTTTTTGGGGATTGCGGCTGTGTGCCCCAGACACATGCAAATATGATGTCCATAAATCTCGCTAATAACCAATCCTGGCCAGTGCTCGAAATGCAAATTGCTCATGCTCCATCCAACATGTCTGGGCCCAGTGGTGGTTGGCCATGTTGGTGGTTGGCTTTGGGTGCGCAATTCCCTCGGAGAGACACCGCCCAGCTTAGCATATGAAATGTTGTCGCATTCGGCTCCCCAGGACGTAATCCTTTGGAGCGGGCATAATCATAATGCATTCAACCCCCACAAAAGCCGATGCAGCACCTCCTGTTCGTCCCTTCAACTGGCAACTGGCAACTGGCAGGGAAAGTTACCGCTGCGGTCCTAGCGGTTTTTCATTTTATTCGAACCAACTGGGAAAGGACTATTACGGGTGACAGTCGCAACCTCAGTGGCCGCTGTCCATAATCTCGCATACTTTTAAAAGGATGTAGTTTTTGGAGAAATTTAACTATGAAAAGGGGGAAGTCCAAAACTGTTTTTCGGTAGGGAAAATTAAGCAAGCTCTTGATATCCCTTTAAGAATTTAAGCTCTGCTTTTTGTAAGGACACTTCACTACCTTAGTGGCGCTGCAGTTAGTGCCTAACATCCTAACAAGGTTTCACTTAGGTCGAGGCCATTATTCTTGTAGATTTAAGTATATAGCAGGAGGTTCAGTAAGTTGGCTGTAATTGGCTGAACTTTGATGGCCCTTTCAGACCTCGGTTGTTAGGGATTAATGCCAACCGACGTTGGCCAACTAACAATTTTAATAAATTACCGTTTGCTTTGTCAAATTAGAATATTATTTATTTAGAAAGTAAATATGAACAGAGAGCTGACCACAGGACACAGGTATTTTAGCCATTTTATCCAAACTTTGCCGCACTGAGCCAACAATTTCCCCCGGTCCGCTCTGAGTTTTCATTTGTGCGAGAGAGCGAGTGTGTGTGTGTGTTTGGGAAATGCAAACATTTATCGACACGCACATTTGCAGAGACCCAGGAACCCCCACCGGAAAACGCCCTCTATTTGAGGACCCCGTTTCTCTTCGACGTCATTAATATTTATGCCGGACTGGGCGCACTTTTTCGCAAACACAAATTGCAGTTACATTAGAAATGTAATTATTATTTTAATTGGACTGCGAAGCTCATTTGTTTAGTGGCGTCCCTCCGTGCGGCGTGGGAGGTGGCGCCTCCTATTTCCATTTCGTGTTTGTCCGCGCGACGGCCACAAATAATAAATGGACGAAACGCTGGCTGGCTGCCATTTGGTCTGTCGGTTAACCGAGACACTGTAAATATGAATAATTTTGGATAATGCAGGTACCCTTTTTCACTTTTCAAATTAGTCAGATCTTTCCACAGGCCTTCCACCAAAAATCAAAGTTTATTTATTGAATAAATACGGAAAATGGCAGCCGATTTAAATACTGATGGCTTTAGGTGTTATATATATAGTTTTAATATAACTTCATTTTGATTTAATACAGAAAGGTTTACAAATAGTTGTCTCCTCCCTCTTATCCATATTCCTTCCTCAATGTTGCTCCGCCCCAGCGCTGCAGCTTTTATAATTCCGTTGCACTGCGAGGTCCTCGTCCTCCGGCTCGTCCTCTCCTTTCAAAATTCTTCCAATCAACGCAAAGTGCAAAACGCGTTCCGCTCCTCCTCAGTCCCTCTGAGCCCCTTGAGCAGCCCGACGTGGATGCGAATGGCAGCTGCCGGATTCAAATTCAATAATTTTTTTCTCCGCGCTCTCGTCGCCGCCGCCGCCGCCGCTGCTGAAATAATGATGATGTTCGCTTCATTTTTCCTGTTTTGCGATTCTTCCATTTTTGTTTCGATTTTTTCGCATCAATTCGATGGGACTTCAATACCCGATACTGGGGGGGACTACGAATGGCGGAGCTTGGCTGAAATGACGGCACGAACCTGGCTGATAGCTCTCAGGCATGTCTTAGGATCCAGCAGAAATGGCAACATTTCAATAGTGAAATCATCTTTGGCTGCAACGCGAATTTGGTCACAGATCGTGCCGTTCAAGAAACACATTTCAACTCGATGTCATTTTCTGGATTACTTTACTAAGGTTTAAGCTGTTTATGAAAAATATCTGCCACCGATGAGTTTAAACTTTAAAGTAATCTGCATGCCCATGTCTACACATTTCCATATGTATTTATATCTGAACAATGCGGCTTTTCAGCGGTTAATCTGCCATTCAGTTGGCCAACCAACTTTCCCGCTGGCCTTCTTTAAAGCCGTGCCTGTCCTCCTGTCCTGTACCGTCCCTGCCCGGCACTGGTCCCTCCACGGAGGCTGACGGCAAGGCCGCCAACAAAATGATTTGTTTGAAGTTTGATAAGCGGATGGGACTGTCGACGGCGTCATCGAGGCATCGCAGTAGATGTATCTGCATCTGTATCTGTATCTGGGCAATGGCTGGACGAGTATCTGAGCCGGGCTTCGGCGGCAACAATAACTAAATGACTTTTGTTTCATGCGGAGGATGTATGATTGCAGACGGAGTTGCTGGTTGCTGCTGCAGGAGTCGGATGACAATCCATGTCGCTGTCGACGACTGTCGGCGACATCGCCGACGAGTGATCCACATCCACTTGCAATCGGCGCAATCAATACTTTGTTAGTTTTGAGCAACATGTTGCTGCTGCGGTGCAGTAACTGCTGCTGCTGCAGCAACTCCTGCTGCTGCTGCTGTTGCTGTTGTTGCTGGCGATGTTTGGTATGCAAAAAGGCAACTTTTGTTATCTTCATGACAATCATTGGACCGGCTCATCCGTGTGCCACAATTGCTCGTTCGCTTTTTGCGCTTGATTGTCTTCTGTCTTCTGGTTTGCCGTCTGTTGTCTCTCTTCGCCATTTATCTGCACTGAAAGAAAATGTTTTTATGCTGTTTTATGATCTTGGACTCTTTGACGGGAAGATACTGAACCCCAGTAATTTATATACTTAGTTTTTAGATAATGTCGTGGAACTATTAGTCTCAGTTTTATAAACTTATAAATGAACTTATAAATGATAATATTTTCTATTAAAAATGATTACTTTTCTTTGATATTACAGATAAAGGAATATCTTTTCTTTTAAGGCTGACATTATTTCGGTTCCGTGTGCTGCAGATGATGTTGCGGCGGATGATGATGATGATGGGATACGAAATGGCGGCTGCTGATATGGCGGCTCCACCGATACCGATTCCGATTCCGCTGCCAATGCCGATCCAATGCCGATGACGATGATGATTATTGTAGTTCAATATTTGCCTTATGGCCATTCCGCAACCGGCTCCTCCGTTTTAGTCGCTCGTCGGTGGTTTTTCTGCTGCCAGTTGTCAGTTGCATTCACATCAAATTAAATTGTATTTTGCAAAATAAATGAAATTAAAAGGAATGACAACGGCAGCAGCGACAAGTGGAGCGCAGCCGGAAAAGGCCAAGGAGCTGGGAGAAGCTGAACAAAAAAAAAGAGAAGCAATAACAAAAATGGAGCAGGAGCCTCCGCCGAAGGAGATGGAGTGCAGCCAACCGCGACTTGGCTGCAGGTTCATATGCAATTTATGTTCCTTTCGCTGGTTTTTTTTCTTACTCGTACCTGCCATCCGCATGTCCGCTCATCCATCGCCTGGTTCTGTTTCTACTTTTGTAGTGGGGAAAACTTCTTGAGTCCATATACATACTACATACACATATACCGGGGTTTTCCAACGCCCGATTGAGCTGTAGTTTAGTTTGTGATTTTTGTAAATGGCTGTATTTTGTTGAGATTTATATGGAGCGAGGGCTAAGTGAAAATATTGCAGATAAGCCATATTTTTTAATATAATATCTGCCATCATGCGGATATATTTGATTGATAAGTTCTAAATAAAGGTCCTTTGAAGCATTCGACTAAGGCTAAGGTAATAAATAAGCATTGTTAAAATCTGGCTTCTCGTTTCCAAGTTATTAGTATTTCCTAAGGGGGTGGACTTTATTAAAAGGTTCCTTTTTAAGGCAATTTAAAATGGTATGTGGAGATAAATATTTGCACTGACGCCGAAGTCCTTCGAAAACTCACACATTAAAGTACCTGGAAACACTTGAAAGATGGAAACTGTGTTAATATATTATATGTTAATATATGTTAATTTATTATTATATTAAAGGGTCGTAAAACGTCGAAAAAGACACGGTCTTACCTACAGAAATGCGTACTTGTGAGCACCACAATTTTATAGTGTATTATTCAAAGGATTTGTGACCAAACTCGACGAGATTTAGGAGAAAGGAATCACCTTTGAATGTCCAATTCGGCTACGACTTTATAGACGCTGATCTGTGTTAATTGAATTAGCTATGATTTTTCTCTAAAAGTTCTTAACTTCCATTCGAATTGCCTTAAACTAGCTTAAGCAAAAAGAAAGCAGAACTAAATATTAAATATTCTCTTAAATATTAAATATTGCAGAATATACTTGGTATAACTACCTGCTTTTAATTAATATTACCCCGTCGCAGTAAGGCCCCCACATTTCATATTAACCCACAAGATAGGCACTCCTCGGCACATACGATATCGATGTATTCCTGCCGGTCGCCAAGGCCACGCAGGTATCGATAACGCGCATCGGACAACATGCGAATATGTTTGGCTTATTGCACGCTGCACGTGACCGTGGCCCAGCCCCTGTCCCGCTTCCCTTCCCTCCTCAAAGACCGAAACAAGTTGCAGTTGCAGTTGCAACTAGCAATGCATTTTGTTGCACTCGCCGCCAGTCGGCAGTTGGCTTTAAGCGGAAGCGATAACGTCTAACAAATTAAGCCGTGTCCCGCAGCAGCAGCGAAGGAAGCGGCACGAGAGGACTTTATTAGTTCAACGCGAGCAAGGGAGGGGGTTGGGAGTCGCCTCCCCCGGGAGTTGAGAGGCCAAAATTCGACTTGTACATAAATAAGAGGCAAACTGCCATAAAACCAAACTCCAATATCATATTCCAATCAGTCCGGCATTAAGGTAAGTGGCGAAGGTCCGGGGCAGGCACGGGGCTATCCAAAAAGGGAATGCCTCTGAGCACTGCAAGAATATTAGGGATATCTTCTAAGGGTTAACTGAGAGATTTATTATTACCTTATCTTGTTATGGGTATCATTTCTGTTTCAGCGTATGTTTAGTGCAAGCATATCGCTCTTTTAAATCAATGAAAAAACGTAACTTATAAAAATAGAATTAAGTGTTTAAAATCTCTATAATATACCCTTCAAAATGTATGTACAACTTTTAATTGTTATGAAATAGCTGAAGATATAATTGCAGCTTCAAGAAATCAATCACTTTATTACTCCATCCTAAAAAATCAATGAGTGAAAGCTAACTAATTTATTAGAAAAACCAACTCCCATTGTAATACAAAATCATTTTCTATCATTTTTCCCAGTGCAGACTCCTTTTTTGGCCGCACTCTTTGGGGCGATCGATAACCGCTGACCGGCAAATAATTTTGGCAAATATTACAACAATATTTCGTGCCTCTGCTCCGCAAGGGAATTACCTTGGCATGGCGGCCCTTCGGGGTCGAGCAGGAGTTCGATTTTTGGGTCAGCCAGGACGAGGATGGGCGGGCGGGTAATTTTATGACGTTGCCTGACAAGTTTATGCCACCAAAGTTGCATGTGCCACCCCCAGCGCGGGTCGTAAAGCCAACTGGCAGCAAGGCAGCACACACTGCTTGATGGCAATAACAAAGTGGCCCTGGCATTCAACACTTTGTCAGCGGCTTCCGCGCTGTCTGGCCGCATTTATCATGCCACTCGCCGCGGGCTCCAGACTATTTTGACAAGTTATCAAAATGAAAAGCAGCCAACAAGTTGCCGGGGCAAACGCAGACAGACAGCCTCCCCACCCTTTTGGCCCTGTCATAATCCTCCGGCGGCAAGCTAGGGGCCCGAAGTGCCCTCGACAGACGACAAGTGTATTTATGTTATGATTTGAATACCGCTAATGACAGCCAGACTCGGCAGCGTCAGACAGATGTATGAGAAGGGATACCCAGTCCCAGTCCCATTTTCATTACCACTGAGTGCCCCCGTTCGCCGCTGCCTTGTAGGTATTTTCACACCTTAACACCTCGAAATTAGAATCGATCTGGGAATGCTGTTGGCGTGAGCTGCAATTGAACATCATCATTTTGAAGACCATAGCATCCTCCTTCGCCAGCTCCTCCTCCTCCTCCTCTGAGTTCTGGATTCTGTGCGTGTGGCATCGTTTCCTTCAAATGCAAATGATGCCACGGCCTCCTCTCATCCGCTTTATCGGCGGAACCCAAGCCCGATCGGGCGGGGCGAGGGGCGTGAGTTACGATTACGATGCCGCGATAATATCAGGCTTTATAAATTTATTAGGGCCAGCTAGGTATAGTATGTGGCTGCGGTGGAGATACAGATATATTTTTAGCCAGATAGATAAATATAAACACACAAGAGGGCACACTGATAGCATGTGTAACTCTCCCTGGAAAGAGCATGGAAATCATTTACGGAGCACAAAGAAAGTATAGGTTATTTCTTTAAATAATATTTATAAAAAATGCATTTCTACAGAAATATCTATATTTGTTTAGCTTTAAATTTCAGCCTGGGCCAGCCTACAATCGGCGACTCCATCTTGAAGGAAGCTTCACAGCAAAAACAAGACCAGAAACTTCAATAACAATGACAACAGGAACAGAGAGAGAACGTAGAGTGAAGGCAAGACCAAAAGCCGCCGATTGCCACGGCAAGGACAACATGAATAATCCATTTTTCGAAACACTTGTCCAGCTCTCCGACCTCTGGGACGATCATAGATACAGGGACAGGGACAGGGACTGGGATCCAGATCGGAGGTGTTGTCTAGATCTTCGCCACGCATGGGAGCAGCCCCAGGAGCCGCAGGAGTCAAGGCTGCTGCTGCTGCGACTGCGGCGACACCAGCGCCGAGATTAAAGATTCCTCCATAAACAAACAAGCGAAATAATTGAGGCAAAATTGAAGCAAACTACTCCAGCAGGAGAGGAGGAGGATGCTGCTGCAATGGAGAGTGGCAGCCTGGGCTGCTTGAAAAAACCAGTTCGGGTTCGCGGTGCAACAATTAGCACGGAATTTGTGGGTGCCATAAAACGCGCTACACGATGGCCGCTTGTTCTCTGGAGACGACGACGACGACGAACCATTGCCATTTCCATTTTCATATCAATAAAACTGCAGTGTCGATTGCCACGGCTTTTCCAGAGACTAACAGTGGTTAGACACCGCCCCAACTATCCCAGGCGCCCAATTAAAGGCACTCTAAATAGTGTCGATGATCTCCAAAAAGAATGCGAACTATAAATCAACTTTATCGATAAGTATCTCGGAGTTTCAACTCCTTAAACTTGCGCCCAATTAGGCACACTTCAAAGTTCGCCACGGTATGGCAGCCTCACTATCTCTTTCTCTGCAATATATCTCCCGGTGGCCATCAAACAGAAAATCATAATTCCTCTGGCAAAAATATTCTTACCGAGACACTGGGCTTATTATTCATAGACCATTTTTCGGCCGACGCGTCGCATGCAGACAGAGTTAATTACGCGAACAGATCAAACAAATTGCACGCAAAATAAATATAATGCAGCCCGAAGATCTCTCTCTACTCGGGGCCCAAGCGAAATGAGGTTATTAAGTTGCCCGACGGACGGCTGCCAACTGGCGGAATTATGATCATGAAAATTATGTCTGCGCATCGGCGTGATCTTGAAATCGCGACACAGACATGGCACAATTTCTCATCGCTCATTTCGATGCAGGAGGCCGCCGACTCCGAGGAGTTAATGGCTCCAGCCGTGGATCCCTGTGTTAATAGTCCCGGACTTTTTTTTCACCCCTTTTCAGGGCAAGACCAGACACTTTACGGCCGCATATGAAATATGTGCGTTCATGAAATGGGATAAATTTCTTGGGAAAAGTGCAACATTGTGGAAAATGGAAAATGCGAATTGCCAGCATGCCACAAGAGAGGATTGCAATGTTTTAGAGGTGTTTATGTGGCAAGTTGATAGCCGTCATTTGTGAGGGACTGAAAAGTAAATAACTTGCCCCCTTTAGACCCTTATAAAAGGAGGAAATTTGGGGTTAAAATAATAAATTATCTTCAATTAAAGGCGATAATGTAAGACGATTAAATTTCAATACATCTGTTGTATAAATGTCATTTAAAAATAAGTAAAAGAAAATTGTTTTTGGCGAACATTTTTTGCCTTGAGAGATATACATTAAGATTAAAATACAAATATCTCACGATAATCTACATATTAATCTTCTTCAAACTAATATTCCCCCTGTACTTGATGGTTGCAGAAAATATTTATTTGTGGGATTACTACCGATGCCCTGCAACCCACTTGTCCCAACTAAACCAGATCCGTGTCCGAGAGTCTTTTGTTTTCTGTTGTTTTTTTTTCGCAGACAACGCCTGTCATATTCGGCCAACATTTATAATTTGCGGCGACATCAAGTTGTTGCGGTCTAGAAATTATTATTTGTTGCATTGTCGTCGTCTTGGCTAGAGGATATAAAGAGGGGCAGAAGTACAGGCACCGCCAAAAATGACAAGGGAATAATTAAAAGTTCGGCTGCGAGACAAAGCGACACTTCTTCGCCCAAAATTCGTCTGGGCAAATGAATCAAAAGGCGAACATCTGCTGGGATGGGGCGATACTTCTGGGCCAGATCTCGGTGAGGGCGTTCTCCGCCCCGGAGGGAATGGGATGATGTATGGGCTGCGCGTGGCATGTGGCGCGATCGAAAGGAGACGACGACGACGACGCACTTACCGAAGCTGCCAATTTGCATGAATTTATTGAATCCATCGTGGTGGTAGGGAAACCCCCCAATCCGAATGGAATGCTGCCCACTTCCCGGAAGAGCAATGTCAAAAGTCACACAGTTTTTCTTTGCAATTTCGCACGCCGGCTTTATTTTTGATCATTTTTGTCGCGGGTTGTTTGTTTTTTTTTGTTGGTTTTTTAATTTTTCAATTTTTTATATGCAACTACCACAGTTTACATTACGTGTATGTTTATTCTGTATATGTATTTTAGTATATTATCTAGGTATAGCCATAAAATTAGTTAAGTTCTGACCTTGCAGCCCGCCTGATCCGAGGTCGAGGAGGAGTGCCTCCCGACCCAGTTCTCGATCCGCTATTTTTACAACTTACCGGCTAGACTTAATGCATTTAAATGCCTTGAAGATCGCTATCAATTAACGTACTATTTTATATATATATATGTATAGACACAAAGGATATATTCGTATATATGTGTGTGTGTGTGGGTGTGAGGATTCGTGTTCGCGTTCGCGTTGAGTGTGTGTCAGTGCTAGTTGAAGCTTAGCGTAGGGTAATGCTCAAGATATGTACTCCACAAAAACCATGTGTGTTCCAAGACTAAGACTCGATCTAAGACTGCCTCTCTCTCTCTCTATCGGTTACTTCTCCGCATCTCTTGACTCCGACTCCTCCATTTCGCCGCCCCCAGCGGCCTCGGTCTCCGGCTCCGCCTGGTCATCCTGCTCGTTGAGCATGGCCTCGCCCTGGTTACCCTCCACCTTGATCCGGCTCAGCGGATGCCAAATACTGCCGGGCCCCATCTCGTCCCCATCTCTCAGGGAGGGACTCTGGGCCGGCTCTGGCGTGGGTGACTTGCTGCTGCTCCTCCGATCTATGCCATACGGATGCTGTCCCAGGAAGCCAGGAAAACCGAGAAGTCCGGGTGGATAGGGATACTTGCCACCGTTGGCAAAAGGCGGCGGAGGGATGTTGGAAAAGGCGCCGGGACTCAGTTCACCAGGCTGCAATGAAAGCGAAAAGAAGACCACCGTTGTAGGGGTTACCATGGGTCAAAAGAGGTCAGCATTTAATAGAAAAATCAACTCATTAAATATGTATAATTTTTAAAGCTGAAAACATATCATAGATACTACAAGATTTCTAGTTCTCTCTCACCTTTGGCGGCAGTCCGTTAAAAAAAGGCGGCAGGTAGGGAAAAAAGAGCTCCGGCCTTCGCTGCATAAACTCCTGCTCGGCACTCGATCCTGGATGTCCTGCACTGGAGTTGGGGCCAGGACGCATGGGCAGCTCCAATGACATTCGGCGTCCTCGCCGCGAAGTGGGATTCGTCCACATATGCGTGCCCATGTGTACCTAATGAAGAGTAACAACAAGACATTTGGGGGGAAGGGAACTCATATGAGTAAGCTGGAAAATCAAGGACTCCCTCTATTCGCACCTTGAGATTCCCCTTGGTGGTGAAGGCCTTCTGGCAGACGTTGCACTGGAAGGGCTTGTCGCCCGTGTGGGTCCGCATGTGGATCTGAAGAGCCGAACTCGAGCTAAAGTTCCGCCGGCAGACGTGGCAGAAGTGCTTATTATTCACCGGTGGATCCAGACTAGAGCTAGGCGGACCGGCGGACATTAGAGCCTGCTGAAAGTCGAGTGGACTGGCCGGGAAACGATGGGCATCTAATGGAAGGGCAATATATCCAAAGGATATCCAAAAAGATTTAAGAGATTCATCACTTACGGAGCTGCATCTTCATCAGCGACTGCTCGGCATCGCCGGCATCCTGCGGGTAGTTGGAGGCGCCAGCACCAGCCCCTTCGGCTGCCGATGATCCGCCCTCCTCTAGCGCCAGATGATCCTGATCGGGCTGCTCCTCCTTGATCGGCGTTGCCGTGGAGGGGCCTTCCGAGCTGTGTGAGACCGGCCGTGGTGATGATTCCGGCGGCAGTTTGTCACTTGTCGAAGGCGGCTTCTTTGCAAACAGATTCGGGTTGAGAGTGAGCTGCAATAATGAGAAACAAAGTTACACAGGGCGAGATACATTCGCGATGGGCGCTAATTTCTGTGCATTTTCGGTTAAATGTGCCGTTAATCCCGTCGCCTCAGACTCGCGCTGAGATCTCGAGAGAGAAGCATAATTCACAATTATTCTATGCCATCGCGTGTAATAATGGCAACTAATTATCTCGCGCAGACGATGCCGCCGGGTCTCATATTTTTATGGCAAAACAATTGTTCGTCGGAGTGGCGGACGGGGGCAACTGACAAACATGCATGCCGCGCAGAGTCCCCAACAGACGCGACAAACAAAAGATTAAATAATTTTGCATAAAGCGTAGCATAATTTATTTGCATTGAATGCATCGCACACACCGCCACCGATCCGGCACACAGGCCTTCTATATCTTTTCTTTTCTTCAACTTTTAGTCCTCTTGCTTCCCCCTGACAGACTCTCGAGACTTCTCCGCGATCCAGGGGCCAAGAACATACCAGACGGAGTCGTAAATTTCGCATCATCATAATGCATTCTCGTAATTACTTAAGATTTTTGAATCATTTAGAAATTTCAAGCCCAAAAGATGATGCCGATTCCCAGCCAGCCCCAACCCGAAACTGAATCCCCCATTATAATGTGTCCTAGCAGTATCTACTCCCTACTCCCATCCCAACCCGATCCCATGTTCGTCTACTCTAGATCATCAACAATGTGCTAAGCGAGCAAAACGGAACGTGGCTGGTCCTCATCATTCCGAATCCCGAAGTGAGGAAAAGATAGAACAAGAGCTGTCTGGCATTGCCAAAAGGAGAAGGGCAGAGGGGAATGGGTACTTGCTGATTACAAACTAAAAATGTTATGACATTTACACTGCATTCTCATTTCGACCACAATGCAGAAGGCCAAAACAGGAGCGGATCCGAGGGGGAGATTGGACCTTTAAAACCTAAAAGAAATGGTAGCAAACATGATGAGGAAGCTTAAATTATGAGGTTTTCCCATCTATCTAAGGAAGCTAGGCTTTGCAATCTTAAAAACCTACTTAAGCCTAAAGAGCCGAAATTTATGAAGAATAAATAATACAACTAATTTCGTAACTTCCTTAATAAATATTAATTAACTAATGCAAAATTAAAGGTACTCAAAGACTTATTTATTTATTTTCTTTAGAGAATATATTCTTGTTAAAATTTGTCTTCTTCTCGACCCTATTTGCCTCCATTTTCCAATTCCGTCCCTGTGCCGAAGCACTCACTTTCAGTTTTGGAAATACTCCAAGAATGTAAGCCATAATGAACAATGTCATTAGTCATAGAGAGACAATGCCGCAGTGCCGGTCCCGTCTAGAAATAAATATTAATACTCGCATTTGTACTTAAATTATGGGCAGCCAGCAGTCCCCAGCCGAACCCCTCTCTCCATCCACAATCCATCCCAGGGAACAGCGAACGCACTTTAATAAATAATTGGCATTGTTGGGCAATGTAATCCGGGCACTTAAAGCTCTCTCCATCGGCTATAGATGAACCTGGGCTGGGAGTCTGGGAGCAGGAGGTCGGGTTTCCAGGCCCCCAGCCAAGTTGGGAGAGTTGGGAGGCCGCAAAGCGGAACGCCAACAATTAAGGCAAACTATGCAAGTTTGCCACAATTTCTTCATAATAAGGCGAACACGCCGGGCAATTAATAATGTGCTCATAATTTGTATGGTCGCGACCACAAACGGGCCGAGCTTCATCCCATATTTGGCGAAATCAAGCAAACCCCAGGAGCCAGGCTGAACCCGTGAACATTTTAATTAATCATGACCAAGGCAGAGCCCAATGAAGTCGACTCGGTGGACTCAGTTGATTCACAGTCACTCTCCATGCCAGATGGCATTAGTTCTCAGTGCGAGAGTTGAGCTGGGATTAGGCTAGGTGGATGTGATGTAAGTGCCACCATATTTGGGGCCAGGGAATGCGGCTCAGGAGGGAACTATATGGAGGTGATTAGTGGTTGCACCAGAAAGGGAAACGCATTGGACTGGGGGCAAGTGGAGAGATGAGTCAGGGAGTGGGGTGATATTAATATATTAGTAAATATAATAAAAGACTATCGAGCTATATCAATCTAAGAAATGTTAGGGCATAAACCTTATCCTAGACATCATGGGAAATATTAACCCGTTTATCCCCCTGTTAATCCTTTCACACTCACCTTGGCACCGTACGGTGATCCAGCGTCGTTGCAGTGGGGGCGGTGGGCGTGGCCCGTGGCCGGTTCTTTGGCATGTTCGCTCTGCAAATGACTCTCCAAGGCAGCCAGGCTGGGCAGCATCTTGAAGCAGAGATTGCACACATTGGGGGGCGGGTGCAGGCCTGCGGATGAGATGGAAAAAGGCGGTACGCAGACAAAGAGTTACTCGGGAGGTCAGCCTGGGGGGACACATAATTTCCGCCACGTGCTGCCAGCGATCGGAGATATAATAAATATCCATCCGCGCCAGAGGTTGTGACATAATGGGGCGACAGATCGCTGCTCGATCGCTTGCGCGACTCTGCGCGCCTCGATTCGGCGGGAATGCGCCAAATGTTTATAAATAAATTGCGGAATTTGGCATAGGACTGGGGAATGGAGCTGGGCGAAGTGCTCCTCGAGTGCTTTGTCCCGGTCCAATTGAGTTATGTCGCGGCCAGATCGCAGATTTATCGCGCGCAGTGGCAAACGCTGACGGGGTCAAAGGTGGCAGACAAAGGGACTTTGTCATCTCGCATCCGCAGACGCAGACCAGAAAGTTAATGTCAAGTGTAGTCACAAATATATATACTCGGATGTTTGGATTTATTTATACATCTCTCTTGACTTGCATAGGCATGAACTTTCTGTATAAATAAATTAGTTTGCCAATCAGTTAATTCTTTTCCTAATTAAATCTTTTAACTCTCTTTTTTTTATAATCATTTGAATAATACTTTAGTAACTTACCCATAAATCCGAGTGGACCGAAGGGCAGCAGCGGGAACTTGGCGTGGGCGTGGCCCAGGGCATGCATTTCCTCGCGGGCAGCCGCCATGAGCAGCAGATTCGGCGGCATGGGCATTCCCAGCATAGGCATTCCCGATCCTCCGCCAGCTGCTCCATTGACCATTCCAGGGCCGAAGATGCGACCAGAGGCGGACGATGGCGAGGAGAGATCCATTGCAGGCATCTCCCCGCTCTCAGAGCGACCGCCGGCTAGATCGGGATTGGAGTGTGATCTCTCATCGGAGCCATCGTTGGGTGGCCTTCGTTCTCGGTCTCGTTCCCTGTCCCGGTCTCTCTCCCGGTCCCTATCCCTCTCCTGAGGATGGGGCGTGGCTGTTGCCGCACTCGAATTATCCCTGGAGTCATCGGTGCTGTCCATGGTCATGAACTCGTCAAAGTCGCCGCCCTGCGAGGACTCCGACCTCTGGCCCGAGTGATCCGAGATGGTGGTGGAGAAGTCCAGGGTATCGGACGTGCCCAAGGACTTGTTCGAGTTTTGATCTTCGATGCCCAGCCGCTCAGCCTCGCCGGAATTAGAGGGAGCACCGCCCTGACCACCGCTGCCATCGTCCATGGTGTGGATACGTATATGCTGCTGCAGAATGATCCCGTTGGAGAACTTCTGATGGCACACGGGGCACTTGAACTGGCTCCTCATCGGCGGCTTGATCTTGTGTATGCTCATGTGGGCCTTGAGGTTGCCCTTGGTGGCGAACGCCCGGCCGCAGATCTTGCAGCGGAAGGGTCGCTCGCCGGTGTGGGTGCGGATGTGCATCTGAAGGGAGCTGCGACAGGACATAACCTTCTGGCAGAAGATACACTGGTTGGGATCGGTCAGCTTGTTCTCGATGTTGTCCACCAGCTGCTGCAGCTTCGAGGTCTCCGAGGTCTTGTCGATCTCGATGAGGTCTTCCCAAGACTTGTCGATAATGCGCTCCATCTGGGCGAGCGAGTACTCGGCTGGCTGTTGAGAGTCTCGGCTCGAGGAGGAGCGCCTTACCAGCTTGGCTATGTGCAGGTGCTCGGCGAGATCCCGTTCTCGGTCCTCCTGTGGCGGACTGCCAGCGCTGCTTGTCTGTCGCTTCCGCACGGAGCCATTCCTGCGAGATGGAGTCACCGCAGGCTTGGCTGGAGCTTCCTTCTCGGGCTTCTCGGGGGAGGGTTCAGCCGGAACCGGTCTGGCCTTTACCTCTGGTGTCACCTCCTTGGGGGTCTTGACCCGCTCGATGGGCGAGTGTGCCTTCTCCTGCTGCTTCTCCTTTTCCTTTACCGCCGGCTTGCTGAGATCCTCGGCCTGCTGAGCTGCAATTTCCGGCCTGATCTCGTCTTGCTCTTCTGCCTGCTGTGGCACCTGCTCCGCCTGACCCACCGGAATCGCTGGCGGTACAAAAGGCAGGCGCATGGGGAACTGTTCGGCTTGAGCTTGACTCTGACTCTGACCCTGTCCGTTTCCCTGTCCCTGGCAAGACGTGTGCCCCACGTTCGGCGCCACTCCCGGTGGCAGGAGCATGGGCGGGAAAATCTGCGTGTGCCGCTGGTAGTGGACCTTCAGATTACCCTTGGTGGTGAACTTGCTGCCACAGACGTTGCAGTGAAAAGGTCGCTCCCCGGTGTGCGAACGCAGGTGGATCTGGAGGGCGGAGTAGCTGCCGAAGATCTTGCCACAGTATTTGCAGCGATGCTTGAATATCTCGCCCCTACTCTGGGCCTCTTTGGAGGCATACTCCGAGTACTCCTCCTGCAGCTGGGCAGCATGCAGGCTCTGGGAGGCAGAGTCGAGGACCTCCTCGGTGCGACGCTGCAGCATCTCCAGGCAGTTGGGCTCGTTGGGAGCCGGCGGTGGATCATGGTTGGTGATGATGCTCGAGGCCAGGCTCGAGCTGATGTCGCACATCATGGGCTGGTAGTCCGAGCCCTCCATCTCCGCCTGCACTCGTCTCTCCTCAGTCGTCGCCTTGTCAGTCTTTGAACTCTCCTCCAGATCCCGTTCCTGTTCCTCCTCCTGCTCATGCTCCTGTTCCCGCTCCTTCAGGCCATTGCTTGGCTGCTTCTTGCACTCCGGCTCTTGCTCCGGCTCTGGCTCCGTCTCCGCTTCATCCTCCTCCTCATCGCTCTGGGCTTGCCTGCCCAGGGCCACGGCCTCGGCCCTTTTCAATTGACTCTGCAGATGCTGGATGAGCTGCAGCTGCATCAGATGCTGCCGCTGCACATTGAAGATGGTTGACTGCACCATAGCCAGGTCGGGGGACTGGTGGCCACCACCGCCTCCTCCTGCGGACAGCGCGGAGGCCGCGAACTGGGCCACCGCCACTTTGGTATGTTGTAAAGCCTCCAGCGAGACGTGACCACTGCCCGGCAGCGATCCCCGGCCGCTGGCCGAGATCACCGACAGATCGAGCGCCTCGTTGCTGTTGTCCAGCTCCTGTTCCTGCTCCTCCCCGCCGCGTTCCATGTCGGAGCAGTCGGCAGCCGCGTCCACATCCGGTTCCACCTGCGGCTCGGTGCCATTGTTATTGCTATCCGCATCCAGCTCCTTGGCCAGCAGGGTGTCCCTATCCCGGTCTCGGTCTCGATCTCTGTCCCTGTCCCGATCCCTCTCACGATCCCGCTCCCCGCTGCCGCTCCTGGTGCCGCCAGTCCCACGGTAATTGATGCGGTTGCGAAATATTGAACACATTATCCCCTCGATCGGAAGCGCTCACCTCCTGATCCCGATTGCCGCTGAAGTCTGCGCATGGACTGCACCCTGGTAACGAGAAGGGGAGAAGAAAGTTGGGAAAGTTTTCGTAAGTTACGTGCGTTTTTCCCCCATTTTCCTGGACCGTAACACGCACACTGATCAGCATAACAGGCGGTTTATTTCCGAGAAAATATTCAATGATACGAACCTACCTTAAGAATCTACTTAACATGGGGTTAACTACCTTATAATAGAGGCTTATATTCTAGCCTATGTATAAATAAATAATTTGTGGCTGTCGTAGATTATTCTTGGACTCCAGAACTGTGCCAAATTATCCCCGTATAAATTGGAGTTGCGCAGTGTAATTTCC
Organism: Drosophila kanapiae; assembly: GCA_008042475.1. Taxonomy (NCBI): domain Eukaryota; kingdom Metazoa; phylum Arthropoda; class Insecta; order Diptera; family Drosophilidae; genus Drosophila; species Drosophila kanapiae. Next base: position 75,019 of record VNJM01000990.1, read on the forward strand.
CATGATATATGCATATGGCCGGATCGTCACGTAAGGAGCGGCCGGTCAGACTTTATGATAAATTTTTGAATATATGAATAGCGGCGTGTCGCAATTTTAGACGTTGAATAAATGAACAGGGCGCATATGGTTAGTCCGTGTATAACTTGAAATAGTAGCCTCTGATCTGGATTTGCCGCTTGCCGCGGGGCTGGAGTGGGAAATTTGGATATTTCGGACTTGGGCTTGGATTTGGATTTGGAGTTGAATCCCGACGCGGCTGTAGGAACCCCGAAGAGAGTTTTGCATGAGACCCAGTGCCGTAAGAGTTTGTAATTTATTGATGTATTACACGGAATCACTCAGCATAACTTTCAGGCTACCCCCACTCGATTTGTGCCTCGAATCGATCGAATTATTATATATCTATACTAGACGCCGCCAGATATCGACGACTCCCGGCAACCAATGTCGAAATCGGACCAACAGCGGCCACTTAACTAAGCTAAGCCAAGCCTCATAATCGTGAGAGAAGCAGGACATCAAAGGATACTTTGTCACACAAATCAGTAACTAAATGTAAATTAATTCCAATGCTAAACGGATTTGATGTGTGCTGGCATGAAATCCTTTTATTTCTTAAAAGCAAAGGTTATAATTATCAAATATAAAGTGAGAGCATACCATCCATCGATTCTTAGTTTTTGACTGGCTTACGCAGTTTGCAGTACGAACAAAGCTGGGGAAAGGTGGGAAAATCCATGACCAGCCGGGTATTGGATGCATTCCGCTTGTAGAAGTGTCGTCCTGCGAGGAAGAGACCACAGCGTATACCCAAGAACCACCAGCTATTAAAGATCTTCGGGGAAAGTGGCATATTGGATCGAACTTTAACTATTTGAATTTTGGAAACATCTTACTACGGACACGTGGCGTTGTATGAATGGCCAACTTGTGGAAAAGGCATTGCCCAATCTAAAGTATTTCGCCACATAAATTTCCAGGAAAATCGATTTCAACATAATTCCACACCATTTCTGAGTTACACTTTCAACAGGGCCACAAATTCTCCACGGAGAGTGGAGGCTAGCACGGGTATCGAATCCCATCCGCATTACGCCCGATTGCTTTATGATTATTTCCCGGCAATTAAGTGAATTTATTGGCAAAGGTAAACACACTGGCCGGGCACAGATGCAGATACAGATACAGGGCCCATTGTATCCGTGCTCGGATATCGATTGGAGGTGGCGCACTCGAAATCCAAATCCAAAATCGGCGCGCACACACATCGAGCCCACTATTTCCATCAATGGCGATGGACTCACCTCATCCGAAATCAATTTGTTTTTGGTGCGGAGTTAACCCCCCGAAAGGGAGTCGAGGCGAGACAAGGCCTTGGGGCGAAAGTGTTAACCGAGGCCACAACTTATTCCACTTGAGCTGATTTCTTGAGCGATTTACGCACAGCCAAAAACATAAAACTTCCGCAATTGCCACGTTGGAGCTTTAAGAAGTTCCCTAGTCTGCGGTGGGTTTCCGTCAGAGAAGTTTCAAGCCTTCATTTCCTTTGTCAGCCCTCGGAGAATAGGCAAAGTTTCCTGTCAGCAGGTGGTCCCTGCCGAAAGGAGGAACTCTAAATCTTGGCATCTCTCTCCGAAAGTAAAGTTGGAAACAGACACACGGCGTCAATCATTCGGCCAAATCGTGAATTATGGCCAGCTATATGTAGCAAACATATTGCTGGTTTTCCCTCCAGCGGATATTGATCAAAATTCATTGCAATTTGCTTGATTGATTGATGGCACACACACACACACTCACAAATATCCGGGGCTCTGTTTTGGAATGAATGAAATCGGGAGCCAACGTAAATAGACACTTGGAAGTCTCTAGCGGAATGGAAAATGGGATGTAGGATCTTGATTGAAGTCTGTTGTTTCAACCGTCGATCACACACGAAAGACTGACAGTCCACGGATGGATATCACTTTATTGGGTCGATTTTCGGGCAGCTAGCGCCATTTCTGACAGGATGACAGAATTTAGAGATTTTTTATCATTTTTAAGAGTTTTAAGTTACTATTTTTGGTGATGAACTCAGGGGATATATTCCTTTAACTTAGCAAGATTAGATATTTGTGGGTAGAAGGTTATAGTTACATTATTTAACAGATAAAGTTCTCATGGCATCTAACAACAATTTCTGTAGTACCTTTTTGGAATATTTTCAGTACTTGTAAGCCCAACTAGGCTGGAAATAAATAATATTTCAACTTATAAATGAAATTATAAACTTAAATCAAGTTACCGATACCATAACCGTTAGTTTTAACCGGTACATCCGAATCAAAATAGTAACCGAATCCGAAAATGAAATAGTTTATTATTATTTATCTTTTTACTGTTGAAAATAATGTAATAAAGTTTTTAAACTTTAAAAATCGTGTTACTTTATATTTAACCGGTACGAAATCGGTAACCGTAACCGTTGAAAAAAGCACCACAATAACCGAAATGAGGACCGAAACTGTTAGCTAAAAATTATTTTGAAAGCGAAAAACTAATATAAAAAATATCTTTATAAAAATGTATAAGATTCTTTATGATAAATATATATTTTTATAAATAAATACCTTATTTCAGCGCCAAAAAAACTCCTTTAGAAGCATGATTCATTCCAAAAGGATTGTCTGATTTATTGCCATTCCAGTTTCACCTGACTTATGCCAGGCTCATGGAAAAAACCCCAAACAAAGTGAAACCCACGCTTTTTTCCACCTCCTACTACCGAATTGACTTCCCAAAAAAAAACGACAAGGAAAATATGGGAAATGAAAACGGTTAAAGTGGCTGGACGCCAAAGAAAAAAAAGTGGAAATTGTTTGAGGCAAATTTATGAGCTTCGTTTAAGCGAGGCAACTGCGTCTGGTTAACGCTCCCCCGATGTACAATGTACTCGGTTATATGGACATTTATATAAAACCAGAAGAAGGCAAAGTGGGGGAAGGGGCTTAAAGCCACTTCGGAATTGACCATTTTGCATGAGAACGCAGAGACCAATGACGACAATGAACCCCGTTGCAAGTTCCCAGGTCCCTTACAAAATGTCTGCAAATTTATTAAGCTGAAAAAATTTTATGAGTTGAATTGGTATAATTTTCATATAATTTTTGAGAAAGAAGCGAAATGGAACGATGCCAGACGACGGCGACGACGATGACGGTCAACCAGTTGAGCCAGCGGGGTGCCGGCACTCGAGGGTTAAGCGCCACACACACACACACCTCTACAATATACATGTATATCTTTTACTGTGTGGGGAAATGCAAATGTCTGCGAGGGGACTGAAATGAATGAATGGCCTGGGAAGAAGGCCGATTCAGAGGCAGAAACATAACCAGCACAGACACAGATACGCGGCTCACACAGATAATCCACACGCACACACAGACACACACACACGGAGCAGGCTGGCAGGAAAGTCCAGTCTCTTGGCCTGTGTAGATGAATTTGTATTGTTTTGCATTTGCTTTTGGGGCGCTACTTTGTTTTTGCCTCCGCTTTCGTTCGTTCGCTTCTTCTCTGCCCTGCCTCTGCCTTTTCTTTGGCTTTGAAAGGAATATAAGAAAGGGCTGGGGTTCCGGGGAGGGTTGCTCGGTGGCTCGGTGGAGTTGTTGAGCTGCCATTGCAAACAATTAAAATCATAAGAGACGCACATAAATTATTCATGGCTTAATCTAAAGTGGACAATCTATGCAAAGTACTGGGGCCACCACTCGCACTCGCACACACACTAGTACGTGTGTGTATATCTGGTCAGACACTTGTTTATCGCCCCCCCCTACTCCCCCAATGATGGCCATTTTTGATATTTTGCCAATCCTCGCCTCGTCTCGCTCTCGTTTCGTTTTAATTACTCATAAACGAAGGAAATAATTGCATTCAAGTAGCTTCTACCTTTTCCTTTTGTTTCGCTTCCATTTTCGGGCAATTAGTTTGGCACTGAAATTTTGGTAACTCAATTTTGAATTTGAATTTTTGCAGGAAATGGAATGAAGAGTGCTAATATTATTCGATTTATGACTGGGATATCTTTGTTAATTTTTAATTGGAAACCTGAGTTTGGGAAAAGGATATGTCAAGAGCTTGAAATTTGGCATTCAGCTTCCTTTTTGTGATTAAAATAAGCTAAAGTCAAGGAGTTAAGATAAAGATAAAGAGATAAAGATTTAATAAGGTACGCTATTTCTTTATCCTGGAGATCATAAATTGTTATACAAACACCTTTTAAAATAGAACTTATTTTATCTTAAGAAAATATGTCAATATTGTAAATTAAAATTGTATTCCAAGAAAAAATATGGTTATCATCGGAGTATAAGGTTACTAAACGCATTTTTAATGCGAATTATATCACTAAATATTACAAAAACTACCCCTATCAATATCAAATGAAACGAACAATATTTATTTTAAAATTCAACAAGTACTTATTAGTTTTAGATTTGTTTATTGTGATTTTAAGTATTTATAAATTGAATACTAAATTACAATGCTTTATAAAATGTTAATATAATAGTTAAAAATTAAAATCAATAAAGACAGACAATTTTCTTATAATTTAAAGAATTTATTCAATACTAAACCAATTTAAATATGTTTTTAAATACCTTTGTTAATTAATTTCGTTAATGTATAATCAAGTAGAAAGGCCAAATTCAGTTTCGTGTCGTTTTTAATAGAATTAATTGGTTTTAAATTGCAAAGGCTTTTAGCGTATTGAATTTCAGTATTTATGGATTCTGGAAATACCGAATCTTAACTTATTTTCACCCATATTTAGTCATTCCAACGTCAATCCTCATATAGAGTCGCCATTAAATAAATTTAATTAAATGAATTTCGTATTAATTCCGTAGAATTTTGCTTTGTTCAGTTCCGTAATTTTGGGCAAGCCCCAAAAATTGTGTGTTTTGATGAATATGAATTGAATTTGGTTTATTACCCCAACGGATAACAATAAAAAGGCAACTCAAACTATGGGGCTGGTTCTAGACCAGACTAGAATGGAATTCAACTAATAAATTAGCGCTGCGAATGAGCAATAAAAATTCAATTTATGCGGTTTATTGAATTAGCAAAACGGAATGAAATGAAATTTCGACAAATGCAGAATTGCAATGATATTTGAAGGCCCAAATCGACCAGAATTGGGGCTGCAGATGGATTGATATATAGCCAGATAGTTGCATGTGCCGATGAGCTGTGTGTCAGCTTCAATGGCCCACATTACAGCATCACGCTGCGAATAATAAAAACATTTTCGCCAAATATTCGCTACAAAATATATGCCATGAACTATTGAAAGAGCGGCAGAGAGGGGGGACTAGAGCGCACAGATAGAAAGATACATTTTGATATACATACAAAGCGACACGACTATGGCCGCACATTTCTGTCATAACACAAAATAAATATTTCATCCCGTCCGGTGGCCACTTGGCGAGCTCTACGCCGCTCGCGTATTTATTATTAAAATGAAAATAAACTTTATATCAAATTTAATAGGAACCGGGCGAGGGGGTGCGACAAGGGGGGTGTGAAAAGCCAAAATGAGAAATAGACTGGCTGGCTGATACTACAAATGTGCACGAGGAGCGCTTCGAATTTTTACAAATGAATTTATGGGCAAGCCAACGAACAGCGAACAAAATAATACGCAGTCTCACATCGAAATGAAATCGCGCGACTCATAAATTAATTAAGACAATAAAACAATATAAGCGGACGAGCAGCATTTCCTCAGCTTCTGGTTATGTATCTTTGTATCTCTGAGTCTGTGCCTGATTGAGAATTATTTATGCCGGGCATGCGTTGCAGCAATTGTGACTTGATTGAACTGTTTTGCCATCTACCCGCCCCTCGCTCTCTGGGTATATCTTTGACACACTGACTTGATACCTGTCATCTTTTCGTTTAACCTTAGATGGCCAGCAACTCCCCCTACCAGCCATGGGTACTTCCCCCTCTCCGTTGCCATGTTAATTTCGTTCTTGACATGCGTTGTTGTTCCTTTGGCCTGCCTGGGATATTGTTCGACTTGCTTGTATCCCCTTGTCATATCCTCCGGCACACAGACTCTTCTCAAACATTGGGCAAGCAACGACCTTACGCCCATGTCGCAGCCCCTTGACCCACCCCTTGACGGCCACCTTTGGGGCACAAAGTAGTTGTATTTATGTTAACTTTGACATAAGCCCAACATGCAACTTTCGGGCTGCTCCGTTGCAGTTGCATGTCCTCGCATAAAGTGTCAAAGTTAAATAATCTCGCAAGAGCAGAGAGATCGACATCATGGCCAAGACATGGACTGAGTTTCGGCCAACTAGCCCTCAGGCTCAAATGGGATCTTGTGCAATATGTATTCCCCAATTTGTAGGCCAAGCTCCATATATATCAAGGGGTTCTGGTGGGGTCTGTGTGTGTCGGGAAGAGTCAACAGCCATCAGGATGTATTATGTATGCATATAGAGCTTAAACCAAATCAATAAACTATACAAATAGAGTTAGGATTGGGAAGGAATTACTATTTTGTATTTAAAATATATAAAATATTAAAATAAATGGCGAAATTAAGGGGTTCGGGCTTGAATGAATAAACCTTTCGTTATATACAACTTCCTGAAGAGTAAGTCGATTATTCTATTAGCAAATTCAACATAAATCTGTCTTTTATTTTAATCCTAATCAACATTCTTATTTCCTTCTATTATGTTACTAAGACAATTAATATTCAGTTTAACTTAAAGACTTGAATTGCAATGCGTATTTTAAGTCCTTAAAGAGTTCCTAAATTATATACTGATTGGATTTGGTGAGGCTTTAAACATATTTAGCATTCTAGAAGGCCGATATGTTTTGGAAGTTCAATAAATACATTCGCTGTATATTGTTATATTTAACGACATTTATATCTTATTGTGATTAATCCTAAATACCTACATTTTAATTTTAAATATATTAATGCCAAGAAATAAAGAAACTAAAGGGAGTACTATGATTAACTTCAAAAATATACAAAACTACCACATTTTAAGGGTGAAAAGGTTAAATACCATTTAACTACCATTTTATTTTATGTTTTTCTGTGTAAAACATCTCTGAAATTAAAGTTTCCTTACACTAGACTGGACATCTCACCAAATCGAAGGGAATAAAACCCCAGGAAAGGACTGGGACTTATTAAAGGGGTTGAAACCTGTCACTGTTCTTACAGAAGCAAAAGGAAATAAATTATACAAGAGTTTGTCAGCAATTTTTCCTTGGAAAATAAATTACTTCAATTACATTTCCGCAGTAACTTAACAAATTACTTACATTTTAAGTCAAATAATGTTGAAATTTGTTTTTATAATAATAATGGCTTAATTAAAAGTAAATACTCAATTTTTGGCTATGGGAATTATTTACTTTTAAGCGTTTTTGGGATTTAAATTTATATTAAGCCTTCTATGTTAATAAATGTTAGTTTTACTTATATTTGAAATGTTTATTATACATAAGTTGATGATTTTTATATTACAAACTAAATTAATAAAATTTTATAGGATAGTTTAGATTAGTTTATGATTATAGCTCAATGTATTTGTAAATAAAACTAAGTTCAAATGTTTATTTAAAGTTTAAGCTAATTAATAACGTAAATCTAACACTTTTCTTTGCGAGAAACGGTTTATATATGTATATATTTGGTATTAAAAGGTAAATATTGGGAATTTAAGCTGTAAAAGTTACTCTGCCTTTTATTTATAATAGATATAACCTATAATTTACATTTATTAACAAAAATAGCTGCAATAAATATTTTTATTTACTCTCTTGGTCAGCTTAAAGTTCCCACAGTCGTTTATTTTATAAAATTTAAGTTAATTATAGCTTTTAAATGCAGAAATGCAGCTTAGGAAATCTTTTAAAAAAATATTACTTTTTTTATATGTTTTTGTTGCTCACCCTTTTTGGCGCCGTTCCTCCTTTCGTTTGTTTTGGTTTCCTTTTTTTTTGTTGTTACCTTCCCGCTATCCTTGTTTCATTATTGCATTTTGTTGGTTTCTTCTACGGAAAGTATCTCACGGATGCCGACGGCAAAGCGAGCCGTTAGTTTTTAGTTGAGTTGCCAGAAAAAATCAAGTTTATTGCACATTACGCTCTCCGTCTCTCTCCCTCTCTCTCTCTCTCACGCAGTCCTCCTCCCACTCGTTTTCGCCCGCCCCCTTCCCTTGCGAGTTACTTTAGCGGGCTTTGCATTTTGATGGAGATTTTATGATTAATTAAACACGCGCGCACACAAACACACTCGCGCACACATGCCCCCGCCCCCTCGAAGGCTCTCGCACACACGCACACACAGACACATGCGTTGGCAGCGACGGCGGAGGCGGCGGTAATAAAAACGCACTGCGGTCCCGTTAACTGTTAACTGTTAATATTTGCAAATTTCCGCCGCTCCTTAGCCAACACAGAGTGTGTGTTTATTATGCTGTTTTTTTTTTTCTTTTCTTTTGGTGCTTTCAGGACTTTTAGGGTTCTGGGAAAAAGGCGCTTTCGCTTGCTGACTGAACCACGGCCAAGAACGGAATCGGGGAATCGCAATCTCAGGCTGCAGCTCGAGTGCGAATCCGAATCCGAGTCCGAGTCCGAAACGCACGAGCACGAAGCACGAACACGAACGAACACGAGCGCGAGCGCGGACGCGTACGACGTCGGCGTCGGAATGTCCTGTAGCGCTTCTCGAGTGGCGCCCCCGCGCGGGCAGAGCAGAGCAGAGAAGAGCAGAGGCAGCGGCAGCGACGTCCTGTGAGCAGCGAGTCGGAGCGACTGCAGCGCTCTATACTACAAAAAACAGGAGTCGCCGCCAAAATTCGCAGCAGCGAAAAGCTTCGCTCCGCTCCGCTCCACTCTCACACCAACCACTCACTCACTCTCTCTCCCTCTCGCACGTTCGCGCTCTCCCACCCTGTTAGCGGCTAACAGTTGGGGAAATGCCGTATAAGACTAAATTTCGAATGTTAAGACCGCTGTTAGGCCGGCTAGCACCACTATAGCTGTGCTCTTCCCTCTCGCTCGGCGCCACTCTCTCGCAAACACACAGAAAAAAGAGAGATATAAAAAAAAAGTAGGGAGTGAAAAAACCGAATGTAACGTCTTCGTTTTTTATGAACGTGCGCGCAGCGGATCGGCAAATAAATAAAAACGCATATAGAGCAAATTATGACAACTTTAGGCGGAGCAACGTCGACGTCGACGGCGACGCAGGACGCGCGGGTTCTCCTTCCCCTTTTATATTTATTTTCTTGTACTTTCGACGTCCTCGTTGGCTGTGAATCTCAATCATATTTCCTTTATGTGCTGCCTTCATCGCTGCTCCCTTTATTTATCCATATTTCTTTTATGTTAACTTTGCTGCCTCGTCTTGTCTTCTGCTGCTCGGCGAGTGTCCTTTTTTTCTCTCGCAGCAGGGATTTCGCAGCAGGAATTGGCTTTCGGCTTTGTCGCTGCGAAGGCTTTGCCGACGGGAATTTCATAGGAAGCATTTTTGGTTGTATTTTGTAGAGGTTTCTGGGGTAATAATTAAGTTGTTTTATATATTTATTAAGTCCTGGCAATGCTATCAGATAAATATATGTTAAATTTCAATATATTTGTTAATATCAGTAGTAATATCTTTATATTTAATAGATCTGGACAAAGGTAAAACGTAGGGCCCACTGTCAAAACTAAAATAGTTATAACTGTTCCTTTTTATTTCGCTATTAATTTAATAAAAATGTCTGGAGCGACATTGTGGAAATGCCCATATTCATACATTTTGTAGTTTTATTAAAGAATTCATTATATTAATTTGTACTTATGTCTTTAATGTGAATTAGTAAATAGTATATAGTAGTAAATTCTTTAGGTTTTTATTTAGGGACTTAAATTTGTCAAATTATAAAATGTAATACCTTAATTACTATTTACGGAGCCAACTATTTGTAAAATCAAACTATTATGAGCGCCGGAATAAATAATAAATAATTGTCATATAATTTGTTATTCAATTTCTTTGTAAAACTTTAGGTAATACTGTTATTAAGTACTACAAGTTATTTTTAAAGTTTATAAGAGCTCTATAAAATGTAATTATACAAGTAAAGCTCAAATTATTTTATTTTAATATGATACAAAACAATGTATTTTTTCCTCTCCTAAACATTCAATAGTATTGCCATTAATTATACATTTTCTTTTATTCGATTTGCTTCGATTCGATTTGATTTTAGTTGTATTTATTTCGATTGAGTGCCTTGTAGGGATATGTAACTGAAAACGGGTAAATCTGCATATTATCAGGCCAACTCCTCCCTTATTATATCAAAAAGGGTTTATTAACAGCTGCCACTTATAAATTACAAAAAAAAAAAGAAACAAATAATTCAAAATGGTTGAAAAATGAAAACAAAGTGAGAGATCAAACAAAGGACGCACGCAATGCAAACACATTTGTGTGCTCTTCCCAACCCCCCTAGGAACATCCCTACTCACCGATCTATATACTCTCTATGATGTATATGTATATATGATGATATCAAAATAATAACTAACCCTCTCCCTTGATCCCTTCTATGGCTTTTGTGGCATAAGCAGGCTGAACGTGGAAGGACATTAAAATTTATAGAGCCTACATGGAGACCTTGAATAAAAAATAATAATAAAATGGCAGACACAAAGTCTATGAGGTTTCCCTCACACACAAACATACTCCCGTATCATTTATCACAAAAGAATGCCCCGCAAGAAACCAAAAACCGAACCCGTTCGGAAAATCTACACTCTTTTTTCTCTCGAAATCTTCTAATAATCATGGCGGTATACCGCATTTCCCCAACGAATGCATCCGAGCGAGACAGCAAGTGGCATTTCTATGCAAATCATTTGGAAAACTCGTTTTTCCTACAACAATTTTTTGATGACGCCGATTTGTCTCCACAATCATAAAAATCGTTCAAGAAAAGTCTGAGAAAAGGTGAAGCAAATCAAAGAATTTTATCCGACCCAACAAAAAAAAAAAACATAATTAAATTTTCGGAATAAATTATTACGACAAATCTACGCTCAAGGTCCGAAGAGGCCATCGGGAAGATCTTTTATAATTTTCGGTTTACCTCATTTTTTTCGTTTTTCGTCCCATTTGTGATAAGAGAACGTGAGAAGGTTGGGAAAGGTTATGGGAGATGTCGGTGGGATCTGAGAAGTTTCGTTTTAAACACACAAAATTGAAAGGGAAATAATATTTTACTAGAGAGAGTATTTTCCAATCAGAAAAAATATGTAGATAGGGTTTTTAAAACAATATAATTAGGAAGAGGAAATGTAGAATTTATGAGAGAAATATTGGGTTTATTTTTAGACACCTTGAAGTTGAATTTATTTAAAGATCAAATGAATATTTATGCTTCCATTTTTAAAACAATTTAATTATTAAGGGAACTCAAGAATTTAAGAGGAAGATATTTAAATAAACTATTTTAATATTAATTATATTTTTGTACACCTTAAAGTTGAATTTATTGAAAAACCAAATGAGTATTAATACTTATATATTCCAACTTATTTTACTTGATCTTTATGTACCGCCTTGAAGCCATTAATACCCGTAAATAGATAAATATTTTGTAGTCACGTCTAATTGCCTGACTCATTAGGCACTCAGGCCCAAAAGTTGAGTTCTAATTCGAAAACCCTGCCTGCCCCAAAGCCTAGAAAATCTATAAAATGTGAAATGCACGTCGCTCGTTGATCAAGATCGCTGGCCGGGCCTTTCAATATATTATATATCACGTGTGTGTGGCGGCGGGGGAATGAAATAAAATAAATTGAAATTGAAATTGAAATTAAAGCTGGAAAAGTTCTTTATTTTTATTTTTTCTCTCATTTGCCGTAAAATTAAGTACTTGCCGGTGTACCCTTTGTCTGCGTGTGGGTTGAATGGGTTTTTGATATGTTTCCCCGAGTGATTTATGTTAACGATGACACTTTTCCGGGGGAATCGATACCTACTTAGGGTTAGGGTTTCCCAAGGGTTTACTTTAAATTTGAATTCTGCTTTCTGGTCAGTTGGTTTCTGTACTTTGTGGATATATTTTTGTAATCAAAGGTGGTTTGCTAGTTTACTGAACTTAAAAATGTTTCCTATTGTATTTCTGGTCTTGGTTTTCCCTTTAGATTCTGTATTTTTCTTACTTCTCCATAGTTATATTTTTGAAGAAAATATTCATTTGAATCGTTTAACTGTTTTCTGGTCAATTGATTTCAGTTCTTTATACATTTCTGTATTTCTAAGAACTTTATTTTGTTGCTGCTTCAAAAATATAGAATATATTTTTGTGTTCTCCCCCAATGCCTTTTATTTATTTTTATTTTTAATAGCCTTGCTTTAGTTTATAGAAAATACATAATGCCCAAACAAGGCTTGGCCTTTCTGGCCAAATTAAATTTAGCCAAAAAAGAACCGGAGACAAAACAAAAAGCGAAGCTGGCAAAGCATTTAAGAGTTGACCTTGTGCCGGGCAGGGACTGTGGGCGGGGCACACTCTGGGCCATTTACCCAATTGCGTTTAATCGATTTCTTTGTAAACTGGAAACCAATGTCAACAGCCTCAGCACAGCACAAATAAACAAATTCCTGGCTGGCAAAAAAGGAGCTCCTTTCAAGCGGGAAAAACATTTACACACTTAAACGAGCCAAAAAAAAAAAAAAAAAAAAAAAAAAAAAAAAAAAAAAAAAAAAATAGAAGAAGGAAAGACGGAATTCCTTGCGGGGTGGCACAATATCTATATATCGAAAGAAAACTAAGAAATTGTAGTGCAAAGAGGGAAGTAAGGCTGGAGTCCTTTTCGCTTAGGTAAATACACAGTCGCCGCCGACACGGACACAGATACAGATACACAGCGTTTGTGTATCTGCTGGATACACATTGGTGTGTCCTTGTTTGGGGCGTCCATTTTAAAGTGCTGCCATCGATTTTTCACCCCACGAAAAGAAACTTTTGTTAATAACTCAACTTTTTGGCAATTAACACGCCCACCAGGCGGCCCCCAAAACCATCATCATTTCGAATGCCTAATGGCAAATTTATGTGGCGCTGCATTCTCAGCTAATGAAAATTGAATTCATAAGGCGAGGCAACATAAAACACTCATGCTGCGATATATGCTAAGTATATACAAATATATATATGTATTCTTGGCTCGTGGCAGCCACATGTTCCATCGGCACAGATCATCCGTGGCACGCCAAAGTCCCGCCCCGATGGGGGCAGCAGATGTCGAGAAGTTCTCGAATTGGTTGAGGAATTTCCGAAAAAACACTCATAAATTATGTGAATCAAATTATGTGCGGCAAAAGTGGTCGCATTTTCCCCTTGTCATAAATATTGTCTCAACATTTCCTTCATTTCCTAATTAACATAAATATTTGGCGGGTTCTTAAAGCCAGACATAGGTCAAATTGATAGCATTATCTTTTAAACAAATAAATGTATAATTTGTAAACTAAAACTTAAGCTAAAAACCAAATCTTTTACTTATATATTTAGTTTTATTCATAATTTACTTCCTATTAACATAAACTTCTTTGTAAATATATAAGTTTAAATTTTATTTAAATATTTAACCAATTTAAATCCTTTTCGTTCACCCATTAAACCGTTTCCTCAACATATGTTTGTGGCAACTTTAAGCTATTCTTGGCCCAAACCTTTCGCCTGCTTCCAATGAAAATTTAATGACAATTGTTGCATTTAAATGTTGGCCCATTTAGCCCGGTCCTTCAGCCCCTCAGACCAACCCCTCGATCCCTTCTCGGTGGCATCTGGCCGCCGCCCGCATCCCTGGCTGACTCCCTACGAAAACTGAGGGCCGGAGCTCCGACAAAATCGATAAGGTCCAAAATAGACATGTCTGTTCTCGGCTTCTGCTTCCACTTCGGGTTTTGGGTTCTGGGTTCTGGGCTCTGGGCTCTGGGCCCTGGGCGCTGGGCTCTGGTGCTCCAATGTCGCTTCCTCCTTTTTTGCTGCCTTTTGCCGGCAACGTCAACAAGATATATTAGCTGGTTTCATTATGAGGGGGATTCCCCGTTCATTCCAGGATGCGTCGAGGAGTGACGAAAGTGACTGGAGCCCCCCGTTTTGCGACGCCACCTTTGCCAAAGGGATGTCCTTGCCCTCTTAGTTGTTGCTGCTGTCGCTGCTGGCTGTGTGTGTCCCAGGCACACGGAAAAATGACCGTTAGGGGACAGATGTTAGGCGAAAATTAATTTGAAATATATATTTATCTTCGAAAAGTATCGATTCTTAACTTCAATATGATTAAAACGTAAAGATATGTCATTTTCATATTAAAATGATTAAAAATTAAATCAAAATGAACACAAAATGAATACTAAACAATATACATATATCAAACTTGCAAAATTTAATTGTGTTCATATTTTAAGCAAAATAATTTGTGTTTATAATCGATAATTCGTCGAAAATGAATTAATAATAATCTAAATGGTTTTCTATTAATGTGTTCATCTTTAAAGCTATTTTCGGATTAATTCGCAAAAATGAACTGAAAATGAACACCCGTTTCATGTCAGTGTGTTCATTTCGTTCCTGCATATGTGTCTCTCTCTCTCTTTCCCTCGGTTTCCGTGCCATCTCTCTCTGTCTGGGACAATTTCCGGCGGCTTCTAAGCGAGAGTCCTTGCCAAATGCTGTGTCCTCAGTGGCACTGACTCCCACCGAAAAAAAAAAAAGAAAACTTTCATCCGTCCACGCCCCCATGTCTGCTACGCCCCCCAAAACCCTAGCCCGATCCTTCACCCCCTGAGCACCCCCTTCGGTGTGTCTGGGTCTGGCTTTTTTGTCGCCATCGTCTCGCAGTTTCACTTTTTGCCAGCTGCTATTTCCCCAACGACCGTTCAAATTTCCATTGCGTATGGGTGTAGATGTCTTATATACCAGCGAGTACATATCTGGCTATATGTGTATATATATATATATGAAACACAACTGAAACTGAGAGCAGGAAATTGAAAAAAAAAAGAGGAAAAACTGCGGGCATTTTTATGTTAATCAGGTCAATGGCACGCTGAAAATCCCACTTCCCATTTAAGCCAAAATTGGGCCACTATACCAACACCACAAAAATAGGAGAACAACCAGCTTTAGTTTTGCCTAGAGAAGCTTTAACAATTTGTTTGGCTCTTGTTCAGAACTTGTATATATTTTAGTTTTTAAATTGCGACAAATTTCGACTAGAAACAAGGATGATATCAGGGTTGAATTGCGCTCAAATCGAAATGGTGGCAGAGCACTTAACTCTTTCCGATCTCTTCATTTTGTTGTGCTCTCGACCGAGATATTTGTTCAGGCAGGATGAACGAACAAAAATATAAAAGGTACAAGGGCATCCATAGTTCTATTGTTATCGATGATCCTGTTATGATTCCATTTCATATACAGCCAGCAGGAACTTCCCTTTTTTGTTATTTCTTGATCGCATTCGTTGCTGTGACAATTTCGAAATGAATTCGGAGATGCTAGTTGGTTTTTCATTCCGGATTATAAGGAGATTATGTATGTTTCGGCAAGGGATATAATTCCTTGATAATTCGCGATGTCGCATCGTAAAGAAACTATTCTGAATTGAGTTACAACTGTTATTGAGGTTGGGGGTATTATTTCCATTAAGTAAGGAATATAAAGACCGTTTCTGTGGGTTTTTAAAGAAGTAGGGAATATTTTTTTGTAATCATTTATTGCATTTATTGCCAATGTGCATCAACGTCCGAGCCTTAAAAAATAATATCAACTAACAATTTAACAGTGTAAGCTCCTAATTTAAGTTCTATTTCTAAAATAAAAAGATTATACTATTATTTAACCAACATAATATATGAAAATCATTGCTCACCCCATCCATATCATCAAATTCGCCATGAATCTTGAACAACTAGCAGATTTAATGATCCATTCAATTGCAAAATCCCGCCAAAAAGTTGCCATCTCCAAAAGGCATCAAAAATAGCGACTGACAAGTGTACGGAGTATCAGGGAAAAATAAAATTGAAAGCGTAAAAGCTTTTTTCTGCCAAGCATGCAAATTTTATTACGCACGCACACCCACATACACACATCTATACGGGTATCCTGGCATCGCCGGCAAAGTCCATAATTATGTATTTATGCAAATTTCCGGCAGAGCGAGGCGCAGGAGTGACGCCGCCATATTGTCGCATCATTTACCATTTACGAAATTGTTTAATTCAATTAAATAATTATGCATATGTTTTGCCGTCACGCATGACACCCTGCAACCTGCACGCAGCACCCCCGCGAACTCCCACAGCCAGTCACCACCCTCGAGGGTGTCGCGTTAAAAAAGCCACCCTCTCCCCCCAAAAAACTCGTCGAATTACGAGCGACAATAAACATTTCGGGTGGGTGTTGTGACAATGCCACTGAGAGGAGGCGGGGTTCCAAGGGCCGAGAGGAGTGTGGCAAGGTCTTAAGCCTCTGCTCCAAGGAGCGTGGCCCGCAAGCTAATTCATAAGCAGGAACAAGGAGGCCGAACAACAGAGCTACAGGGATATGAGCACACTCCTGCACGGAAAGAAAATTGGGACTTTATTCGGTATAGATCAAATATTTTAAAAATAACCATGATAACATAGAGAGTTAAGCCAGAAAAATAGTTTAAATTGTGCCCTAAAAATGTTTAACATTTTCTATTTAAAGCAGATACATTATTAAAGATTTACTTAAACCTTTCCAAGGATATCTGCTAATAAAATAAGTTTTGTGTCAGTGTTTTTAAAGTAAGCGCAATTCATTTGCCTAATGCAAGGACTCACAGGCATGGGCCTGAAAGGAGGTAAGGATTTCCATCCCCTCATATGAAACTTTATTCGCGGATTTAACGAAAAACTTTTATCGAGGCAATTTCATAGGCATAAACGAAATTACCTATACCATATATGCAAATCTGCAGAAAAAAAAACAATAACGAGGATGCGGCAATAATATGTTTCAAGGATTTGAAATTGAGTGTATCCAAAATGGGTTCTTTTTAAAGATAATCCAGACAATTGCCACAGTTACTCGTGCCTAGCACTTTATTTACTAACTCAAAATTAGAACATACAAAGAAATAATACGAATACATATTGAATATACAATACTTTCTTTTTCCAATAAAAAAACTCAATAAAAACCATGAATTTAAATGAAATAATCAATGATTTAATAAAGTCTTACCAAGCCATCTTTAATTATTCGACTTCCATTTCCACAATTTTAATTGAAGTCTCATAAATACATTTTTCAAACACGTTTCTCCCATAAAAATCGTTCAAAAAGAAGTTCAAAGAGTAAAGTGTAGGTGACGAGAGTTATTACCTTTAAAAAGATTTCCCGGCATAATTCTTAAGCCGCCTTAAAAGGAAGCCGTCAGCAGAGCCACCGACAAAGAGATGTGAAATAGTTTATATCCCGATTCACACACTTGACATTGGGGCAATTCCAACCTCCGCTTCTGTTTAGAATGCGAGCAAGTGCCTCCATTTTTTCCACATTTTTATTTGATTTTCATATAATTTGGATTTTGATTGAAATTAAATTCGGATGCACGCTATGCATGGCTAATGAACACGTTGAAAGAAAATCCCGTGAATCTCGGCTACGATGGGTTTCCCATTCCCAGGGGTCTCCCTCGATCTTTGGATTCGTGGGTGTTTTCAAAGCGGGCGAGACAAGTTTTGACGCATTTCTGATATCTTTTTAATGTTCTCATTAAACGAATCGAAGACGTCACCTGCATTTGGTATTTGCTTTAAATGAATTCCAATTTTTCTTTCTTATATGAAAAAAGGCGGGAAAACGATGTCTGAAATTGGATCTGAGCTTACAGCTAAATTTAAGCAAAAACTGTGAGTTGTTTTACTCTTTTATTAAAGGTTTATCTCATTTAAATAAAATTCTTTAAAACTCTAAAAATTCGGCTGTAAATTAGATGATAAAAACATCCATCAGGGCAGCCACCCACAAACTCTAAATAAATGACATATTGTCGATTGTAAACCAATTATTTTGTGTGCTCGATTTATGGGAACCTGCTGTAATCGATAGGCAACGATACCAATCTCCATTTGCGACCAATGTGGAATGGAAAACAAATTTCCTGTATTCAGACCATAAATTAAATACTGAAAAAATATCCAATTTCCCAGTGAGTCAGAGCTCCCCAATAAAACCCAAAGAAATTATGTGAAAATCTCGTGGTTTTCTTCAAGATCTTCGGTATGCAATTTTCCAGATTGTCATTGCTGCCGCCGAAACAATTAGAGGACTACAAAACCAGAAGCGGGGACAATGGAAATAATTGATATGTAAAATAATATTTTTGTCGCTGACAGAACTAAATCTCTAATAATGATACCCAGATACAGGTCCCCGGCCATTCATTCATTGTTCCATCGGGGCCTGCCATTGCTGTGCTCTTAATATAATAATCATAATAAATCCCTAATAATTTCCGAACCATCAAAGAGCGGCGACGACAACGACAACGGATTGGAATTTAATGGTCTGGGGACCGAAGACGGGGCCCAAAGATCCCAGAACCGAGAACCGGCTTAATGAACTCGGTTGACAAATTTGAAATCTTCGGATCCTTGCTGATCCTCCCGGGCACAAAGCGTGTGTTCATTAGGTTGCGCAAACAGCTCATCCGTCATGTCGCCGTCCTTTGTTTGGCAGGCAAACTGCGGTTGATTGCACACGATCCCAAGGATTCGAGGCACTCTCTCGCATCCTTCGGGGGCACTTTTAACTAACTTTCCACGAGTGCCGGGTAATTGTCTTTGGCCCTAAGGCTACAGTAGCCGCCAACCATTGTTCGATCGCATGGAATCCGGGATCCGTTGCCTTTATACCCCGGGAAATTTGTCAATCGAAGCTGAGAAGTTGCTCGGCTAAGGAGCAAATCAATTTCGGTCAGCCCTCAGATCACTGCCGGGAAGAAAACAGTGCCAGCTGCGGGGGATCCCTTATTGATATTTAATTTATGTCCTATTTGAGAGAGCAATGGTGGTATTGGCGGCATTGACGACACAAATTACATATTGACACGCTGATGGTTTTTTAATATGCACACACACAGCCGCCACCGCCGCCGCCACAGTATACGTCATCTGGTTCGGGCTTGGGTTTTGGGTTCTGGGTTCTGCGTTCTGGGCTCGGTCTCGGTATCGCGGCTGAAACAATAAAAATGAAATTCATTTAATGAATTTATACATTTAATTTATTGGCGCGGCCCTTTATCAAAATTTGATAAAGCGTCACGGCCGCCGGTCTGCTCCTACTCGAATTCGGATTCCCTCCATTGCACACAATCGACGGCGCTCCCCGTTCCGCGGACATTAACAGATGCGGTTATGTTGGTTAACAAACATTTTATTGGCAGTTCAATTTCGATTTTTAATTAAAGCGTGAAATATTTTTGGACGTCATTTATACGGCAATGCCGCTGAATGAGCATTGCGCGATCCCAGAATTAATTCCGATTGCGGGCATGTAGGGGATAATTGTACGGGACAAATTACGCGGCCATTAAAAGGGCGTAAAAGAGAAAGTCTGTATAATTTTAAGGAGTTTCTTTAGTCAGCAAAGGTAACTAAAAGATATTGCTAGATTTAATATATTTATTATTGATTTTTTATTGAAAGAAAAAGGAAACATTAGGCTTAAATACGCTGTACCGATTGTGTACCGATTTCTATTTAAATAGAAGGAATAAGGTCAATGAAATTTTGATATGTTATTAAACGTTTATTAAAAAACAAATTAAAAATGGTTTGATATAAAGATGGCGCCCCATCTCTTCACATTGTCTCTTAAACTCAACAGAAATCGATCAATACATCAAATTATGCTATACACATATATCTAGTAAATGCCGTTTTTTTATATTGATTTTTATACATATGTGAAATGGCAAATATCTCATCAAAATGTTGCCGATAACTCCGGCAACGGATAACTTCGGAAATACTTGGAATTGGGTAATGGCTACGGGCTTAAAACATTCTTTGAAGCATAAAGAAATTATAAATCTATAATGATAATCAAAACAACGATGAACTACAGTTGCTAAAATTTCTAAACTAGATACTTCAGGAAATATAAAACTAGTGCAATTTATATTCAATTTGGAGTATTTATTCAATACTTAAACCTAAATATTTATATCGGCGTTCCAAATATTTCTCGTTTATATTTATCTTCCCAGAATATCGAACGCTGGCTCTTCTTAGCCGCCACAAATCCAATTAAGCTGCGAAAAAGCTGCAGAAAGAGGTATTTATTTGATATTTCCAACTGGCGGTTGGCACAATAGCGTTAATTACAACAATGCAGCGAATGCGAACAATATGGATAACCCGCGACTGAAAATGCAGACTCAGTTCGGCCAGAACATGGGAGTCAGCTGTGGGGCTTCCCTTCGATTCGGTGGCCCCATATAAATGCCTGCTTATGTATATCATTTTGTTACGGGTCTCCTCTGTGTACGTAAATGATACAACATTTGTGCGACTATTATTCCACGCCTTGAATTTAATTCGAAAACGAGACCAGGAAAATAGTCGCTAAATGGCAAAGAGACAACGACAATGGCAACAAAAAACAAAAAGCATCGATACAAATGCGATTAAATTACAAGCCTTAACTATTTACGTGCAGGTGGGGTGCGGGAGGAGTGCTGGCGGGGCTGTAATTCACATTAAAACCATAGAACACGAAAAATGTTCCAAGTCGGCAAATAAGCAAAAAGTTCGAATAGGAAAATTAAAAATCGATAACATTAAATTGAGCCGACACCGATTGGCGGATGGGTGCCGGTGCTGGTGCCGGTGCCATGCCGCTTGCCTTTTTCCATGCAAAAAGCAAGGAGGCAACACAAAAAGTAAGAACTTAAGCGTATTAAATTGGATTTGATGGAAAAGCTGCAACCAAACATGCGACAAATGCCACACACACACATATATATATGCTCATGCACAAAGGATAAGTAATATGCATGAGTGTATGCCAGGATGGCTGAACAAATTTGCATTTGCAGAAATTTGCAGAAATATATCATGCATAAGCGTAAAAGTAATTTATCTGCAAACGTTATATAAATGCTACAAAATGATTGTAAATCTTTGTATAATTTGGTGTTCATTTGCACTTGGTAAATGTTTTTAAGGGTAGTCGATATTTTAAAACTGATTTCTATCGAACTTATCAAATAAATCGATCATTTCTGTGATATATCAACAAAAAATACCTCTTATCTGAGATTCGTTGGAATAATTTGAGGTTATTATGTTGCCAAGTTTTGTCTTAGCATATATATTTTTTCAAAAGCAAAACTATAAATATTGATTCCTTATATTTATCGAAATTACCAAAAGTTTTAAGAATACGAATAATTTCATTAACAATTCCCTTACATGTTTCATATCTCGGTTAAGAACTCATCCTGGATTTTTATAAAAATTCCTCCACGTTGCTTCCTTAGTCACATCCTTAAAGTGATGTCAAGCAGCGAGGGAAATATATACAAAGAATTTCCTCTCGATAAACATTTCCCCGTATGCATAACTGTCGCCTCATCAATTTACTGCCTGGCATTTGCCCGGCCACCAAATGGAAATGGAAATGCATTAAAAATTGATTTACGCCGGCTATTTACGCTCATAAATTTGTAGCTATTTAGCGGTTCTCCAAAACAACCAACAAATTGTCAACATACATTCACAAACAACAACGGAGGCAGCTCAAAAAGAGAAAAGACAACAACAAAAAACTGAAATATTACACTCGAATATTAAAAACAACAAAAGACAAAGGTGGTGGGGGAGTACACAGGAAAAATCTAGAGATCTATAGTGTTTCTCTGAACTATTTCTATTTTATCTGAACTATTTTTCCATATATAATATTATATTATAAAATGTATAATAATATTCCTTATTATTAATGCGATATTATTATTTCAAGAACTGATGATAAATAGATGAATATGAAGGAAGGATAGGCGCAAGTTTTCTGTTTCGAACACATTGTATTTTATTATATATTATATCTTTATGTGAGTAATTATAGAGTTTCAACTAAAAGTTGTACAAATGAAGAATATTCAATTCTTATATAATAAAGTTATATTAAAAATAAAATGGTGCATAACACTTATAGACTTAACTTGAAATCAACCAAGGTTCATCTTAAGCTTTTTCCTGTATGTGGCGAAATAACGTTTTAAAATATGTATTATACCTTGAAATTTTTTTGTGCTGATTAAATACCATTAGCTAGTATATTTCCTTTAAGTGTAGACAAGAAAAAGGGCATTTGGACAAAGACGGACGACAGCCGCTTGAGGAGACGAAACGAAGCGCAGCGGAAGCCACGCAAAACGAGAACAAGAACAGCACAGAAAACATAAATGAAAACGAAAACAAAACGACGAAAAAACATAAAACATAAAAATAGAATTGACAATGCGTTGACAGTTGTCTCGGTGTTGGTAGAAAGGGAAGGGGAGGAATACGAGGGACAGGGGAAGCGGAATGGCCAGCAGGATTCAGAACGTATTCCTGCGACTGGTCTGAGATGGTATCAATAGTTTTATTGGACCTAGAAGGGCTCACCTTTTAGTAAAATTGGTAAAATTGTTTTTAAATAATTACAAGATTAAAAAAAGATGGCTTGAGTTCCCTTTTAAAAGAATATACATTTAATTTAGTCATTGATTTTAAGTAGATGATAAAGACTTAAAGGTATAGCCTTGTCCATCTTGAAATAAACAACTTTTCTTTTGAACTAAATGAATTGGTGTTGTTTTCATACTATTTCTTTAACTTATATTTAATTTCCCCCGAAAACAATGATATTACAAAGCCGCTTATCCTTCAATTTTCTTTTAATATGATCTCCCCCAGGACATTGTCAATCGTGGCAAAGTTTGCTGAGCTGCTAAGCTGCGGTGAGGCAATCATTTTTGGGATGGAAAAGTGGTATCATTAGGATCGCATTTATGGGGATCGGAAGTGACAGAACCCACTCATAGATGGAACATTAATTTTCACTGGAAATTGGTTTGAGTTAATGTCCTGCAAGCGGACGTTCGGGTCATCTGTCCGATTCGCCCGTAGAGGTCGTCAAAGGTTTCTATATATTGATTTCACAGTTATTGCTGCTGACACAGCCCCGGCATTCGAATGAAAAGTGTAATATTTCAATTTTTGAACCGGCCACAATGGTCAAAAGTCCCGAAGGCTGGGGGGACTTTGTCACAACTGCGGACGTGGCACAATTTAAACTGCCTGACCCTCGACCCTCGGCTGGTGACTGGTGACTGGTCATCGGGTCATAGGTCCACCCCCTGGCTGACACCAACACCACCTACTCCATTGTCCTGCATTGTCCTGGGCGTCCCGCTTCGGGTTTATTGTTATTGTTATTATTCGAAAGTGTTCCTCCTGCAACGGCCGAGCGGAAGTATTCAGGCCCATTGTTGCTGCACTTCTACGGCCTTGACGGAGTCGCCTCGGGTACAGGGGATATATAAGAGAACCCGGACACGCGCCATACGGGGACTAATGACGAGGCCCAACCCACGGAAGCCCGCTCAAGTGCTCCTTGGACAGACACTGGCGGAAAAATTTATCTAAATTATGTAGATATCTTTTGTACTAAGAAGAAAGTTAAAACAATTCAATGCTTTAAATAAATAGTCGTTAGGAATGACACTTAATTAACCATAAATTAACAATAGGTGTAGTAAGAAATATTATGTTTTGATAATTGTTTGCAATTTAAATTTAAAGAAGAAAACCGGGAAAAATAAATACTACATTTTAGGAACATTGTTTAAACTATTAATTTCCTTAAATAAAGATAATGGAGAGTGTTTACTCAAATATTGTTATTAAATAAGCAGCCTTAAAATCGAATTTCCGTTAATAAATGTTAGTTTCGTGTACATTTTTTTCAGTGACTTCTACCCAGGCTCTCAACCCCAAATTTTTACCAAAAAGGAGTCAACTATCCGTCCATCTCTGGGTGGCTGTATCTATATCTATATATCTCTCTCTCCCATGTTTGTGCGACTCATAAAGCCGGGGCTAAATGATGCAAGCAATGCCCTTTTGGTTGTTGCTGCTTTTGGCACACATGACAGCCAGCCAAAAACCAATAAATGTTCCCAAATTTATTGCTTTTCATTCAAAAATTACTTTTGTTTGTTTCGGTTTTTCCACAATCAAATCACACACAGAAATCCATCCCATCTATCTATCCCAACCCGGCCATCCCCCGAGGTTATTTGCCGGACAGGACATCAGTTTTTATATCGCAAATTGTCAACAAGAGCGGCAGCAAAACAACAATCAACAAGGAAGAAGTACTAAAACGAATAGAATATAAAATTGCATGTGTCGAAATATCAATCTTTGAGATACAAAACAGGATTGAGACGATGAGGAGGGAGCGTAGCACTATCTGAAGGTATTATCTAAGGAAAGTTAGTTGGCAAGTATAGGGGTTTGCTTAAGACTTAAATGTAGTTCAAAAAGTTAAAAACTTGTAGATTAATTACCCTTTAAATATTGCCTTCATCTCACTCTCCTCAATACTGACGCACTCTGCTCCTACAAAATACAATTTATTCCCTCGATTAAGGCAAAAGGCATTTCATATTTTAGCCAATTAGGAGAACGATCGCAACAAGCATCACTAATTGGCAGACGTTTAACACTCCTCCACTATTTCCGATCTCCGCCCCCAAGTAGGGCCCATAAAACGATTTCCAAATGAAAATTGGAGGCACTCAGGCTGCCACTGCAGACGGAAGAGATGGAGATCATCATCATCATCATCATCGTCGGCAGGGGAGGAGGAACATAAAGGGGTAAGGAATACTAGATGTAGGCTGTGCCCCATGGCTGCATGGCTTCCCCCACGCTCTGGTATGGCGATGCCGATGATTAATTGCCCCGAAAATGTTTGTTTTCATAAACAATTTTTTTTAATAGGCCCTCGCATGTGTTGGCTGTCGACTCCGTCGTGGGTCGTGGATGGGTGGGTGGGGTCAAAGAGTTAAATCGATCCGAGTGTTGTCGCTGTCGGATCTTAATGCAGATGACTCCGATGACTCGGAGCAGCTATTTTCGTGTCCTCCGTCCTCCTCCGCCTCTGACTCTGCCTCTGATCGATGCACTCGTGTTGGGAATGTAAAAAGAGTTGATAAATCAAAAAGCCTCCAGCTCTTTGTGTCAGACAAATGAGCTGGCGGGCCATTGGCTTATTGAAGGTGTTAATTGGGCAGCAATTAGGTGGGACCTTAAGCGGTTGAAATTCATAATTCCTTGGCTCTTAATATAGACCAAAAGTAGCCTCGGAGCCAAACTAGAAATAGATCACAGACAATCGAACAACAGAAAAGCATTTTCCTTCGAAATATATGAAATTCCTGTGTGCGCTCGCTGGATATTTCTGCCTAGATTTTTGTTCAATTAAAAATAAAAAATGTTTTCAACAGGTGACAAAACAATTTTACGGCACAAAAACCACACGAATGCCATAAAATGGGATTAGCCATTGGAGGGGAGAAGATGATGATCAAGGGAGTGGGATCGTCTCCTGATGCCTTGTTTTGAGTTAGAGCGACCATCAAATATTTTATGCATTTTAAATTGCTGCTAAAAAAAGGCAGGCCTAACGTGCCGTGCCTTCAGCTCCCTTCATTCCAGCCATAAATCTCTTTGATACTTTTCTGGGCTGACAGGTAGACACTGGAGACTCTAGTGCCGGCCCAAGGACAGGGATCTCTCTCAAGTGCATTATGAATATGAAGCAATAATATGTTTATGAACCTCATAACGATGCAATTTATGATGTCATCTGCCATTGTCTGCCGCTCCTTTGTAGGTCAGCCTTTGGCCTTTTGTTTTGCCGATCGACAAAACACATAAATAATCCTCGCATCGATGGGGAACTGGTTTGCCAGAGGCCAGAAAGAGGCACAGCTGTGTGTCATGCGGCATGCGGCGTCTACAGGTGGAAGTCGCTACAAAAGCAGGCAGAAACTGGAGGATGCAGTCACAAAGATACTAAAATGTAGTCGCAATGAACATGATAGTATCTATGTTTCTATAATTGATACATATTTTTTAATGATTCAAAATCATTAAAATTCGATTTTTGCAGACTTAAGATCTTTAAAGTTTAAGTTTCCGTATTTAAATTAATTAATATAATATAATTATTTTTCTTATTTGGCTATAATATTTATTATTCAGCTTTACAATCTTAATTATAATCATTTATTAAATACGAAGAATCTTATTTTCATATTATTTAAACATTTTTTTACTTATCCCACCAGCATCTCGATATTAGTTCCATAAATCAGCTGCCAAGACACCTAAATGACTAATTTAATCAATTAAATATCTGTTTTTAAATGCCATTAATAGGTTAACGGTCTATTGGCCATAACTCGAACTGGCCATAAAAAATGCATATTATGACTTTGTGTTTGCCCACAATTTGAATATAATTATGACTGAGATTATGTGGGAAATGAGATAGATAGAGATATGAATCGGAATTCTCAGCATGAAGCCAAAGAGTAAAGCTCTTAGATCATAGCTCGACTGGTTTTCGCTAATTATATACAAAATTGTGACTATATTAAAGTAACAAACTTATTTTTCAGTGGTTTTATAGTAATATTTTGATGTGAGTATTGAAAATATGTACATCAAATAGGCATAGCACGAAAAGTCACTTCTACTGTCATAGTCTTAATGAGCCTAACTTGATTGATTCAGTCTTATTCCGGTATTCAGAGAACTAACAACCACCGGACAACAAGTTTTCTCCGAAAACATTTGAAAATTTCCAAGTTTTCTTAATTTTTGGAAATAAAACAAAAAAGTTGTAAACAAAATGTCGAACGGTGCAGAATTCGGCTGGGAGTACAATAACGCCGGAAGTCAAGGCAACAACTATGTGAGTTCGAACGGTTTTCGTTGAAGATTCATTTTCGTCTCTAGTTTATATTATTATTTATAACTTAATTTAGATGGGAATGAACCATTCAGCTCCTGGCGGTGGTGGACGCCAGTGGCTGCACTCCAACCAAGCTAATACTGCCTTAATGCAAAGCTCCTGTTCACCAGGATCAGGTCAGAGTGCCTATGCCTCGCCTGCCGATCCCTTTGTCTCCTACAACCAAACTATGATGAACCAATACACGAACTTCAAGCCCACCCACGGATTCTCACAAATTGAGTACGCCACAATGGGCTAATATGTTTCTATGTGCTTATTTTTATACAATTTCCCAGTGCTTCTATGGTCAATGGCATAAGCCGGGATCCCCTCCAAGGAATGAGCATGGATCAGCCTATGGGAATAAGTATGGATGAGGGTGTGAGTCTAAGCATGGGTCAAGGCATGAGTCCGAGCATGGGTCACGGCATGAATCAAAGCATGGGTCAAGGCATGAGTCCGAGCATGGGTCACGGCATGAGCCAAAGCATGGGACAAGGCATGAGTATGAACATGGGTCACGGCATGAGAAATGCCCTTGAATTGGCTGGCGGTCAGCGGTTAGCAGGCGGTAGAACAGCGCCATCGAATGGTATGGAAAGTGACTTTACCCTATTGAACAATTGTGAATAATTTCTTCCTTATCAGGACTCCAATCCGTTCCCAATAACTCGCAGGGCCCCAAAACTAGCTGGTTCTAATATCAATCAATGATCCCCGTCTAGAATTCCACTCAGGCCATTTTCACCGGAAACGTCATTTAAATCTCACTTGAATATAGACATTAATATTTTTGGTCAATAAATCGAAATTTTCTGTACGAATAAAAGCGTGTTTCAGTTGGCAGGGGAAACTAGTTATAGATAACAATTATCGTTATAATTTTCAGCTAGAAGTCTAGAAGGAACCATTGCCTTCATTAAACAATTTATGAATTTAACAATAGTTAATTGGATTCCAAACAAATCTATGTATCTGATGAATATTTGCATGCATCATTCACTTATTGATCAATGTTTTTGTTTTATTGATATAGTACTCTTTGTGCATACTTTTTCAATTTGAAAACGTTCAGATAATTCAGTATGAATTAATATTTATACTAGCAATCGATTTGCTAATTTGTTCGATCACCGATCTTTTACTACGCTTTAACGATACTATTTTAATATAAATATGTTCATGTATAATTCATCTATTAATACTTTTTCAATCTGAAGACGTTTTGATATCAATTTTACCAATTAATATTATTATTTTTTTCACTTAATCGATCGACAATAATTTGTTCAATTATCAATCTTGTAGTACGATTTATCGATACTGTTTTAATATGGAATCATACTGATCAAGTGTTAAAAAAGGGTCCACCAATTAGCCTATGAAATATCTAAATATTTGGCATTTATATCAACACAATCGCGTGTCCTTCGCTTATCCATGACCGTTTAATTGTAATCGATATTCAAATATGGCCGTGGGTCAAAAGGATCCATTAACGCCGGGTGACCTTCCGCCTCGCAGCCGCTCGGTGCTGTGACCTCTGTCAGCGGGGATCTGCATGGAAATCAGTGGAGGGCATGTGGGAATGGGGTGGCTCGAGATGTCGCAAGGGCATAAATAACAAATGCAATGTATTTGTATGTATAAATTATGATGATACTATTAGTTAGCATGTCATTTGGCAGCGGGTCTATAAATTACGGACAGGCAACAACTGCATCGCGCACCCTGTTCCGCCTGCAGTCCCGTTTTTGGCCCGATGTGCATCCGTTTTTTTTTTTTTTTGTTTGTCAGTTTTCGGGAGTTTTTATTAATAAATTTCCATATACTTACGACTCCAACGGGGCCCCACTTTCTTCGGGGACTCCTCCCATTGGATCCACGCGCGTGTGTAATGATCTGTCGCCCTGGATCAGGGCAGCGGATTAATGGTAAACCGAACACATTTTTCATCGAACATTCTGCTGCATTTTTCCTCGATTTTTCTGTGTTTTTTACGCGCGGAATTCTCTTTTTTTTTTGTCGGAAGAACTAATTTATTTGTGGGCAGCAGTAGGCGGGGGACAAGTTCAGTAAACTATCTGGAATTGCGCCAGTTATGAGACAGTTCGTCGTGCTCCAAATACCCGGCGACAGTTGCTTCCGCTCCGCTCCGAACTCCGCTGGAAAACCCTTCGGCGGATCCCCGGACAGAATGCCGGTCACGTCTTAACCAAAGAATACAGTAATCACTCGCTTTTTTCTCGCCTTCATTTTAATTCAGCTTTTTTTTTCGTGTTAGATATGTATATGTAACATTAACTTAGTCCGTGACGGTGTGGCGGGTGGCGAAGGGGCCACAAATAAATTAAAACAATTGAAATTTACATTAACATTTCTCGACCCGGCTGAGGCCTTGTCTTTTCACCTATTTTGTCAGCTGTGGGTTTTGTCAGCTGTGCTCAGAGGGAAGCATTGGGTAGAAAAGAGTTTTGGACTTATGGGAAGTTAAGAACAAATATTTTTGGTAAATTTATCAATGATTTGTAAAGGTAATAAAGTATAGAACATATGTCATGGTAGCAACTCCTAATGAAATATATATTATATACATTTATCCTAGGTATCTTTTTTATATATTTTACTTTAATATACAATAGCTCTTAGATTCAGGATTTAAGAGCTATTTATCTCACTTATAAAATACTTATATTTAGATTAAACCCGTACGAGACCTGTCTGCAATGCCAGAGAATTTTAATAAAACAATATTGGTAAGTTAATCTACGATTATTAAAAGTTATATAGTCTATAGATCAATTGTCATGATACCAACTCTAAAACAAATATTTCTATACATTTTTTTTAATTCTTAATTAACTTTTCTTTAATGACCTTAAAGCTCATTAAACACTTTTATAAAACTAATATATCTTTTCAAGTGCCCGAAACCTATCTCCCATGGTATAGGGTACTGTGAAAGGGGTTCTCTATTACAGCCATTGCCCTTTCACGTCGAATAGTTTGAAATATCTTGGTGTTATTTTAATTCGTTTGCCTTTTTATTCCTATTTCTTTTTTCGTGTTTTCCTCTGCTTGGCCTCGTCGTTTGTTTTGTTTGGTTTCTTTTTTTTTTTTGTTTCTAATTTGTTTTCTATGCACTTATTTAATTGTGTTTTTATATTTATTATGTGCTTTTCTCAAGTCGCCTTTTAATGTGCGCCACATTTACGTAAAAATGTATTTTTAATTTATTTTCTAGACCGCTTTTGTCGCTTTATCGAGCTCATCGGGTTCAGGTTTAATTTCGGTTGATTCGTATTCGGACTTGGGGCTTGGATTTTGGGTCTAGGCTTAGGTCCACAGGAAAGGGCAAGGCGATAAGCACGCACCATTCTGGTGGTTTTTGAATTCAAATTGAGTTTTTATTTGTCGGGCTTTAGTTGCTGTAGTTGCTTTTATTGCCGCGGCTTTAGTGCCGTGTAATGAAGGGTTTAT
This sequence comes from Drosophila kanapiae, assembly GCA_008042475.1. Taxonomy (NCBI): domain Eukaryota; kingdom Metazoa; phylum Arthropoda; class Insecta; order Diptera; family Drosophilidae; genus Drosophila; species Drosophila kanapiae. The sequence continues at coordinate 105,669 of VNJM01000990.1, forward strand.
GGGGCACTACGCGAAGTTATATTAAGTACCAGGCCCAGTTCCAGGAGTGTATTATTGTCTTCTTGCTGCTTTTATAGAGTCGAAGCGATAGTTTCTGTTAGATGACTTTTCGGGGCTATCAATCTAAGTCACGATTTTATAGATATCACATTGGATAAGGTTCGTTTAAAAATTGAAACTGTAGGCAGAGTTTTAAGACCAAGTCTGTAAATCGGAGAAAATAAAACAAAACTGCTTCTTTGGGAGATACAAACTAATAGCTGGCTTAGCTTATTGTTTTGCAATAAAAATGTTAATATTTAACTGGGAATAAATTAAAATGATTTTAAAGAAATAACTGGCACTCCCGCAGATATATATTTTCAATGACTATCAGCAAACAATGGCAAATTGCAGAGATTGAAATGATATATCTGATAGAAGTTAACTGACCAGATTCAGGGGCTCAGATTTCGCGTTGACGTGGGGCTGGCAAAAAACGGCCATAAAATCAACACTTTGGTTAGCAAAACAAACCGTTTAATGCAAAACAAACAGGAGGCGACAGCGACTAGCCACACCTGGCCTTTATTGTTAGCGAATAAAAAACGAGCTGCATGTGCAAAGGCAGTGCATTGATAAGGGCGTGTCGCCCCCGGTGCAATGACAAAAAAATAAAAAAAAAAATACAAGTTTGCAGCAATTTGTTCAACATTTTTGTTGAAAAACCGCAGATATCAATTGTCGGTTCAAGTGTCCCGGGGCAGTGGTTCCTTCGCCGCTCCAAATCAATTAATATTCGCCCCTTTTTAGTGACATTTCTATTGGAGCGTAATTGAATCATAGGTGACACTACTGCCTGCCTGCCCCCCCCATTTCTCCCCCGGGTCCCATTTTTCATGTTTCGTGTTTTGTGTAATTCCAGCTGCCATCGAAACTGTGATGTCCACCCTGTGTTAGTCCGGTTGACAACTCTATTCGGCGTCCACCCGCTGGGCACCCGCTGCATTTATCACCCCGAATCCGAATCCGAGTCCGCGTCCCCGAGTCCCGAAATTTAGCCCAGATACCAGCGGGTGGTGGCCAGTGTCCGGCCGGGAAGCGATTAACTTTCGCGCGGAGTGGTGTCAGTTTAAAGTTGCCATTAACACGCCATTGTTCTCGGCCTTTATGGTCACTTTTCACCCCCATCTTTTGCGTCTTTTCAAGCTATATCTTTTGTGGGTATTTCCCAAAGTCCAGAACGGATCCCCGATCTAATTTCTTAATAGATGATTGATATGTCCAGCCGGAATGAAATTGGATATCTATTTGGAGAGCATGTAATGCCGAGAGAAATCAAATGCATTTTGAAAACTGTTCCCATATAGCTTTGCTTTTTAATTAATTTTTGTATATAAAATTTTCTCAATTACTTAATATATAGTCTAGGAACCTAATCAGTATTGAATATGTTTGTCACCGACGTCGCACTTGCATTCCCTGCCATAACTCTTGTTCTTTTCGCTGCAAATTATTTTTTTTAATGGTATAATCAGGCATCCTTCTGGAAATTTTACTCCCCGGAAAAGGGATATCCCCATGTTATATTTTCGACTAAAAACCCATTCTTCAAACTGACCAAATCAAATCGCTGATGAGTGAAAACCGACATTCCTTGATAACCATTAAAACCCATTCGATGGCTCAAAAGTAATCAGGAAATTGTTGCCATCATCATTTTGGAGCGGGTAAGCGACAGCTGCCATGGGTTGGACGACCATCGATTTTATTTTATTTGTCTTTCCACTCGAATCGATTGGAAAAAAATAAAGGGAGCAATGCCAACAATTGCGCTAATTTCGAATTAAATTTTTAATCTCCAAAGGCCGAGCAGTTGCTGGGCCCATTAAACATTATCCACCTACATGCGTGGCTCCTTCCGGTCACTCCATTTTTCACCCCTAGTACGGGTCATCTATCCACCGTTGACCGCCGGTCATTGAAGGTCCGTCCACTCCCTCACCTCAACGGCTCTCCTTCTACCAATAACCAAAGACAAACGTCAAAATTAACGAAGGATTTGGCGATTTAACGCTCAAAAACCAAACACAAGATGAAATGCGACTCGCTTCCGAAACGAACACGAAATCAAAACTCACACAAAATTAAATTCCAAGTGAAGGGATGAGACCTAAGCGGATTTGGAACGCCCACAACAATTTGTAACGGCCAGCGAGGACAATAGGAGATGGCACGAGACGGTGGCCCGGGACCAGATAAGTGCGTGCGCCCAGCTCGAGGGCCATGGTTTTCCCAATAACTCGATACGAGCCCAGCTCCCAGGAATCCTTTGGCACCTCGCCGAGGGTTCCGGATGAAAAGTGCACTGAACGAAAGGCATATATAGAATCATTTCTTATATGCTTGCTTGTATAATACAAAATTATGTTTATAATGTCCATAAGCTCATAAGCTCATGAGCTCTATGATAAGATTCCATAGAAGGTGAGCCATAATTTTACACAGTTGGTTGGTTTTACTAGACTTTTTTTAAATAAACATCAAACCGTAATGATAATTGTTTAATAAACTTTATAAAAAATTAAAATCTAGACTGATTAAATTATTTTAAATTAAAATTTTTCGAATTATTTTACTAGTATATTTCCTTAATTTTCCTCAGTGGCAACACGCGCCGTTTTCGAATCTGTTCGGGGACTTTTCGCTTTGTTTGCCACTTTTATTGGTGGCGGCTTTGACGCCCAGATAAATCCCAGACTCAGACGCCGGCCAGTCAGCCAGCTAGCAAGCCAGGTGTTCCCTGACCCCGGCACCTACGCCCCTAGCAAAAGGGAAGGGGCGGACAGACTAAAAGGTGCACCCTGACCTTAGCTGGACATCGCCCTTGATCGTCTAGTTGGGTGCACAATTCCCCATTGTCTCGGCTGTAGGGTCCCGTCCATTGTGAATTCCTTTAATTGCTCTTGATTGAGTTTTATTTTGGGTGCATCGATTTTTCATCGCCAGCAGTAACTGCAACTGAATGGGAAACCATCAAGGACAATGGCCAGCTCTATTGGCGTTGACGTGGCGATGACTCTGTCGAATCTTGGGTCCATTCACATATCTGAAGCCGGGATTATGAGGGAGCTGAGGAACTAAATCTAGATAGCTCTGAAATATGTCTTTTACCTTAAGCAGATTTGTATTTATTTATGCTTTAAATTATTACTTACCTATTCCCTTTAATTTTCCTTTATTGCATTCACAGTCCTTTATTTTTCAACCATCTTTCAACTTTCCAATACTAAAATTTCATATTCGAAATTGATTCCTGCTGCAAGTCTCTCGCATATTCAATATCCCATTCCAGATGCAGGATCCCCATTATGTTAAATCCACCTCATATTGAGCCATCATCTTTCCCCAAAATCCAATCCCTGCAATAACTCATTCGATTTGACTGGCAGACAGAGCCCGATGATGGTTTTGGGGGCCAACCCTTTGGCCGTAAAGCAGGCGAGTGCATAAAAGTGTCAGGCAGGCTCATAAACAGCACATAAAATCGAGAGAAAGATACTCCTACTACCTATGGCTATGCATAAGCCGCGTGGCCGCAGTTGGGATTGGGTTGCGGCAGTCGGAATATCTTATTTCATAAGCAAATAAGATATAAAGTAAACTGCGAAACGAACCCCTACTGCCAAGACCAAGTTTACGCAGATTTTGCCGCAGGAAAAGCGCCCTCGAACCCCATCAAAATTCTGGCCACACCGCTCACGTATCCGCCAGATACTCGTACCCCTGGGGATTCCAGCAGCCAGCGAAAGGGTTGCGACCGCACCTTCTTTGGGGAGAAACGGTTGGGGGTTTTGTTGACAAAAGCTTTTGACTTTCGGCTGCGGCGAAAATCGCGTCGAAACTTTGACCAGAAATATTCAGCCAGACAGACAGGCAGGCAACACGCCCCCAAGGAGCAGTCGGCGGTTTTCCACGGCATTCATAAATTCCCGGGGTTGGTAATTGCGGAGGAGCGTGGGCCCTGTCTTCGGGGGGTTTTTCTGGCTTAAAGCCGCTGGTGCGTGCCACAAACAAGTTAATAAACTTGTCAAAAATCCACGAACAGGCCCCGAGGCTATGTGTTCAACTTGAACAACTCGTGGCCACCTTATCCTTGAAGTGTTGTTGAAAAAGTTCATAAAAAAAGAATAACTTAACTGGGAATAATTTGTTAATATTTAACTTCAAGATTTTTATATTTTAATCAATTAAATTAAATAAGAACCCCACCTAGTTAAATAAAATTACTTGTTTTGCTTAAAAAAAGTCTTAAAATATAACTGAAACTTATACAAGTGTTAAATTAAAACACAGGTGCAACTCAGGTCAGATTAAATGCCCATATTTACACACAACAGGCATATTTTTAAGTATCGAAGTTATGAGGGCGTTCGAGCTTGCTTACTAATCGATTTGCCTCCGTCTCGGAAGCCTGCCAACACCTGCTCGCAGGACAAAGGATTACAGCGGTGTGACTGCGATCCTGGCCGTGCATCTGCCTCACAGAGCCGTGAATAGGGGATCCAGGAGAGGGTGGAGTGTGTGTTTCTGTGTGTGCCTGGGGCTTAGGACGCCTGCGCGGAGTCGCATAAAATTCAAATAAATTTCCAACTCGTTCGCCGGCACTGTGCGAGTTCCATTTTTCATGATCAATGGGGTTGAGCGAGCATTAAAATTAACATTAACTGAAACTCCCCAGCTCGGGCATTACCTTTCCCATTCACGTTCAGCCGGCGTAGCTTCCTCTTCCTCATTCACTGCCCCAGCCCTTGGGTCTGGTCCCCATCCTTAACACATCCACTAACCCCTTGCCCAAGACCAGGTTCAGTGAGCGGCAATTCACAATTTTATTTTCATTTTATTACACGAAACAAAGACAAATTACATAAAATATGTTTGCCAGTTTCTGTTGCACATGCACTAAGAGAAAATATGCCTTCTGAGCTGATAAATGATCAATATTAGTATATATAGTATAAATATAGCATTATCCTTTTCAAGTGGCACGTCTTTCTTTTAAAATGACTTGACGACCGTTCACATTTTCAGCATTTAAAACCGATTCGAAATACTAGATATTAATTGTTTTTTTTTGCTCTGCACCTATGTATCTCTAGGCACATCTGTGCGAGTGCTAGTATCTTGTGGATACGACGGCCCACACCTTGCGGCTGCGTTTTTTATGTAAATTGCGCCGCCGGCTGAGACAGCCGAATGCCCATTAACACAAGACAGAGACGGCCTGAGAGGCTGAGAAAGAGACGGGCACAGTGACAGCGGGTTCATCGCGCCTGAAATTGCTAAAGGAAGTTGTTACTTTGTAATTAAAATTTGAGATTGATTAACTTATTGTTCGTGTGAGTTTTACAACCCGAAACTATTACCGGCACTTTGATGGTTTGATTTGGGCTTTTAGACTTCTTGGGCCCTGGTCTAGGTTTGGTCTGGGTTTTGACTCCTCTCCTGTCGACGTCCTCAACATTCTCCTTTGTTCGGTTTTGGCTTTTTATGGTTACCTCACTCACGGCTAAAAGTTGTTGAACTTCGTTTAATGAGACCAGAAATCTCACTGCTGCTCCGCCTAGGCGTTGGTTTTAATTGTGCGCAATTAATCGCTCGACGTTTTAATTTGAATTTAGAATTTGGTTTTGATTGGCTTTTCGCAGCAGTCTCAGCACACTCTCTTTGACACTGCCATTAGGTCTTGAGGTTCGAGTCAAGTTTCAGGCATTTTTGGGAATGCATCTCGACGCTGTTGGATTGAATTCCTTGACACTTTTATTTCTTAAAGATATAAACTAAATCTTCTTAAACATTCAAAGCAAAATATATAGTATTAGTTTTCAGCAAAAAAAAGGTTATTTTTTTTTTGAAAACAATTATTTATCTGCTAAGCTATTAAAGAAGTATTAAATTCAAATAGTAAATGGGGAGAAGTTGTAGGAAAATTCGCTTTATTTAGGTATACAAATCAGAAAATCATTCAGTAGTATTTTATATATTTTATTTATAGAATATAAAAGGTTTATTTGTTGTTATTTTTAATCAATAAATATCTCTTTCTTACAATTTTCATAAGAACTATTAGATTTCATAAAAAGTAATCTTGGAAATGGCTTTTTAGCTTATCTTAAAGAACATTTTCTTGGGCCAATATATTTTTACTACAATGAAAAATATTTTATAAGCAATGATAAATAATATTATATTCCCCTAAAGGTCACGTACATAAAGAAAATAATGTATATCCATGGTTATATCAGAAGCCAGTGAGTAATAAATTTGTGGAAAACCTACTCGGCTTAAAGACCTTTAGTGCATTTTTATTTCCGCTCAACATTTTCCGTCGATGCCATCGCTTGTGTTTCTTCATCCAGGGGGCCGCAAATTGAGCAGAACTCTTCAGTTTGAAACCTTAAGCCATAAATAACAAATTTTTATCTGAAACATTCGCCAGGGCGAGCGCCAAAGTTTCGGACGTCTGCTCGGCCGAGCGTGGAGCGAAAATAAAAATACGAAATGCGAAATTCGAGTAAAAATGATGGAAATAAAATACGGAAAGTACGAGTATCGCCGGAATCTATGCGCCGGGGCAGGAAACTTTTCAGTCACGACTCGGGCTCATGTCCTTGTTTGTATTAGACGGACGTGTGCCAATGAAGACTTCGTCCTGGCTATAGCTACTGACTACTGGCTCCTGGCTCCTGGCTGGTGGCTCTCCCTGAAACTTGTGCTGTCCATCAGCTCGGGGCTTATTGCTTGCTTATCTGGCCCCGGTCCTGGACTTATGAAATACTTACTAACGGCTTTATTTGACCAGCTCGCCACCGGACTGCTGATGAGCTGCAGGATGAGCAGGACACCTCCTCACGACGAGACGCTGCTGCTGGGAAAATATTTACCCAGCCGGAGATTCCCAGAGAGGACGCGCGCAGGGTGAAACTTCATATTTTATTTATGTTGTACGTATAGAAGAAATCAATTCTGATATGAGGAAAAATCCTTTTATGCTGCGGCATTTGCCAGATGAAAATCAATTTTTAAACTTTTCGCAATAATCCCCCCTGTATCCTTGAGTACATTTATTTGCCATAATACGGAATGTACGTGATCCCCGGCTGTAGCAACCCATTCCGCCATCGAATGGCAATCGAATTCTGGCCAGACCGTGTGTGTGTGTGTGTGGTTGAAGTTTGAAAATAAAAATGATTTCATATGAATTATAAATTGTGCGATTTATGCACATTTCCCCGAACTTGTAAGGCTTTTAGGTTAAGTGGTTTTATGGCCTTGACTGAGAGAGAGGCAAATCTTTTGGTCAAAAGTGGCTGAAATGATTTTATTTTTTGGTAAATGAATTAAATGAGGGATATCCTTGGGATGTTTCCCTGGCGAGTTATGTATTCATTTTTTAAAAGCCTTTCAGGTTTATGGGAGACCATACATGGATTCCTTCATATTTTTAGATGTTTTAAATCGTATTTACTTTAGTTTTCTTTTTTCATTTTGTGATTTCAAGGTCTTTGGTTGGAAATCCCTGCTGTTTCGAAACGTAATCTATTTTTTAATATATTTAGCTTAGTTTGGCATTATTCCCTTACAACTAATATTTAAAAGAAACCTATAGTATATTTAATTATAGTTGAAAGTTAATATCTTATTTTAATCTGATAGCTGGTAATATATGATTTTGGTAATATATTTATTATATATCCCAGAGAAAGGGATGCTACAAAATAACCAGTAAAAAACGTATTTATTTATTTATTTTTGGTATTTCTTATTCCAACTCATTTAATTTCCGACTGATTGGTGAGGATTCCTCATTGTTGGCGATATGCGGCGGCTCGGCGGGAATTGGGCGGCAGTTTGTAATGCTCGAAACCGACTATAAAATGCTTTCTTATAATTGGTTTTCGATTGCACACTTGCACTATTGAAAAATGCTTCAGCTCTTTTTCAAGTTTTATTATAATTGAAATTCCCGAGCGGCGATTAATGCCAACGAAAATAATTCAAATAAATTAAAATGCAATTAAATAAATCGAACGATTTTCGCCGCGAATCGTTTCGATACGAGTTCGAGTCGTGTCGGGTCCAATCCAATCGGATCGCGTGAAATTGTTGCAAAAAAATAAGATAAAAAAATAAAGAGAAAAAGAAGGCAAAAATTGTAGACGGGCAATATTTTTTATGTGCTGATTAAAAAACATTCCTTGGATATTGGCCAAAATATGCAGCGACGGTTCCGCGGCATTTCATTTGCATTTGCATTCACGTTGCATCTCTTTTTGCCGCGCTGCCTTTTTGCATTTTGCTGTTTTTCATTTTGTATCTCTGTATCTGCGTCTCTGCATCTGTAAATGTATCTGCTGCGGCGGCATCATCGATTCGGATTGATGGGCCGCCGCTCGACAGTTGTTCTTGTTTCACTTCGTTTTGTTTTTGGCATTTCGCCTTTATTTTTAATTGTAATGACAGCTCATTGGTTTCTTTGAACACAGTGGCAAAGGGAGGAGGGGTTGGGCAGATGGGAGGGGAAAGCGTTCGGGTGATGCGGCAATTAAGAGATAAAAATATAATTATTGCAATTGCACTAAAGCAGCGGTCCTCAGCCCGTCCGTCAGCAGCTCAGAATCCAATCGCAGAGATTTCGACTTTGTCTCCACCAATTCAGATACATTTTCAGATCGTGGCTGTCTCCTTGCCCATTCCCCAACGATTAAAGCCGGCAAATTTCTGGCGGCATTAATCTCTTTAAGGTGATGCTTCAAGGAGCATTTTCTGTAAAATATATATTTGGCTTTTCAAAAGGATTTTTAAATTGTCTTAACAATGAAGAAGTAACCATAGATAGGAACTTTTTCTTCTCGGCCTATATACTTATTATGTTTCACTCCTTATATAGTTTCTCTTTTGGAAGTTTTCTTTTTCTCCAATTAAAATATATTATACGATTTACTTGAGATACAAATTTATTTAATTTAAATTAAATTTAGTTCAGGTTTACTTGTAATAATTACAAATATTATAATTACTTTAGCTATATTGCTTTCTTCCTGTGAGCTTACAAAACTCTTAAAAGCAAAAGTATTCTGGCAGTAAAAACCATTGTTCGATAACAAAGAAATTTCTTTTCTTTTACAAATCAAATTTAAATGAATACAATTAAAAAATTACATTATTTATTAAAATGTAGCTCTGTTCTCTTATTTAAGAGGTATTAATTAGCTCGACTCCACTAAAACCTCCTCTTTTGTTATTTATTTATTTTTAGCTTTGCGCATCCTGCTCGCTTAAATGCCAAACTACAATTATACAATTATTTCGATCACTTTATTCTTTTTTTATTTTCATTTGTTGTTGTCTTGTGATTGGATTTCTTTAATTTGTGTCTAGTTCTGTCTTTTCCTTTGCCTTCTAGTTGTCAATGTGCGGCAAATATCTTTATACCAATTTGTGCAGTGATCTTATTTATTTAATGCGATATAAAATTAAACCTTGTTAAATGTTGAATTCGGTTGACATTCTGCTTGGCATTATGCTAAAAAATTGTGGTTATTTCGGGAAGGTTCTCATTGAAATGCAATTTTCACAGGGACGGGAGCCGACTTAATTAGTTGTCGCAATTTCTATATATACTGTATATTTATATAAATTAACTGAAAGTATTGGTGTTTGTTTTCATTATATAGATGTTCCCTCAATGGAATGTTCTTAAAAAAAAACGTATATAAATTGTTAAGTTCGTTCTTTATAAATATTTAGGATTTATATTAATTTGTAAATTGTTATTTACAATTATAAAGGCTCTTCGAGTGTACACCTCTTAAATTTAATGGCAACAGCAAGTTAGTTTTACTATTCATTATGTTTTATGAACCTTACATGACTTCTTCGCACGAACCTGTGGGAAATTAGCATAAGGCTGCTTTTGTGGGGAAGGGATTCCGGGGATGTGCGTGAGTGTTTGGTAAGGCAGCTTTACATTTGGCCCACAGTCGGAGTCGTAGTCAAAGTCGGAGTCGGACTAAGCCGCGACGTGTCTGCCGCTGTTACATATGTATATATTTTAATTTGGTTTCTTTATTTCATTTTAGTTGGCAATAATCAGCGGTGCCGCGCCGTGCATAACAATTACTCCCGGCCAGCAGTAGTGTAGGAATGGTACCGCACTCACCCGTCCTCCTGGTACACCACCCGCCATAATTCTAATGTCGACCCAGACATGCCGCAGTCACACGTTCAAATTACCCCAATTTCGTGCGGGCAGCGGACGCAAATATGTAAAAAAGTGTTCATAAATGAAATGTGAGGGACAGAGCCATAGACGGGGGTTTGCAGGGAGAGAAATTGAGTACGAGTCACTAATATTAAGATCAAATTAAGAAATTTTATATAAATTGTTTTAAAAAATAATTTCCCAAGTTTATTTATTAGTTCTTTGAATCAATTTAAGTTAAGATTACCTATAAATAAATCCTGATAAATACTTGTAATTACTTCAAGTGTATTTGGATTAGTTTGGCTATGGGAATGGTTAAGTGAATGGATACGGTGTGTTGTCGCGTTTTTATATTTTTTTTTTTACCACTAACTGGGCCGATTAGCTACCCGAATTCGCGCACACGTCCCGACCATAAAAGGCGTCTTTCGATCGCTCTCTAATCTGCCATCAAAATTTTGACGAAAATTGAATTAATCGCCGAGCACTGGCCCGTATCTTGGCCGAAATATCGTGTGAAAATGTCGACCAGCATTAAAACGCCATGCAATTAGCCCGAAGGTAAGCTTCGACAATTGCACTATGTCAAAGATTCCCACAGATCCCACTCGGAATTTGGCTTTCTTTTGTGAAACTGAAACTGAAAACGAAATTACAAATCCGGGCCATGTGCAATTTCCGCTCTGGAAAGATCCGTTCAAAAAGATTTCAACAGCAATTCGCAATGCAACATAAAGGTGCGAGACACTGAGGCATATAAATCATCGCGCAGGGAACATAAAACCGCCGCCTGGCTTAATATGTGGCGAAGGTTGAAGACTTCTGCGGTGCCTGCAGGGATGCATAAATAATACAAGAATATCCTGCATTAATTACAATAAAATAAATGTTATAAATACTTAAGAGGATTTATAAAATACAGCTAGAACTCTGTAAAATATTTGTAGGGATTTAAAGATAGAATACGTCTCTTTAGTTATTTATTTTTCGTTAAGAATTACTTAATAAAAAGAATGAATAACATTTTTTAAGGGCAACAAAGAATCCTTATGGATATTATCATTTACAATTTATTAATAATAAATATTTCTAATAGTATTCTCTTGTTGATAACTCTATCCCTGGTCCCTGAGAACCGCTTTGATATGTCATAACTAGGCGTAGCCACTGACACAGACTCATAAAAAAGGCGGCTAAGAACCCAGGCCAGTGGATCGGAGCGGAACGAAAGCTGCGGTGGGTGGATCGCCAGGGGCAAAGGTGTCCCAGAAAGGAGCGGATGAGGTGAAGCAGCAGCTGGCCTAGGGCCACTGCCACATCCAGTAGTAGGTTTCATTACCAGAGCGCAGTGCGTCGAATGGCTAAAAAGAGAAAGACTAAAATGGACACTTAAAATGGACAACGGGAAGGCAATTATCCGATTTTTAAATATGTTTTTCCCAGCTTTATGACTCGATTACCGGCAGGCCACGTACCCAGAGCAGAACTTCTTCACAAGCGTTGTAAATGCGAATTTATTTCGATTATGGAAAGTCACTGATTTGGAACTAATTAGATGGAGGATGGTAACCAAGGTTAAAGGTGTTACTCTCCTGCATAAAGAAATGGAGATTCATAAGTATTAAACACGACTTACTTATGCTTTTGGCTAATTGCAAACATAAAGCATTTTGAAGAAATATACTAATGTACTAAAAGCCTTAATGACCCTTCTAATTTAGATACATTTCAACTGCAATGTATGGTTTTTGTTGGACTCTAGTTGATGGACAGAATAGAACTAGTTTCAACATTCTTTAGGAATATTCTGTAAGAGCTTTTTCTTGTTTTTCTTGCGAATGGTTAACAACTTCCTAACGCTTTTGGTTGTCACCATTTGGACCGTTGTTAGTTATGGTAAATGTAATGGTTGAGTTATTTTTTTAAAGCCCTTTTTAGTCTACATAAATATACAAACAGATTTTGCTAGGGAAAATAAGAACCTCAGAAGACATAGAGTCTTCGAAATAAGAGACATAGTTTAATAATGTACGAAAGTCACCTGTTTTTAATTATTTTCTTGTTATATTCGATAAAATTATATATTTTATCCATATCCATAGATTGCTCTATTTATTATTATAAATAATATAAATAAATATCTGTTTGACAGCCACAGAACGATATCACGGAAATGTATCTCAAGAAATTGAAATTCGTAAACGATTCTCGGGCGAGCAAGCCCATCTCGTGCCATAACTCAGGGGCCTGATCGTGGCCCAGAACAGCTTTTTTCCCGGCCAATTAGGTATTGAAATTATTACGGGGCACTCGGCATTCATATTCAAGCATTTTCTGCGATCGAACGCGAATTGTCGCCACGAATTGTCATAACTCTCGATGTCGTCGCATAACTCACCCGATATCTGGATATACGCGGGGGGCGGATCAACTTTACTCGGCCGTAGTTGTTGTTGACGGTGTCAAGGTGTCTTGACTTGACTTTGTCTCTGCTTCGGCAATTTATTGGATAGCTACGCTGAAAAATCGAAAACAACAGCCGCGAGTTGCATCGATCGTCGCTCGATAAACGACTTTTGCAATTGCAACTGCAACTGCAGCTGAGCTGGTGGAAAAGCGACAAGTTATGAATATAAAATATGCATAAATATGCAATTCAAACGCAGGCACGGGCACGGGCACGAATAAAGCATGTCCAAGTAATAACAGAAACTATAGAATGGTAAGCTAAATTATTAAACAAATGCAAAATGCAAATGCAGCCGGCCGTAGCTTTATCTCCGATCAAAGACTAGAAGTAAACGTTGCCAAAGCTCCCGGTCCCCGAAACACACACACTCTGGAGACTATAACGATGATAGCTGCCCACACGATCCGTTTGTCGTCATGCGATGCCAGGCTATATGGTACGAGGGCCTGCCTATTCATGGGCGCTGTTCCCCGCCCGATCTGCCATCTTTGGAGCTCCGGTGTCCCAGACCATCGAACGCAGCTTAATTTGTTTGTTCTACAAATCGTCGATGCTGGCTTGGCGATAGGCCCAGATACTCAAATACTAACTGGTGGGAACCTTTATGCCCCTTCTATCCAATTGAAAAGTATATAGGGTGAATTTCTTGCCCTAATATATGGATTAAATCTACATGAAATCAATATTCTTCTTATTCATTAATAATTTACATGACCTGTTTCTATTTCGGATCGTTTTTTCCTTATAAAACTTTAAAACAAGTAAGAAAGCCACAGATACAGTTTGAATTTTAAGAAAAGCACATTGACATGGCCAAAAATTACTGTTATTATTTTAATTGATGAAAATGTTGACAAATAAAGACAAATGTTACTACGAACATGTTGAGCCACACTCACTGATGTGGCCTGCACATGCTGTAGATGTTGCAGAGGCTCAGAATACATAGAAACTTTATTGTTTAGTAACTTCCATGTTTATCATTTGATTTCACCAATGTATTTATTCCAAATCAATTTAAATTATACCGATAATCTCAAATATAGCTCAGATTCATGATTTTCAACGAATATAAGAGCTGTCTCACCATTCGGGAGTTCTACCTTTTGCAGTCTCTGAGAATTGTAGTTTTACACTGACCGACAGAAGGACATGGCTAGAGATGGTGATCAATAATATATTCCTTTAATACCCCTTAAATATTTACGAACTTATTCAGTCTCCTTAAAAAGTATTTCTTGTTTTATTTAGCAGTTATTCATGCATATTTATTTAAGTCTCTCCTCCTTTTTTTTTTTGTATTCATTTAGTGATTCCTCTTCCAACGTCTTTGGCCTTCTGATTCCCTGAGAAGTTGCTGGAGTCCGACGTAAATCATATTTGAGATGTCGCATCCTTAATTCACAGCCGGAATTCCATTGACGAATTGCTTCTGCCGCCCTCGCGCTCCTCCTTTCGATCCTAAGAGCTTTTTTTTCGGGGTTTTTGTTGCGTTTGAAAATTGCTTTGCTGGCGCCTACTTAACGTCCGTCGTCCCGCGACGTGAAAAGCCACTTTCTGACATCGTCCCTCTTTTTATTTTCTTCGTTTTTGCGGGTTCGTGCGCATTCCGCTGGATTCCGCAGCCAAATTGATGGCGCCAAAATTCAAGAAGCTCCGCCGAGCTTGGACTTGGTGGAAACGGGGGCCATTGCGTAGTCCCAATAACCAGTGCCCAGTGCCCAGTCCAGTCCGCCTGGGAATGGCAGCGGCAGACGGCAACCGTCATTCGCATAACCATACCCACATCGATGACAGAACAGTGCGAGTCATTAAGGCAGAAATAACTAACGACTATACAAGTATGGCAGATAGATTATTTAAACTAATTATGGTTAATAAAAAATCTATCTTATATTATATTTTGGCTATTCCAACTGATCACCTGTAAAACTCCCACATTTAGGGCTTATAAAACTGGTCTAATTATAAAGATATTATAATAATACCGTCCTATACTGCCACTCCGCACTGTAGCCCGTTGAAGGAGTGGAGCATTTGTCCCATAAATGTCATTTCGTCAGAGTTTTTCACGTCGCCGCTTAGATGTCAGCTCCCTGGGGCCTTGAGAGACCCGCGCGGCCTTAAATTATTCTACGCACAGTCGCGACTGTAATATGAATTTTGAATACAATTATTGCAAAAAAAAAAAAAAAACAAATTGCTCATTCCGCAAAAGGCAAAAGAAAAGCGAATTCTGCATTCTGCATAGTTGGTCACTGGGCTTTTGGCTTGGCTTAGAATGCCAGCCCTGCGATCCGATCCGTTATTTGCGTGCCGATCGAACTGCGGATTCATTAATAAAAATTATGTCAAAATAATCACGCCACCAGTTGGGCCCAGAGTCCTGGGCCGTTGATAAATGAGTCGCCTCCAGGGTGCACTCGAAACCCTTCCTGGCACGGGATCGGGGCAGGAGCGACTTAATTACATGTGCAAACTCGGGATTTGAATGTCATCATTAGTGGCGCCGCCAAGGGGAAAGTGCGCCGTGTCCGACGCGACACTGATCCGATTCCGATACAGATTGTGCGATTGTAGCGAGTAGCCAGATCATTAATTACTTTATTACGGAAATCAAAATGTCAGCTGCTGCTGCTGGCCTTTCAACGCTCTCCGCACTGGAAATGTTTTCAGTTTCGGTTCGAGTATACTCCTTCTTTATTCTCCTCCCCGTCAGTGACGCTGCCTGTGTTTACATAATGTGGAAAATTAATGATGAATTTGTTAGCTAAGTGACGCCGAATCACCATATCAGTATCACAATTGGAGTTGCTGACGCGCCAAAAAAAAATGTTCAAAAATGATAAATCGTTTCGTTTACACGCCGCGAGAAAGAGAAATTTTTAAGTTCTGTTAAACATTTGTGGAAAAATAGGGGAAGGAATGGGACAAATAGAACGGAATCGGATTAAGTTGGTCTTAGAAGGTGGGAAATGTTTTCCTAAAAGTTATAAGGGTTTCTTTTGGTTCTTTTCTTGTTTTTTGTGAACTACATATATATTTTTATTGAACTTTTTTTGCCAAATCGAGGTCAAGTCAGCTTGTTTTAAATACGTACAAGCGAGACTTGAGTTTATGCCAGACAATTTGGTATATCATGGTTTTTCCTGACCTTTATCGATCTATAACCACCTCGATCAACATTAATTATTAGTGCCTATTTGAAAGAGCGTTTCCCAGAATCCTTTTTGTAGACTTCAGAATTTCTGGTGCATTTTACAAATAAATTTTTAGCTGCGCCCATTTTAGAGGGTGAAGTTTTTAATTTAGTTTGTTTTTTAATTCAAATATAAACTTAAGTCCTAGTGTTGGAAGATCTCTGCATATTTAATGGTCTATTAACCTTAGGTATTGTATATTCAAATCGTATAATTTAAACATCATATAGTTTCCATAATAAGTGTCATGGTCTTAAATATATTTATATTAGACTTCGGTTTATTTATTTATATTTAATACAAGTCTGTACTTATATGCGCTGGATATTAATTATTATATCCTTTGTTAAAATATGTCTGTCCTTGGAACTTGAAGATATTTAATTGATAAATAATAACATAACATAATATTTTACTTCTAATAATTTACTTCTAACGACTTTCTTTATGAAACTACAAGTACCTTTCAAAATTGTATAATTCTTAATAAGAATATAGATCGCAAATTACAAACCAATTCCCTTAAAGAGCCATTTAATTATACCAACAAATTATTAAAGATATATATATAAGTATGACCAGGCAAACCTGAATATGAAAATCCGCTGAAAAAACAGGTTGTACAATTTCTCCTTCCGTTTCATCTTAATTTGCATAAGCGCCGCACACAAATCCGCGATCCACATTCAACACGCGACTCGGAGTCGGAATTGGAGTTGGATTTGGGTTCGGGTTCGGGATGCATATGGAGATTCATTCGCAGACCCAACCATATCTCAACCTTGTCCACGGGGACATTCAATGTGCAGGCATAACAAATGAATTATTGACGTTTTTAAGCAATATTCGCCAATACAACGTTCCGATCCAGTCCCGAATCGAGGACCATTCGCAGTCACGGGTCCCTCCGAGCTGTTGAGAGATATGAAAATTGTCAACGTGGGCTTTCATTTGCTTAATTTAATTTCGTCTCTTTGTATTTTGTCGCGTCTCTCATTTGTTTTAACGTTTTAACGAGGATGTGACTGGGGAACCCAGACAAACCCACTTGGGTATGGGAAATGCACTCAGAGATTAAGGTATTTAATTTTAAAATCATTTTCTGGTAGGTTTATAATAAATTCAAATGTATTATTTTATTCTCAAATACTTTGATTGCAAATGAAAAAATTGTATATACATATGTTAAATACGTTTTTGAAAATAAATTCTTAAAGGGAAACTAGAAGATTTAAATAATTAAGACAATAAATATATATATCTTAATATTTCTATTAGTAATTAATTAATAATAAAATACTTAATATAATATAAACTTCTGCCTTTTCTATATAAAATCTATATTTCCGATTATTAGAAAATATTCTTTTTAATTCATAATGGAAATTACAATTTATTAAGATAAGAAAAACACTGAAATTCTTGAAATAAAGAGCCAAATAAATTGCTTTATCAGTGCTTACTTTCTTATTTCCTTATTTTGTATTCTTAATTAACAAAGAAGTGTTAGCTAAGCGCTATAAGTTAAGAACTCATAAGTAAATTTATTAATTTTCACATGACTTTAAAAGTTATCTTAAAGTCTAATCCAAATTGTTCGCTTACTTGAATTTCCAGTATGAAAAAGTAATTTTCAAGGTGTGACATTTACTTTATTTTAACAGCACTACAAAATAGCTATACAAATTTCATTCCTAATATCAATTGACCCCCATTTTCCCTCAGTGCTGAAGCTGGCAAGGAGTCTGAGCCTGAGACCGGACCCGCTCGTCTTTCATTTTCGTGACCGACGCGTCTGGCCGGGATGGGGGTAGTCGCGCTGGAGCTCAGGTAGGAGCCCAGATCTTGCCGGGTCGCATGTAAATCCCAGCTCGTTTGGGGCGAGAGAGCTGCTGGGCTCATTAATGAATTTAAATGGTCTCCTTAATAATATTTAACGGCTTCTTTGCCTCGCTTTATGATGACAATATTTTTGTGGAGACCGTCTTGTCCGGCTCTCCGCCGTACTTAATGGCCCTGCATTGGCATTTGACAGCTGACAAGTTCGTTCGGAAAGTGGGAACGGGGGAACTGGGCTGGGATACTCGTAAAAACTCTCAGCTTATGACGGTATCAATAATTCCCTTTCATAAACCTCGGTCAATCTGGTTGCCAGGTTATCTCACAGATTCCATTTGAAGTGCCTGCAGGATACAGATACGCACAGAGAGTCCCTGAGGATAGCACATCCCCCCAGCCACGGCCGAACTTATCCAGTTCTACAAATCGATTTTTGATTGAGTTCATTAGAGGCCAAGTCGAAATGCCGCAACACAGGATGCGGATGAGGAGGAGGACTTTCCTTATCGCCGTGCAGCATCACTTCGCACATATGGGAGGTAATGTCTCCCAGGAGCTTTTTCCGGAATCCGGACACAGCCGAGCACTTGGCCAAATCATTTTTGTTATTAGCGAAAATCGCGCCAGAGTGATTTACTTTTACTTTTGTCTTACTCCATCGCACATTTGCTTTGATTCCACCACACATATTGTTGCAAGGAACAGGGAGAGAGTGGCAGCCTTATCATCCGCCGGTCAGGCAGTCCAAAGTGGCAGCCCAAAGTGGCAAGACCCGGGCACAAATCCTAATTGGATTTATGTGTAGAAATGGATTATAGCTTATGTGCCCAACTTGTTGTCTTTTTTTGCCTCTAATTGCAGTTGCTAGCGGGTGGCGGACTTTTCCTCCGGTCTGTAGAAATATCTAGATGGAAAATCAGTGAAATTAAAGTTTGATTTGTCCTAAAACTTAAGCTGATTGATTTCTAACTACTGGAATAATAATTACTGATTAAATTCCTTGGTCTTCAGGCATGACTCACCTCAAAGTGGAAAGACTTTCTTAGATTCACGTGTGTGTTCTACCTGTTGGCAGAGTTCTGAGTACCGTTAATATCGATATACCTTAGATAAGTGGGTTTCAGTGATATTTATGTTATCATGATGATCACCACACAGTGATT
Source organism: Drosophila kanapiae (assembly GCA_008042475.1). Taxonomy (NCBI): domain Eukaryota; kingdom Metazoa; phylum Arthropoda; class Insecta; order Diptera; family Drosophilidae; genus Drosophila; species Drosophila kanapiae. Next base: position 124,587 of record VNJM01000990.1, read on the forward strand.
TCCATAATTTCCCCTCCAAAATAAACGAAACTCAACTCAACTCAACACAACTAATAAGCCCGCGTTGATATTTATGACACGATATCATCTCTGGCCACTCGATCCATGTCTCCTGTGGGTCTGAGCCGGGAATGCAGTCGAGACCAACTGTCTGCCAGAGAATCGACTTGGAATATCGGCCATTAAAATGGAAGAGAACCACCAGAATCGGAGGCCGCCAGTGGAAGAGTTATGCCTTGAATGAAATGAGTATATAAATATTTTATCAGTGGCCAGAAATCAGATATCTCTTTGATTCATAGAGCTAATTTATGGCTTCCTTTCGGGCGACCCCACCTCCAGCTTCGGAGCGGCCCAGACCCTCAGACACCAGGGCAGCTCATTATGAGGCCAAACCGAAAAATCAATAAAAATATATCGTACACAAAAATTTGAGTGGCTTGGATATGGAAATGGAGTCGGCCTTAGAGGCGGAGGTCGCGGCAGGAACGGCAGCGCATTCCCCAAAAAATAATAAAGAACGTATTTGTTGGCCGCTAACGAGTTATTTAGAAATCAATCGCCTGCCCTGCCTGAGTTATGAAGATCGTACGCGCAGATAGATCAGGCTGATCTCCAGGCTGATCCGATCCCATCCTCTCCGGCAATTCAAATTAGCTCTAAACGTTGTCTACTTTAACCGCGCGGCCATCTTTCTATGATCCCGAGAGCTCCTCCGCTAGCGCATCTCATTGATTTGTAATTCTCGGGCCCAGCATAAATTCTGCATGCGAAATCCGATAGCCACAGCCAGAAAATGGCCAGGAGACGGACTGCAGCTGGAGCTGCGCTATTTTGTGGCCATCATTTGCACCTCGCTCCGCGTGCAGGCCACAAATCTTATTTTATTCAGAGTGCCCATGCGTAGGTCGAGTCCGCATTTGCATATATGCCGCAGACTCCGGGCCCAGAATCCAAGAACGAAGCCAATCCCAGGCTGAATGGTACAGTGGTGGTCACATGTGTAGGTACACTAAGTGCCAGTTTTCATTGAAATTGTAATTTAAAGACAGTTCTTCAGACAATGAACTTGTAAAACATCGCTGCCCAAAGACCTTTCTTGCGAGTCAGGCCCGGCCACTGCCAGCAGATTGGAAACTTTTTTATTCTTGTTTCTAAATATAGTTTAATATATTTTTTTTAGTGTTAAATAATTGTTGTGGTTGTAGCTATTTGTTAAACAATATAACAAAAAATATTAGCTGATTTTTAAATGTATTTCTTAAATTTATAAACGTTATTTTTCATGTGAGCCTTGTTGTAGAAATCCAGCTTAGCTGGACTTGGCCACATTTATGAATCAACGCCATTCGCGCCATTTCATTCAATAAAACACGAGGAGTCCGCTTCCCCGCTCCGCACATCGTCCTCCCTGGTATTTTTAAGCCTTTTTTGAGCAATGTTCAATGCACGACATCGCGTTGCGGTGTTGCTAACTCGCCGAACATAAATATTTCGACACTTTTGCATGCGCGACAAACATGTGCGAGAAATGGCATAAAAATATGGCAGTTGCCTGGCCAGGGGATCAGGGGGATTCTGGGGCCATTTAGTGGCCACGAGAGAGAGAGCCCCAAAAGGGGCTTGCACGGGGGGGAAAGATGCAAATTTGTCGCCGGAATATGATCATAATTCATGCAACAAATAAACGTACAACTTTGAATGGTGGTGGCTGGACGTTGAAGGTGTCTGTCCCTGGACCTCTGTTCGGTTTCCAGGTTCGACCCACGCGTAAATATCACAACCGGATGCAGGCGGGGATAACGTGGTCTTAACTCCAATTTGTTGGCCAATAGCCCCGGACAAAGGTGCGTTTTTGACGGGAATTTGATTTGCCAGTACGATGGCCTTTGAATTGGTTAGGGATTTAATAGTAAAGATATTACCCAGCATTTTATTAACGACATTTGCCAGCAACATCAAACAGACAAAATGAATTAAAAACTTTACAATGCACTCTGTAGACAATTCTTTAATATATCATTTTGCTTTCTCCATGCTTGCCATGTAAGATCCGAGCCACTGGGATACCAGAAGTGGCTCCTCCATCCAGCGGCCGACGACAGGCGCTGCGAATGTAATAAGCGATTAAAACATCTTTAAGCGGCCGATTAGCACAGCGGGCACCGATCCCACTTGGCTCCCGCTGTGTGCAAGTCCAAGTCAGATTTTGGATTCGGAGTTCCGAATGGAACGTTACACAGCTCCTGCTATATGTGGTAGCCGTCGACTGGCGCTTCTGGGCATTTACACCTTTCGCTCCGCGCCTCGCCGCATGGGGTCCCGTGCCGGTCTACATGGCCGGTCTCTCGGTCCCTTATCCACTGGTTATTTCATAACTCACTCGGCCTCTTATAAATCTCTTTAATATTATTTTGATAGGGCGCCTAATTGCTGTAAATATTATTTCGGCGGCCGCCTAATGCCTGCCTGCCGCCTGACAGCCTCCACCTTGCCTTGCCACAAACTTGTTTATTGATTTAAAGTTGCTGGCCGCCAGTTGTTTATTTGAAAAGCAATTAGAATTATTATGAGCAGCATATTTATTGCCCGATGAGCCGTTGTGCTTTGTTGTTCTTTCTCTTAAGCTAATTGGGTAAATTAATACCCCGCGGAGGTGGAGGCTGGGAAAGGAATTGCCAATTTACAATTAAACAATAATCAGTGCCCTGAGTTTGCAACAGAAACCGAAAAGCGGAGAAGGAAAACGAGTCGAAAAGAGCATTCAACCGAGGCAAAGTCAGTTGAGTTTAGTCCGAGATGTAGATCGTATAATCATTACACTAGTTAGCACGGGTTTTTAGGCGTTTTAAGACTCGAGACTTAAATATATATCACATTACCCAACACACAGAAAGATCTTCTACTTTTTCTTAATTTTAAGCCAATATATTACCTACCTTTCTAAACAAATATTTTTTCATAAGAACCCAGTCCAGAATCATGTTGATCAGTGTGCTGAGATTCCCGGCTGAAACTGCAGGTGGCAGTGCCTCAAATTATTGGCCAGTTCCTCTTTGACTTCGTTGTGTTCGCACAAATCTGTGTGATCTTTTGTTCCCATAATTTAAATGTCAAGTTTTGTCTATATTAAAAATTCTTTGGTACATCCCTCCTCCTTCTCCGATGCAGCTCCAACTTCTGATTCGCCTTTTGTCTTCCACCTCGACTGTCTGGCACTTGTCTTAGATCATTCTGATTCCCATTGCGATTCCCTCAGAAAGTCAGGATTTTAGCGGCTGTTTTGGTTGCTGTTCCTCTCGGCATGAGCAGAAAATTGGTCTGGTTTGACACGAATATTTTATGGCTGACAGTTCCCTGAGCTTCTCGCTAAATTATCGTAAATATATATCCGGCCGAGTGTGTAATTTAAGCAGTATGAGTAGAGGTGGTGGAGTCATATTCAGGCAGGTCCTGGGAAATGTTAAGCCAAAAAGAGAAGCAGCAGAGTAGCTTGAAATGATTTTCTGCTGAATACGGGTAGTATGAAAAGGGCAATAATATTGAAATAATTCAAGCGAATTGCAATATAAAGTTACTTAAATTTACAAATAATTTAACCTAAAACTAAAAGGCCTGACAACATGATTATTTGCTGCTCTCCGCCGACAATAGAAACTGAGCTGCACTGGAAATTGCATAACAACGGACAGCTTCAGGCGGAGTTAGGGCCACGATTCGCCAGTCTGAGCCCCCTTTTCAATCTCCATCTCCCTCGATCCTCTCCAGGCGCTGTCAGGTCTTGGATAGGGTCCCACACACAGCAACAAAAGCGACGAGTACAAGTCGGTTATTACTGATATATTCGCGATTGCCAGCTGAGGAGCCATTGTAATTTTCGTGTTTTTCTGTAAGAGCAGGGAACGCGAGAGATGGCGGCCACGAAATGTGCGCGATGATAATGACAAATCAAACGATGACACACAAAACGACGGCGATCGTGTTGGAAAATTGCTGGCGAGGAGGAGAGGAGCAGATGATTGGCCATTCCACGGGATGGATATACTGCCCCTAAGCTGCTCAAGCGTTGGCGTTGATGGAGATCGGAATGAGAGGGGAATGATGATGTTTCCTACAAGGAAGTGCCATCAGTTGTTTGATGGCCGGCCAAATAATTATTTATAATTTATATGGAAACGAAGAACAAGGGAACAGGTCAGAGGAATTCCTGGGTCCCTACCACACTCACCTGGAGGAGCAACAGCCTGTGGGAACCATGGCCATATCGCCTCATCTCCAGCCAGAGAACATTCCGTTTTGCGACATTTTCCAAGGATCGCGGACGACCGAGGGCTCACGCTTAACGATATTCAAAATTCATTACAATTGATATTGTTTCGGATGCATAAATACAAACAAATGGGCATGCCAGTCGCTGGCGCATTCCCAGCCTCAAGGAGGCTGTGTCGTCCCTGGGTTCCTGTGGCCGTGCTGCTCCTCTCCTATCAGCGATGAAGCATCTGCGGACTGTACAAGAAATAACAATCTTGCTAATTGGGCGATTTTAGCATAAACAAATGTATTTTAGCTCTAACTAAACCACAGAGCACCGTGTGTGCTGTTGGCCAACGACCAACGGCCACCGGCCACAATCGTTTTGTTTCGCCTTTTGAGAGAATGCTTTGCATACGTGGCGCGGGCGAATGATCCCAGGGAGGGGATTCAGTCTGGCAGGGAGCAGTCGGCTCCTCCTTCTCCATGCGAGATTGTGTCCCAGGCAGCCGGCGATTATGGCTGTCCCCGGCTGGGAGCTGAGAGCCAGCTGCTGGAATCGCATTAGAAAGAGGAAAAACCAAGTGGATTTCAAGGGGAAGTCATTATAAATTTTACCAGACAAAACTATGATCTAATAAAATCGAAATAATTATATATATATGTATATATTTTTAAGCTGATTATCAAATTAATATGATGTGAAAGCGTGACACTCTCCTGTCGATTTCGCAATACCCATTGATGGAGAGACACTCTCCATCCATCCTCCGCCGCAGACGGAGCTAGTTGATTTGGTCTCGAGTCCGCGCTGAAAAAGCGCATTGAAAGGCGCCGCCAATGGAGGCCATACTCGTAATCGAAATCGATTCGAGCCAAGGCTTAAATAAATTCGTCATTATAAATCATGAGTTGGAGCTGCATTCGGTTTAATTAATCACCGCTGTGCCCCAGCGGTGTGCAAAAAGCTCAAACTGCCGCGATTGCAACTGCCACTGCAACAACGACTTGCAACTGCTGCGACTGCTGCAAGTGGCTCAGCTGGAGATTTTTGAAAAGATGATATTTATGGCAACTTTGACAGAGCTCCCCGAACTGTGCCGAGCCGAACACAGACGTCGATAGACTCATTCGCCTGGCTTCTGGCCGGGATTGAGTGCCGCACGCGCAGTGACCACCATCAGAGAGCCACCGCAGACAGAAGGCACTTGTAAAAACAAATTTAAGCCAAACATTTTTATTAATTCTATTTGAAAAAAAGTATTTTTATTAGTAGAAATACTTGTAAGTTAAAGAAATTAATAAATAATATAATTGCATAGGGAAATTTGTAATTAAATGTAATGTTCTTACATGAAATCTAAAATAAATTTAATAAATATTTTATTATATATTTTAAAATTTGCAAGGACCCTTTATTTTTCCATCTGCAAGTCTGGTGGCCTGGTCTTCTTGGCCTGGCCATGGCATGACCATTCCGCCTGTGGTCGCCCGGTGACAGCAAGCTGGAGACATCGTCGTGGCGGGCGACAGTTTTTAATCGCGGCAATAATCATAACTGTGATTTGTATGACTCTGTTGGGGCAGCCACTGCGGCGACTGTTGCAACTCCCTGGCCATATCGGCACCGCTTCGCATTCGTGCTGAATTATTAAGCCCGCCGCCGTTCGGGAAATTTATGCGAAGCGTTCTCCTTTGAAGCCTCTCTCCAGCCGTCATAATGCCGCCCCCAGACCCAAACTCTGGCCCAGATCAGATCCTTGCCTCGTTCGCCTGAGCGATGTGGTCGCGGTGATTTGTGCCGCTCAGCGGTGTACCACTATATATACGGTCATATATATATATATACAGATAGTAACCACATGTCGGAGGTGGAGCGCCGCCTAGTTGGTGGCTTACCAAATGAGGAGCTGCGTCTGCAACTCAGAAGTGGTCGCTTTTTGTGGCCTGCGGAATACGTAATTCGCCGGCTAGCCCCCACAAGTTGTCCGCCGCATTTACATTCCTTATAAATATTTATGAGAGAAAATAGAGAAGAGATCATTATGACTGAAGACCAAGGACAGATCAGGGTATATTAGTGGTTTTGCGGTTTTTAAATGAAGATATTGAGCTATTTAAGAATATATTTAAAAGTTAAGTAAGTACTAAGTTGTACAAACCACAAGCGACCGAAACTTTCTTGTACTGTCAAGATTTATGTTTGAAAGATCCGCTCAGGTGGGATTTTTCGCAGAAACTCTGCCGGAACTAGCCAGTATAAAGCCCGGGCAGAATGGGGTTATTAAGTGCCCGATGCGTGGCTCTCCGCGACTCCCAAAGAGTTCCCGATGGCCATACGAATCCGCGGGGTCCAGGAAGTCTGTCATATTGAGTGCGCACGAACAAAGAGCTCAGCGAAATTTGTTTGCCGCCTAAGCAACAAATTGCACTCCCCCCTCACAGCAGCGGCCTAAACTTGAACCGACATTTTACATAAGGCGGAATTATATGAATGTACATAGGTGCAAACAAGGTGAAGTGTGGCCGGGGGTGGGGTCTGGCCAGGTAGGCAGCCAGACCCGCTGAGCAGAGGCCCCGAAAAAAAAGAGTTAATTTGCATAATTACGTTGGAGTGGGGCGGGTGGCATAAGGGGTCCGCGGTGCAGTTTCAGTAAGCCAATGCCGGAGAACTGACTGATGGCAGGGTACACTACAAATAAATGGGGATTACTTCTGGCATTATTTGTTTGATAAATAGAAAATTTAATTTAATAAAAAGGAAGGGACTCTATTATTTAATATACAAAAAACTCTTTATTTATGGCTATTAACAAGTTTTTGAACTTTTTAATATTTTTGTATTTTGTTTTTCATGGACGGTGGCACCAAGCACGTGCTTGTTAGGGTTAGGTGTGCAGCACCATATTTTCCTTACGTTTGTATTAATAATTATAACAATTCCATGCATTTTTCGTTGATGTACAAGTTGGGAATTCTATCTATAAAAGAGAAAATGGTAGTTTTCCTGAGTTTTTGTCTGACCATATTTCTTGAGGGTAAAAATAAACAACTATATTGTAAAAATATCAATAGAAATGTTTTTCTTCATTAAGAATATTTATTATTTATTTTATTAGCTATAGGACTAGAAATATTTTATGGAAATATATTTTTAATTACAATTCAACTTATCCCTTTCTGTAATTTCATCAATTGTTTAATTCGTATTTATAATTATATTCATAAACTGTGAGAAAATGTATTATATGCAAAATAAAGTATTTCATAAATATCTTTTTTTTTAAGTGTACTGCTGGGGGGGCAGGGGTAGTGAAAAAGAGTGCACGAAAACGAAACGAGGCACGAACAACAACAGCAACGGGAAAAAAATGAAGTCGCTTTATCATTTTTAGCCGGCGGCGCTGTTTGGCCAAAGTGTGGAAAATAAATGTATGGAAATTTGCATACGAATTTCGAATTTCAAATGGCGTTGGCTCTTTCCACCTCCGCCATTGAATTGGAGTTGAGGATTGGGTTGGGATCGGGGATTGGGTTCAGGCCGAGGTTGGTGCCCCGTTAGGCGACTCCCACACTAGTTCCGTCTCTTTCTGGGGCGACTCCCGTTCCATCTGGAGCTCCACTTACCTCATGCTAATGCCAGTTCGGTGTCCATGGCCATTTGGACCGGGTCACGCCCACCACTGACGTCACCCAAATACAAAATTATATATCCAAATTGTAGGTATTTCAAGTTATATTATAATGAAATATTTATATGGGAATTATGGTTTAGCATTCAGAAAATTCTTACGGCTTTATACATATTTTCTGTTGACTAAAGTCATTAGTTAAACTCAACAGAAAGAAATTAATGAGTTTAAAATACATTTTAATGGAAAGAGCTTTTATTATCAAATCTAAATTTTAATCTTTTTATATAAGTAAGCCCAAAGAACAGCTGGGACCTTTTAAATTAATTTTAACTGCTGGACTCTTGAACAAAACTCTATAGAAATTGTGCAGAAATCATTAAAAGTCTTGTCAAAAAATGAAAATTGGTTTTACAGCTGTTTTGCAAGGGCTGACAGCTGTTTTGTTTGGTTACAAGTCACCTTCATAGAAGTTTGTTTGTTTTTAACAAAGTTCTACAAGACTTTAGTTCTTAACAATAATAAATCAAGTTATATGAGTTTTTCCATGAAATTAATTAATACAAAAAAGTGGTATAACTCTATTTAGCAAATATTCCCTAATTTACAAACCAGTCAACATATCGTTGTGAGTCGCACTGTCCATGGGTAATATTATTTATTATCAATCATTGAGATGAATATTTGCAGCCACTGCCACTGCTGGCGCTGCATTATTGCGGTCTTTGTTGATTTAATTAATTAAATCGCAGTTGTTTTTTTAATTGATTGACAGATTAAAAACAAAACCAATTAACAATTTTAATACAAACGACGACCGCATAATATGCCATAATAAAGCCAGCGCCAGCTGTCCCCAGAGCGGGAGTGGCGGCAGGCAGGCAAACAGATTGATACACCCACAAACACTCATGGCGATGTCATAATCCGTTATCCGCATTAACAGCGATTTTAATTAATGAAATCACTCAAGGGAAGCTGGCCAGAAACAGGAACCGCCTGCGATGGCCCCTTGCACAAACCGAACACTAATTAAAACAGTGTGACCCGGTCTACTGAAATGTTTGTTAAAACATTTATTGAGTTGTAGTTTGTTTGCTTTTATATATTTTTTAAAAGTTTCTGTATTGTTTGAAACTGTTAGGATAAATTGTTTGAAATTTTAAAACTTTCAAGAGATTTCCATATAGAATTTAAGTAAAATAACCATTAGGTAAAAAGCTGATTTTATATTTAAGAGTCTTTATATATATAAACATTTAATTTTAATATAATAAGAAATGTTGTCCAGCTAAAAAAGACAATTAGTCGCCTTTAATTACCATCCTAAGAGTAAGTTGTTTTAGGGAGTGCAACTTAAAATTCCCAAGTACGAATTCAGCGATAAACTGCAAGAATTAGAGCTTGGATCTTTCAGGAAAATGATTATTGATTAGGTTCCTGGGCTACAAACTAAAACATAGTCAAGACGAATATGTATATACTATATTATTTATACTTAAAAGCTTTGTGCTTTATGTGTACAAAATCACCCAAATTAAGTCAGAAAAAATAACAAATAATAAAAACATATTACAATATAAAATAATATAAAATGTATTCACAAATATTTGCAACCAGTTTTCATTCTTTTTCTCTTGCTATCATTATATTTTAATTTAATTAAAGTCTGTTTAAGATGCCACCTCATCTGGGAAGCACCCGTTGAATTTCCTGATCAGTTCGTTATCACTAATAATAGATTGACTAATCCAAAAGAGTGGTGTGTCTGGCAGTGGGAATAAACCCATCAAATCGGCGGGTGGCACAGCAAATTGGCGACAAATTCGCATGGAAATTGCAAATTCGGCGCGCATCGCATAAACATCTCCGGCGAATTGCTTTTGTCTAAATGAGAGCGATAAATTTGGCTAACATGACGTGGGAATCATGAGTGCAGAGATGGCCAAAACTTAAAATTCATATATTGATTTTAACATACAAATAACTACATTTAATTAATAATGGCAAGGCGAAACCAAAGACAAAAGGCTTGATTTGAATAAACGACTTCCCACGACGACGTATGGCGGGGAATAAGCATATATATCTTTCTGGAGTCGAGGGGGCCCGATTAAAAACCCCAATTCGCACGCAATAATTTGAGATCTCCGCTTGTTCGTTCTCATTGGCTATTCATAATTTCTAGTTCGACTAACGATTCGCGGTGGTGATTACAATGTGATTTAGAAATCGAAAATCAAGCGGATCGGGCAGGTGGCGGTGAGTGATGGTGAGTCATGGAACTGGTTCGGATCGGTAGCGAGCGTGCCGATAATTCAGATCGTCGCCGTATTTATGGGTACGTATGGGAAATCTGCAACTGTCCCCGTTCGTCTTGGCAGCTCATATGCAAAGCAGTGGTAGAGAGAGCCAACGAAGATGTCAATAAATCTGCCGCTTTGGCCTTGTTTTGCATTTCCGCCAAACGGAGGCCAAGACGCAGTCATCCTCTCGGGACTCGGCATCAGACTCAAATCCACATACACACACGCGAGCTGGAACAGGTAAGCGGGCTGCGAGTCCCAGAATCCCAGCCAGATCCAGATACAGTAGCCCCACGTCAAAACGAGGTGATTTAGAATTGTCGAATTTTATTTAAATTGGATGCAAACATGCGAAATTTATTGTAGAAAATCAATAAATAAGAAAATCAGAATACATAGAGCGAAACTTGATCTGGAGCCGTGCCGGGATCGAGAAGATCTGCTCGAGATCGGGACAGGGACAGGGTACAGGTGAGAGAAGGGATGGGGGATCCCTTCTGCCCAGGCACGAACTTTGTTTTGATAATTTTTCTGCCGGGATCAGTTTCGGACTCTCTGCACTTCATTATTTTATTCGTTATTTCATTCCCAGTGCCTTTTATTTGTATATATCGATTTTATTTTATTGAGCCCACTGCGGTTCATTAAAATTTCGTTTTCCGCTAATAAATATTGAGATCGGTTCAGGGTTTAACTTTAAATACTCTTCCTAAGAATATTAGTAATGAAAATCAACTCTCTAAGAAATAAGCCACAATTTATACAAGGAAACAAGTATCCAAAAACTTAGTAGTTGGAAAAATACATAGTATTTACTTACCCAAAGAGTATTCCTGATTCATACTTAATATTAAACACTCTTCTTAATTCCCTGTTTTGTTTGTATTTCAAAAGAGATGAGGAGAAGGAAAGGACACTCGACATACTCAAAATCGATGGCTGCGATAGGAGGAACCAGTCCGAGGTTTCTTCGTGGACATTTGCAGCTCAGCTCCGTTCGTGCCTTGTATCTGATTGTCGTTGAGTTTTTTGGGATCCGTGTTTAATTAACTCGAATTAGAATTTCAGAATGTCCCTTGGCTTAAGTATTTACGCAGAAAATGTAAATAAGCTTGCCGTACCGTGTGTGTCAACAGTTATGTTTTTTAATGAGCTTCAACAGTGCTAATTAATATTCGGAAAATTAAAGAAAGTTTCAGAAGGGTAAAAAGTGTTTTAAAATAATAAAGAATATAACCAAGAGTAATTATTTCTTAAAGCATTTATCAAAGTTAAATTCTAAAAATCCTGAATGTGATTAGCTAAACTCAATTAAAGTTCATCAGCACATTATCCACAATGCAACCAGCGAATATTTCTCATTTGAATGTGGCCCCCTAATCGGTGATGGACTGCGGAATTTCGCCATGGCCAAGATATGGCCAACACCGCAATACTGGCCAAGACTACGAATACGAGTGCGGATGATACACATATATTTGCGGGAATAACTCATGCAGATTACCCGCGCCGGCTAATGAAAGGTGAGCAAATTAAGTGGGGAAAATATAATTGATAAACCCGTGGCGAGTTCTAATTCTGGCCCTCTTTATCGGCCTCCATTAATTAGGCACTTGATTTATGAATGCACAGATCCTGATAGTCAGGGTCTAGGCCTTAGCTAGCTGACTTTGGTTAGGCTCTTAAATATGAGCCGCTTTTTAAAGCCTTAAAGAGAGAGAGCGGGCGATAGAATGTGCACTGTTGGAAATAGCCTAAGTTATATATATAAGGAAATATAATACTGCAAATAATAATAATAATACTTGGGTTACTTAATAAAACTCTAATTCCCGCTCATTTAATTTCTCTCAATGTAATACGTGGCGTGGGCTGGTGCCTCGCCAAAAAGATGTGGGCTTGAAAAAGCACCTGCCTGGCTTGCTTAAACTTTGACTCTATGCAGTCTTGGCCATTAATCAGCTGTTGCTAAACGGCTTAAACGCCGGTAGCCATGTTTCTCCTCCAATCTCCCCTTTTGTAAATATATCGAACAAGCGAATATGCCAAATGCGCAGATCGATACGGATCGCGCCTGCAGCTTCTAAGTTGGCAAGCGGAAATTGCAGCCAGGAACAGGACACTGCTGGCAGTGCAGGACATGTATCGAAGTGGTTGCGCTGCAGGCACAAATTAATTAAGCTCATGTTTGCGCATATTTCGTGGCGTTTCGGCGTTATCCCCTGGGAATTAATTGGCGCGGAGGGTCCAGGTCCTTGGCCAGGACAATGACAACTCGATAAGCGCACATCAACGCACATTGCGCAGAGGCGGGATCCAGCGATCCAGCGATCCTGTGATCCTGTAGTACCCCGATCTCAAGCACCTGTTCCGCATTGCTCGTGGGTGAGATATCGGAGTCGTATGGCGAGTATCCTGACCCTTTCCTCGAGTCGTATTTCATTTCCCGGGGGTTGAGCTGCCCATTTGTGTCATTCGCCTGTGGATCGTCGAGCCTGCTGTTTCGGTTTTGGGCATATTTTATGTAAGAAAAAATTCAGCGCTATCAGAGTTTTATGGTTTGTTTGTCATTTTAACACCTTTTAAGGTGCGCACATTAATTAGAAGCGCAACGAACCTGCGCGACAGTTTCGAGAAGCACGACATGGATGCCTCCTGCTGCGAGGCGGCTTATAAAGCCGAAATGGTAACGAAAAATGTTGCACATGCCCAAAAAAAAAAGAAGGAAAAAAGGAAGATAAGCCTAATGTCATTATGCATTTATACACATTTATTTTGTGGAGTGTCAGCTCTATTTTCCAGAAAGGAATGTTTAAGGGGTTGCAATGAAATGGAAATTAAGCAGTTTTCTTTGAACTCACTCTTGTTTGCGGTATTAAAAAGTAGAACAATGCCGGCGTTAATCAATTAATCAAGAACTTAATATTATTACGGAAAACATTGCTATTATCTGTTAGGTATCTCTAAATTAATTCGAATAACTTTTCAAATGAATTTAATTTGAATTTATTGAAGAGTTCCAATGTCCTAAAATGTTTATAAAAGTTCATTTAATCCCCCCGTATTCCCATTTCAAGATTCATAAGGTTACTGCCTTGATAATCATTGTACAAATACTCGAAAACTATTCCATTATCACATCTGACTGCGTGATATATCGAACCAGAAACGGAATCAGACCCACAGACCCGACATTATGCCAAACAAAAAGCAAAGAAAAAAATGTCAATACCGAGGGAGCTGATTAACGTGCAAGTCGTGATCGGGCAAAGGCGTTGCCATAATTTGTCAACACCCCAATATTTTACGAGCACTCATTGCGATATAATTGGGCCTCAAGTGGCGTATGAGCGAGACTTTTGCTTTTGTTGCCTGTTATTCGCGATTCGAGTTATTGCGCGCATCATAATGGCCGCCATATGTCGTCCGCCGGCGATTTACGGCCATGGTCCGTCCGCACCTTACATCCCCGATAATCCCACAATCCGTTCCACTGGCTCCCTTTCCGCCCACGTATCCGTCTTATGTTTTATGTATCAGAGCGAGCAACTGAGTTATGTACAGTACATATGGAGGTGGATATGCACACAGAGAAAAAAAGCACTATCTGAATTTTAAATGAAATATTGTCCCAAAGACTTATTGAATGTTTCCAGCCCATATATGCAGAGTAAATAGTATTATTGAATAGTGAATGTATAAAAGTAGGTAATCCCCCGAGGACTCACCAAGAGAGTCCATTTAGCTATGTCCGTATGTCCGTATGTCCGTTGTCCGTCTGTCCATTGTGCGTCTGTCTTCTGTCCGTTCGTCCTTTTAAGATTTGTCCATTCATCGGCTTGTCCGTCCATCCATAGGCAACAGCAGATATCACAGACTATAAGAGATAGAGCTAACAAATTTGGTAACAACATCTTTATCTTTTACGCGCAGATCAACTTTGTTTCAAAATTGTAAAAATAGTGTAAGATAGCTATAGTCTTGATTTTTGTAATAATAAAATATAAATCAAACAAATACATGCGAGTAGACATATGTTTAAAAGTATAGTCGTATGATAATCAAAGTTATTTGACAATTAAAGTAAACCTTATATTACTATCTCGCTTGCACTCTCTCACCTCTCGTATTCTAAGTCGAGTCCCAAACCGTGGGACTTTATTTCTTTATGTTTATTTCAATATGTTAAAATTAGTATTGGTCCAATAAAAAATACCCTCTTTAAATTAAATGCATTTTATATTCAACATTTTATTTACTGTGTAGTACCTGTATGGGCCTGGAGCGCGATATATTGTAACACGCCGTCTGTGTCAGACCATTGTGTCAAATATAAATCAGATCATTTTTTCCGCCCGAAGAGCAATGCCCAAAAAGCGAATGGCGAATAATAAAAAATAAAAAACAAAAAGCAAGGCAAAGTATTTTTGTTTTTATGGCCCAGAGACGCGGAGACAGAAATTGGCATAAATTTTGAGAGGCAGGCAGGGTCGGCTTTTTAAAAATTTTGACAAACTCTTGGTGTCCCGTAATCGTTGAGGTTTGTATCGTATATCTAGATCGTGTCTCTGCCTCCGTCTGTCTTCTTTTGAAAGTGCTTTGATTGTGGAAATTAAAATTCAATGCACATTAAAATGACAAAAACGAATCGAAACGAATCTGTAGCCGAACCCGAGTCCGGTCTACATTAAAAAGTCATGCCGTATCTGACAAAATGGTCAGCACTGAAATCAAATCGGCCATACAAAAAGCTGGCGACGACAGCCATCAAAATGTAGATCATTCGTCATTGAGGGTACAAAACCCCATAATTTCGATGGCAATAAATAAATTTAACACGCCGTCGCCACTGTATGCATAATGTCGTACAAAACTGAAGGAGTCCGACCCGGATCCGAGCTAAGACCCTTGATTATACAAACAATTGCCGAAGATACGGAATGCGGAAAAGATTTGAGTCGATTTTAATACAACACCTATATTCACTGTTTTCTGCATTAATAATTTCTTGAGTCACATAAGCAAATTGTATATACAATATATAGAAAATAATTTAATAACTCAATCAGAAAAATATGTGTTTAAAGCCTCTCAAAATTCCAGAGTGACCATGGCCGGAAAATGCGAATGAAAGCCAAGTTGAGCTCTTCGGAGCCCAAATTGATTTGCCTTTAATTTCTCGCACGTTGTTGATTAATTTCCCCAGGAAAGGCGATGAAAAAGTGTGCGAAAGCGAGTCCTTTGTCCCTCAAAGGGCATTCAGAATACGAAGAGCCTTTTGCAGCAATGTGTATTGCCAGTGTCCGTCAGTTTTTTGTACCCAATTGGAAGGAGGAGGGAATCCTTTGAGCCAAATGGGCGCCGATGAATCCCCTCTTTCAATGCGCAGGAGCAAAATCAATGCTTTGGGCCCGTGGGACACGTAATCCGGATTGCGCCATTCAGAAAGTGTAAATGAAAAATCTGTTTTTGGAAGCATTTCGGCGTGAAAATGCAATATTGAATTCATTTTCATTTAAATTCACCAACGCCAAAAGCAATTACACGACGCTCCCGACGCTCTCTCCCCACCTCGATTTCCATGAAATAAAAACTGAAACAATTTTTTATGTAAAACAGGCTTATCCTGGACACTGGAGCCAGAGGGCCACAGAGCTCAAAGGGGCATAAATAATAAAGTGAAATTAAATGTAAATATGGCCAGGAGAGCTCGTCGGCGAAAACAAGCGACATTCTGGATGACAACAACTCATAAATTGTGCCCGCAAATCGCGCGGCGAGCGCACAAAATCTGTCACCTATCAAAAATGCCCTAAAAGGGCATAAGTCTCGTCCCCCCCGCTCTCGAGAGTCTGATTCCGAATCCAAATCGAATCCGGTCCGGGGGCTGAATGCGCGTGCGCAGCCTTCGGCTGACAATCGATGACAATCAATGTTTGCATTGCATTATTATTATTGGAATAAATGAATAAAGTATCGTGGATCCGCGGCATGCAGTGACAATGGCTCGACACATTCTGATGCTGCCCCATTCGGGGGATTTATGTATGTATGCCCCGATCTCACATCCCATCCCAATGCGTCCTCCGCCGCAGTTCAGAGGAATTGTCAGCGCTCCGCCGGTCCAGTCAAAATCGCCATCAAAATCGAAATCGGTAACAAGATCAGCGGAGGCAGGAAGACCAGTGGCCAAAGTTGAACTGTAAGAAATTATAAACATTTTTAGGGGTTTTTCATAATAATATGCAAGCTGAAACTAAGTAACTGTGACAAATATAATTATTTAATTAATAATATAAATCCTAGAGCACAGAAATATATCAGATCTCATTTTGCCTATGTTCTGGTGAATTTTTCTAGTATTTTAATACATAATTTTTTCTTCCTGTGCAGAGAGCTGGATCCGTGTTGACATTCCTTGTAGCTTGTCGCTTGTACTGCTGTCGTTGGCCACATGGTAACTGGAGTTTTCAGTTTTGTTTCTTCCATGCCAAACAGCAATCATATTTCGCAGGCCGATCGACTAGATCGGCGATCCGCGTTTGGGTAAGCAGGAAGGTACAGTGGCACAAATAGCTGAAACTTATGTATACCAATTATTTAACTATATACTTACAGAGCTTTTTTTAATTAGAAAACATATATCAAATATTAAAACATTTATATATAAAAAATAGTTTTCTTAAATTTATTATGCAAACATAAGCAAAACGATAGTAAAAAGATTTTATTTAAAAAGAAAAAATATCAATATATGAATGCAGAGCCCGCCTGTAGGGTTCAAAGCTGTTGCAGGAAATGCAAATAAAATTCCCAAGTAAGAATTCACTCACATAACTTCATAAAATGTTGATGTTGATCTTCTACAAAATCGGCAATGAAGAAGCTCCTTGGCTACACATTGTAAAAATTCTATTCTTTATGACTGCTTTGGTTGTGTTTCTAGTAGCAAAAAAAATAAATGTTATTGCATTTTAGAAACAAAAAAAATTAGACATCAATTTTATAAAACTACTCTTCAAAGGGTGAACGATAGACCAAATTTTATATCCTTTTATCGACTTTTGACCCACAGTGGTTCCACCAGGAGGTTATACATATATGGATAAGTATAAGGAGAACAAGAAATGCATATTATTTTGAATCTGTTCGCGCCGAATGCCAACGAACCTCAGATTTCTATCATATTTTGCATAGAATGCTCAAATTGCAGCCTGCACCGCTATATAAATGTTCGATCCGAGACCAGCCGGGTGACGATTGCATCTGTCCGATCCTTGGTTGGGTCGGTCGGTTGGGTGGACTATTTTAATATTTTACCCCAGCTGAAATTCAAATTCCAGTCAGCCGCCGCCTTAACAAACATCCCGACTAATAATGGTGAGGGAAGACAATGCGACGCCTGCGAGGATTCCACAGCTCCCCAGTGACGGGCGGCCTTTTTCTGGTGCCCGACTTGGGTCCAGAAACAGAATCAGAATCGCCAGACAGCGTGTCTCTGGCTGCCTCATTTATGCAGCAGATCGGACCAGAAGGTCTCCAACGATTCCCGATTCCCGATTCCGACATTGACTTTGACTGGGTAGCCTCAAGTCTGCTGAGGCTGAATCTGGCCTCGCGGCTTTGTTGTTAAACAATTTCTTCGACACCTTTTTTGCGACGCTGCCGTTGGATCACTTGACGACTTCGCACTAGGGATCTGCATCGGCATCGGGATCGCCATTGGCATCTGCATCTGTGTGAAAAATGGAAAGCCCTTTTTGGCAACTTCTGTCGCTCGCTGGCGAGTGCAGATGATGTCCCTGTGCCCACTAAATCGCAGGGAAATACAGGGGAACCTCTGTAGTTAAAGCCATTTAAAAACTGGATATTGAATTTCTTAACAATTTTATTAGAGGGATTTTAAAGAATCGCACAGAAAAATTAAAGGGTTTTTACAAGGAACACAATCATTATAGCTTTTATATTAGTATTTTCATATAATATATATATATATATATTATATATACAGCTTATAATTAATTTTTGTACATTGTAATCCTTATAAAATAACATTAACCTTAGGCAAGTTTGACTGTATTTCCACTTACACACCGTCCAAGTTTTGTGGGCTGCCAGGGGACATCAAAACGGAATAATATTTATGATCATTGCGATATTTTTGTGTTTCTCCGTGGCTTGTTTTTTGCTTTGTTTTCCCTCTTGTCCATCTGTCAGCACTGGGCGAGGGAGAGAGTGGCTCTGAGGCTGTGGATGGGTCTGTGCCCTGGCCGAACTTTTGCTTTATGTGCCACGGAATGCGGTGGTGCCCCGCTCCTTGGCACTGATTTACCGATATGTCATTGAGCGATTCAATGCGATTCACACGCATTCTCCAACTCGGACGAGGACGCGGTCCTGGTCGCGAACGGGTTCAATCCGCCGCCGATTCTCGAATTGTCACCCTCGGATGGGATCGAATCGTATCGGATGGGATTTGAATGATACGGCAGCTGGGGGCAGGGGCACAAAGACATCGAAAGTTGATGCATAAATCTGCATGGCCAAAATGGGCCTTCTTGGAATTTGTTCAGCTTTTGATAGATACAAAATGTGTCGTGTTATGAGTAAATAGGAAGTGTGTTTCAAGTTTTTAAAGGTGTTTTTCAGCTGCTTTTCACTATATATATATTATAAATTTTTCTTTTATTATTTTGTGTTAAGTAAAGTTTACTGAATAATGACAACAGCTTATTGACAAATATTATAATTTAATCAGACTCAACTGTGTTTAAAAAGGAGTTTAGTCGCGTGTCCTTGGCCAGACTTCTACCTTCCACATCTCCTCTGCAATTCGCTTGACTTTCTCGGCTGAAACTGTCACTCGCAGGATGAAGCTCCTCCTCCGCCCGAGGGCAAGACTCTCCTGGATTTCGCTGTAAAACAAACTCTTAAATACTTCATGGGGTTTCCCTTATTCCTTAATATCCTGGGAAATGCTGAGGAAGGAGTGTCAGGCGGTCGCTCTGTTGAATGTCAAAAACAATAAAGAAAGAGCGAGCGAAGTGGCACAAATTTTTATTGAAAATTTATAATTGAATGGCGGAGCACACCTGAGGCCTGAGGTCACGCCCACCGCCCCCTTTTCTAATTCCCCTCGGAGTGCCATACGTAATTGAATTTGACGTTCGACTGTCGCGTGTTCCATTTGCGGGTGTCTCCCGGTGACTTGCTGTCATGTGGTGCGGCAATGGGCCATGTTTAGGGCCACTCCCACTCGCACATATACAACATAAATGAAGTTCATGTGGAGTCCAAGATTCGGCGAAAATATCTAATTGACAAATATCCGTAATGGAGGACAGAAGACGGGGCAATAAAATGAGCAAAGCTGCCTGCACTGGGAGAAAGGGATCTATAACTAGTTATTGAAGACCCAAAAATAATAGGTTACCATATTCCATAAGAGAAAAGAACACTCTTACATTCTTTTTTATAGCTAAATAACTTTTATTTAATTTATTTCAAATTCAAGCGGATTTTCTTAAGGATTTCATGATAATACGCCACATTTTAATTAATTTTCTTTCTCTGCCTAGGAGTGGGGGTGGATTTTGTTGATTTTCTGGGTGGCATTGGGTGGCTTTTCTGGGTCATATGGGGTGGTGGCTGTGGCAGTGGTGCTGGCAGGCAATAAGTAACAAAATAATTGAACAATTATGTCCAAATGTCCGACTGCCACTCATTATGATAGACAAAACACGGCGTCCGGCTGACGGGACCTGATCCGATGTCTATTCCCGTCTTTGTCTTTGCTCTCTCTCTCACTATTTCTCCGGCTCGTATCTTCGTCCTTGTCTCCGTCCTAAGCCGAGCGTGGAATGACATTTATAATTACCTCGGGGTATTTGGGGAATAATTTGCCCGTCCATAGTATCGCCCCAGCTCCGACTAATGGCCGCACAACGAAAAAAAAATAAAAGAAAATAACGATGGGAGGGCAGGAAAAACTCGGCCCAAGTGTCCAGATTTCCCCGGCAGCACCACTCCCAACCATTTCCTCCATGGCCACAAGGCCAACACCCGCGCTGACCACCGCCCAGGGCTTAATGAGCCGGATTTGGGACAGGGAACAGGGAACCAACCAAAAAGAAGCCATCATCAGCAGCTTTTGTTCATCTTTTTTTTCCCAAGTCCTGGCCTCGTCCTGCGCTTGTGCTTTGTGCGCGTTTTTCCTGTCCTGCCAACTGAAAAATGTTATTGGCCGCAATTTATATGAAAACTGTGCTCACGTACCACATTAACCCCCTTGGACGCGGGATGCTGGATGCCGGACGCCGGCTCGAGATCTCTGGCAGCAACAATAACTCGCCCCCTCGAACAGTGAAAATGAGCAAATTTTCTAAATGAATAAACTTTGCCAGCAGAGCAATCCCGGAGAGAAGGCAAAAGGAAAAATTAAGAAAATAACAATTAGTGGATAGCGACTAAAAGATACCTGCTAGAATAAAGTGGGGACTTCTTTTTAACCATTAAACAAATGTATTAATAACCAAAAAAATTACCATCTAAATAACAAATAACTTCACAGTTTAAAGAAACAAACAGTTCACTCTTTAAAGTTTAAAATTCAATTTAAAACATAATACAATCAAAGTTAAAGCCGTAGATTGCATATAACAATTGTCAACTTGGGAATTACAGCAACTTTCAGGCGAAAAGAATTCAAAGCTAAGCACGTGCCATAATATCTTTAATCTGTTTTAACTTAATCCAAAATCTTTATTTATATTTCCTTTGTCTTCAAATCTTTCTATTTCATCAAAAGATATTCCCAATAACAATATACCCTCTATGAACTTGGCGAAAAGTGGATGTATAAAGGAGAAGCCCAGCCCATTGTCCTGGCTGGCTCGCTGGCTGGCTGGAGAGATAGAGAAATATTACCGTCCTTCGCCAGGGGTTGGACCGGTGGAGCTTCCAGCGACATCTTGGCTGCTACGTGTGGCCAAGTGGCAACGTGGCTAATTCTTCCATGAGCTCGCAAAAATTAAGAAATTAAAAAATTGCCCTGCGCCCTGTCTGCTGACGATGCGGAAAATTCGTTTGGCTGTTTTTGGCATTTTCCAGAATTGGCTGGCAGCACTTGAATAATTGCATTCCTTCGATGATATTAGTCACCGCCGGCGGATGCAGACACAAACACACACAGCGCCAGAGACTCATTTATATAATTGTTTATGTGGAGGATATATATCTCCTTGATTAAGGGATATAGCTGCCAGGCTTTTGCATAAAGAAATAATAGAAGAAGAAAGAATGATTGGGAAGAGTACCTTGGATTTTTAATTGGCGTTTTTCGGATTATTATTATTATTAAAATTCTCATTGGTATTATTATTATTATCATTATGCCTCATTAATATTATTATTATAATCACTACTGTATTTATTATAATATAGGTAATTAAATAAATACTGATTTTGTAAAGTACAAATTGATTTAATCTTTGATTTATACGAATTTACCCTTAAATCGATTTGACTTTGAAGGACAACGAACCTTCTACCTTGCAATATCCTGTTTCTTATCCAAATCTCGCCAATTCAAAACGGATCGCAGATATGGAACACACCTTGCAAACCTATAGCTAAGCTTTCCGTAAAATTCAGAAATGGTAACAACCAAAATGTGAGTGACTGTCCCCGAGTTCCAAAAGTTTACTCCCTGGACGATTCGCCCGCACACGTTTCAAGTTAACTGGATAAATGTCTGTGTATATATCATATGACGTATAATTAGACGAGGAACCCGACTATGAAGCAGACCTCCAGGCCCAGACTTTTGTTTATTGGGACAATCTGCCCGGGTTCATCATTAAATAATAATCAGTCAGACAGAGGGATGTGGGGCGACTGCAGTTTAATGGTAATTTGTTACGCCTAAACGTGAGCACGCGCTGTGCGGTCACCTTACTACGTTCCTAAACTCCTGCCTACAACCAGAACTCACCTGCTTAGAGACTCCTTCTCAAACCCTACACAAAGAACAAAAAAGTGAAATGTTGTTATATTTGAGACAAACTTTTTAGTCGTTTTCATCTATAATGAAAGTCGTGGTCCTCAGTTGGAATAAGTCACTGCATTCTTTTCAAAAAAACCTAGTGCGATTTGTAAATTATTTGTATTTTAGAGCTATTTTCTTTAAGTGCATCCTCCGCTTGAAACTAACTCTATAACTAACCGCAGGGCACACGCAACGGGGCAAGGTGGAGGAAAGGTAGCAAATAAGGAACCATCCCGGTTTCCAGAATCGGTGCCGAAGTTGGAGGCATTTCGTGACTTTATGGCTTTCGTGTCGCGTCCGTTGAGCCTGTCAGCTCCTTGATTGACTTGGCCAGCGATCCTGATAGGGTGGAATTCGACAGAACACCCTGGATGAGGATAGGATGGGGTGGGCGGCCACCCTTGTTTGCATATTACTTAATGGCATTTGCACTTGAAGTGTGCCAGAAATTACCTGTCCGCTGACAATTAACTTTTTAACTCATTTCTGAAACTGTTTGCTCGCAATGCGGTACACCGAACTATTTCCCTAAACTCTATCTTTGTGAATATACACTGGGAAAAATACAAGCTTAATTTATACGAATTTTTTTTAGTAAAGTTAAGGCAAGGTTGGAGATGAGTTTGAGTATACATAAAGTAAAATTGGAGTTCAATTGGAGTAAGGTTGGTGTAAGATTGAAGTAAGGTTGGAGTAAAGTTTGAGTAAATTGGAAAAAAGTTAAAGGTTGGAGTAAAGTTCGAATAAAATAAAAGTAAGGTTTAATTATGATTAAATTAAAAGTTATTATTAATGGTGGAGACAAAATTGCAGTAAGGTTAGAGAAGATATCCAAGGCTAATGTGTTCTTTATTACTTGTTTAAGATGGGCGGATTTTAGCCAGAAATATTAATAAATATAATTATTTTCCAACATTAAATTTTATAAATTTTTCCATCTATTATTTCTTGTTTGGCCTCATTTTTAGTTATTTTCCCGAGTGTGCTTTGTGTACCCCTTTTAACCGCGAGTCTATCAAAAGTTTTGGCTCATAAACACGAATGGCTCCTGGAGCGCTTATGGCGAAACTTTTGCCGGGGAGGGTTCATCCAAGGACCGAGGGGCGATCAATCAGGAGCCAACCCCTGCCCAGCCAGCCACTCGGGGCAGTCAACACTTTTGAAGGTCCCACCGCCTCCTTGTGGCCACTCCAATCCTCCGTCCAATCTGTGCATATGTTAATTCAAGTGGAATTAATTGTTTCCGGTGTTTAAGTTTTTCCGCAAAGGCGAATTCTCATTCATTGCCGGCGTCTTGGTGCCTCGACTGCGGTCAGGTTCTCCCGCTCTCCTCATAGGACTTCCCCAACTGCCAGTCGCAACCCTTACCCAGCCACCCTGGGAGCCATTGCATGCAGGTCCTGGACTCCCAGAACTCCTGGCCACGTTGCCTCAACGCCCTCGTTTCGGCTTCGATGGATTTTTGACTTTTATATTTGATTTGAAATGTTGCGGTCGACTTTTGTTTTGTGTTGTTGCCACTTAATGAGGCCAGCGGCGTGGAAGCAATTTCTCCTTGGCTTTGCACGGATTCAGTGATACAGGAGGTAGAGAGTCCTCCCTCCGTTGAGAGTTCTGCTTTGAATATGGAACAAAACACACGTATCTTATTTACTAATAGTTTGAAGATGTAAAATTACAGATAACTATTTCAGCATATCAGAAATGAAAGTATAGTACATGGATACATGAGCAGATTAATCGTTGGAATTTTTAATTAGTCGACGGGTATTATGGCGCAAAAGTCTATCCATGCCTTTTGGGGTAATTTTCCACTGGTTTTTCCCCTTTTGGCCTGTGCAGCATTCCTTTGATTCCATTTCATTCTTGTGCATTTTTTACATATTGCCAATTTTTCAGCACAACCATCGACGACGGGTACTGGTAATTGTGATTGATTCCAGTGTGTCTGCTGCAGTTTGATGTGTTTTTAATTAAACTTGTACCGATATATTTATATATACATATATGCATAAATACTTGGCATATGGTTGCAACGGAGACCGTAACGCGATGAAAATATCTATTGAAGGCCGTCGAGCCAACGCTTATCGAGTTTAAATTTAAGTTTTGCGTCAAATTAAAAGTAAACAACATTTTTCGGGGTGGATCTCCGGACAACACCCCTTTTCGAGGACTATCTGCAACCCCGCATTGTCATCCTTTTTTCATCGTTCTTCTGGTCTTGTTTGCACACATGTCATACGAGGCATTTTTGTGACAAATCGCTACCAGAGTGTTAATAACTGCTGCAACACGAACCCATCAAAGTCACCCCGGCGGAATGCAAAAAAAGAATGAAAATACATTTGCAATTTCCATTGTCCAACGACATGACATCCCAATAGATCACTGCAGATGTGTTCCTCCAGATTAGATAATGGCTGACTAAGAGCCAGTTAACTGGTGCGATCTGCAAGTCCAGATAGCACGACATATGGCAATAGACCCTCGATGATACCCTCACTTGGCATTGCCTTTGATTTCTGACAATGAGGAACAAAACGAGAGATTTTTACATGAATTACCCATATTGATTGAATGATAATGCGATTTATACGCTAAAATTATATTTTTTAGACGGAAAATGAGTTTGTTAACTCACCCAAAATCCTTTATACTTTTGAATAATAATTAAGGGTTTTGTAAACTTAAAATGTTAGTATTCCTTTGTATTGATAGATTTCAATATATATATTATTGTGATAAGGTGTTGTGATTCTTTAACTGTAAAAACTGTAATTAAGAAATGGTTATTACCCCTCTTAAACCACTAATCTAACAAGTTTTCGATCAAAATTGATTGAAAGCATTTTATTTATTTTATCTTTATTTCTACGATTCATATAACAGGCAATTAGGGACCTAGTTTAATTTAATCTCGAAACGAAACAAATAACTCCACGAAATAACTAACTGATGGACATTTATTTTAATATTCTTCTGGCTGGCTGGCTGCCATCGATCTGAGGTAGGGATAAAGGTAAAGCCGAGCACCGATTTTTCCTGGGGGCGATTGATGGGCATTCGGTGGCGGATGTGGACGTTTGGCAGCTGGCAATTTCGCAATTGAAATGCAACGTTGATTTTGATTTGAGTTGCAGAGTTATTGAGGCGCAGCCTGGTGGCTGTTGCAGTCGGATTTTTTATTGCAGTTATTGACA
The DNA here is from genome assembly GCA_008042475.1 of Drosophila kanapiae. Lineage (NCBI taxonomy): Eukaryota > Metazoa > Arthropoda > Insecta > Diptera > Drosophilidae > Drosophila > Drosophila kanapiae. Next base: position 150,025 of record VNJM01000990.1, read on the forward strand.
CGTAACAATCGCCGTGAGCCCCCGCAATCCCAACTCTCCGAATGTCACACCGACATCCGCTTTTTTTTACCCCCCAGTTGGTGGCACTTGCTGCTGTCGATTTTTCGGCGCTTCCGTTTCCGCTGATATTCAATTTTGTTTGATTGCTGTCGTTTTTAGTTGAACGATTTGTCCACTTCTGGCGCGATGTTTACATTGAAACCCCCCGATGCGAGGCCATATTTCAAGCCGATTTCAGCCCCAAGTCCTTCAGCCATCAGAGTGTACTGTGAAACTGGCTTTCCAGTTAGATTTGTAGGGATCCTTTGCTTTATTCGTATGTTTCCGAAGATTCGAAGATATAGTTCGAAGGAAATAATAAATAAAGAAATGGTTTAAAAATATAGATTTATCGTAGATTTCATTTGCTTTTTTCACTTTTTTTCACACTTTTGTAATTAAATTATATCACATTTAGGGGTGAAATAAGAGTGTGGGAATAATAGTCCGTACAGGGGAGTCATGTGAACCTAAGGTCCTGATATATTAGCAGAAATTATGAACTCTAAGCGGATTACATTTAACACGATTCGCCGGAGGAGAGCAGCTCGGGTGTCCAGAAATAAAAGGCAAAAGCTGGAGTCGCGTGCCATGCTCCGAAATCCGAGCGCGTCATGGAACGTGTCGCGGCTCAGGTCTAATTATGAAATTAAATGCAAATTAAAAATCCCATTTAAAGCGTTGCGAATTCAAGTGTGCAAGCAAAGGAGGGAGTTTCCAAGCAGATCTTAAATCATCCTGGTCCCCTTTTCCGTTGCCATGTCGCCCTCACCCTTACATACCATTTAGCTCTCGTTACATTTGGAGTCTGGCCTGATTTGTTTGCATAATAATCCGAAAGCGTTTCGTCATTGTCGTCGTCATCATCATCATCTGAATGCTGTCAATATTCCGCTCATCATTCGCCTCATCATTATGCCAGGATTTGGGCCATAAAAAACGAGGCAAGCCAAAAAAAGGGGGCGTGACTTTTGGAGCTGGAAGCGATTGCAAAAGAAGAAAAACATATTATTCAATATTTAAAAGTTCGCCTTCCTTCCTGCGGAACTCTCTTCCGCTCGAGTTGATCGATGACGCTGTACTCCGGTTGCCTCTCTAAGGGACCATCCCCGGGGATGTTGTCATAGCTCTGCGGAGCTCTTGGCCTCACCTCGCGAAGCCGCCACTTGGCATGATAAATTTAATTCCGCTTCTATTTTGATGGCACTTGTCAATTCAAATACTTTTGTCAGTCTCTCTTCGCTCTATATATTTATTTTTTGTCCCCTTGTTTTTGTTTTCGCTGAAGAGCTAAGGGCTCTTCAGCAGCAGCCACGCCTTCTGCGCCCACCGCATTGTGCGCAAATGCTGCGAAAAGTTGAAGGATTTTGACGCATTAGAGTGCTCCCCCAGGAACGAAGGATAGCTCTGTGGGACGGAGATGGTGGGTGGTGGACACCTGCAAGCAAATGAGTGCATTTGTTGTAGTTCATGACGAGGTGTCAAGGATCTCTGGGAAATGACTCCAATTACCCACCACATCTTCGCGTGACTCTCCGAGAGACTTTCGGTTGGAAACATTGTAAGATTTTCCATTTATTTCGACAAAGACACAGGTGCACAGTTTGGGAAAAATAGGAAAATATATGATGGGAAATAAGTTGAAGTAAAATATGTTTAACAAAACTCAAAGATAAGGTGTTTAACTTGTAGGAAATATCTTCAGTGCTCTTATCTAGGCATGAATAATAGAGTATAGTTGGCATACTTTTAGGAGGCAATTAAATTTCAGAGTTATGATGTAAAATTATAAAAATACTCTTTATAGGAAAGGCAACCGCTTCAAATCTTAATAAAATTTTACATTTCAAGTCTAAATTTGTTTAATTTATTTAGAGATTCTAATACTTTAATGATAGCTGAATTTTGTGTAACAAACTTATACTTCTTTAAGAAATATAATGTACATACACAAAAGTAATGTTTGTCTTATGAATTAAATAGAAAATTATTTATATTAAATATTGAAATAGATTATTTTTAATATTTAATATTTAATTTAATCACACTTCACATTTATACTTAAAGTTGCCAAAAGTCTATAATATTAATACTATCTAGAACATATATTATTTCATGCTCTTTTTGGAGATTAATAAAGACAAGCAGCCTCTAAAAAATCAATAGATAATGAAACTTATGTCACATTTTTTTCTACTGTTCACTTTAACATTATTATCACTTTATTATTCCCTTCCTTGTTGGCAGTAACCTTACCAAATCTGGCTCCATTGTGTCCGACATTAACCACTAATGAAACATGGACAAGAAATCGATCCCCGAGCTGTGTTTTCGTCCCGGGGAACCCCAGTCCTGTCGAAGCACTTAACTTTCCTTGTAATCAGCCAGCATGGACAAGTCCATCCATTCTCCCAGCTTCAATTTAAAGTTTTTTCCCCGAACGAATCGTACTTTCTCTCTCATGGGAGTTGTCCTGCCCTGAACGGGGACCGAAAATGATGACTTAATATACGGAAATCACGAAAACTGATGGATTCCTCTGGGGTGTTTTTTACTTGACACGAGCACTGCGCTCTGTTCTTGCCTTTGTCCTTGTCCTGACCCTTGGCCCTGTTGTGTCCTGTTGCGACAATTTCACGCTTCTCGGACGCCGCTGACAAGCTGACAGCTGCCACTTGAGCGATGGCGTTTATTAGTTATTAAACGGCGTGATTTATGCCTGCGGCCAAGTGCACCATGGAACCAATTCCAGTCCCTGTTCAACGTCACATCCACATCCCCTGCAATTGGCCTGCACTTTTGGCGGCGTAATAAGGTCGCCGTCTCCCGGGAAGCGCTGAAATCCCTCCCTGGAACCGGACATCTGCGGTTCCGCGCCGTCACGGATGGGAGCTCGGGATTCCGGGAGCTGACAATCAGCGTTGGGGCAACTTGTGTAAGCGAAATTATAGAAAACAAGGTTACTTGCAACGAAGATAAAAGATTCCCCTTTCTGAGAGGAGTCTAAAGAACTCCCTTAAGTTTTAAGGCTATAAATATGCTGCCTAATGTATAATTATAGTTATTATGGAATTTATACAGAATCCGCTAACAGAAGTACCTTTTGCAAGTCATTATTCTACAAATCTGAGACCCCGCCGGGCTGCCCGTGTTGATACACATGTAAAACTGATTGATAACAGTTCATTGTTTGTTCAATTTCTCGCATTTCGTAAAACTATAATTGCCAAACTGTGGAGTCGCATAGAGCAACCCCTGCGACGAGGACGAACCAAAACGTACCGAACCCTTGTCGCCCAGTCAGTCAGTCCATTTGACTTTGTCCAAATTGAGCTGCCTACTGTGCGCCGCTGTTTGTTTATACTTATTTCATTTTCACACCCCCTTGCGGGTCTTCCTCGCCGTCTTCCACCGGAGCCACCCCTTCACAGCCTCATCACCATCATCATCATCATCCTCATCGGATCTCAGGTTACTTTGTTTTCCTTGGCCTCCACTGTTTGTTTTCGTTTCCGTTTCACTTTTCGCTAGGTTTGTTTGTCATTTTGAAAAATGCGTTTTACAGTTTATTTTTTTTTATTTAAAAATTCAATTGTGGACGGCCGCAGCCCGCTGGAAAAAAATGAAAACACCCCTTGGAAGGTATCTGCCTTATCCTCATCCGACATCCGCCTTAACTCCCCCTGCGGCTAATAACGTTCTCGTCAGTTCCGGCAGCTCAGTCCTGGAAGTTCTCACCCCTTCATCCGATATCCTCAATGAATCCCTGCTCCTGCTTGTGCTTTTTGGTGCCAACAACAAATTATGGTTGGAAATTTTAACGCAAATTTGTTGGCGGCATTTTAAAGCCAGCGGGAGGTACCCAATAGGGAACTATAAAGAAGGGAAGCCCCATAGGAAGCTATTAAAGAATGAAGAATATTATTAATAAATGAGAAAGTGGTCTTACAATATGAGGTATAGAGAAATATCATAATGTATACACATTATTTATATTTTTACATAGAAATCGTAAAAATCGAATGGATTGCAAGGTCTGCAAACTTCCCCAAATCAAAATCCCAACCGATTCCATTTCGATAGTAATCTTTCGTACTTCCCAGCCAAGCTAAATCAATTCCAATCCCCGAGGTGGGAACACTGGAGTTTGGTGCTGTCGCTAATCCTGTGACACATAATCCCGCACGCGCTCCTGGATCTCCTCTACACCGTGGAACTTACCCCGTTCTGTTTAGTGTTTGCTGGAGGAGAGTCGGTGGCAGTTGCGCTCCATTTGTCATCTTCATAATGGGCACGGAGTCAGCCGGTGGAGCGTGTCATCGTTGCCATATCTCACGGATTACAAAACGAGACAGAGGCGCGGCTAACGGCACGTGTCTGGCCAGAGGAGTGGGAGAAGGAGCGGGAATTAGAGATCACTATCAGACGGAACACGGATATTTATGTTCACCTAAGACGGGGCATTAGCCAGAGTTCTTCCTTCCGAGGTCTAATGACACGTAAACCAAGTCGTTAAAGGTTGGCCCTGGTCCCCCGTCCGGGGAAACAGATCTACAGCTGGAAATCTGACACTGAGCCAGAAAGTTCAGCCCAAGGATTAACTTTGTTCAAAGAGAACTACAAAATTCCACTTTACTTTGGTTTAACAAACTTATATTTTTTTATATAAATATATTTTTTAAGCATTAATATTTAATTTGTGAGTTACAAATGCGACATAAATCCTAATAAAACTGTTAGTTACCATTTGATTAAGTTTTAAATGCTGGCAAAAAAAAAGGGCTTACACCATTTCGTGTCAAGTGTAATTTATGCAAAGGGCCTACATGGATTTGGAAAACCAACAAAGAACTGGACTTCTCCGTGCTCCAAAGTGGGGGATGACTTGCCGGAGGCTGCTGTCAGTTCTCATTAGGGGCCAGCCGAGCCGAATTGATTGATTTATTTTGGCAATTATGTGCATTCGATTAAAAGTTGAACTCGCAGTCACGCGGCGTTCGCTAATAATATGCAGAGACCCCGGCTCCGGCTCCAGCTCCGGCCAACTCCTCGTCTAGCAAAGAAGCAAAAAAAAAAACAACATAAATCCCCAGAAATATCCCATGGAGCTGGGGGATTACATGGCCCCGAATTGAAAACCAATTGCGACGGGAATGAAAAATCGCGCCAACAAACCCAGCGGGCGGGAAAGGGAACTGGGAACGGGAGCCGGTGGCAGGACCTTTGGCGCGGGGATGTGGTGGCATGTGGCCTGTTTACAATGTCGCTCGACTTGGACAAGGGGATTTCTTTGTTTTGGTTTGGTTTTAATTTTGAGCAACGAATAAATTAAATCAACCGACAGTCGAAATAATTGCCGGAAATTGGTGACGTTGTTGAAAATTCTTCTCTCTGCCCACCAATTGAGACGGAACGGAAAGGGAGTTGGAGTCCGGTGTTTAATAAGATTATGCGTGAGCTGGCGAGCACCGCTTCCATTAACCAGGACCTCCGGACGGGCTCGAATGGAACGTATGATAATTAAATTAACATATAATTGTAAGTAAATTGAATAAAATATACGCTAGGAAGCTCTACAAATCACTAGGATTCGAAAAATGCTTAAAAAAGTGTCTAAAAGTAAACCTTTTTATTATCTTCTACAATTTTGTACAGTTTTTAGAAGAGATTTGATTGTAGAAATGATTCTCTTAGCCCCCTCTCAGCTTGCAGCTTCTCAATAAGAAATATTTTCTCCGATTAAAAGCTTCAGGAAACCCTATAAAAGTAATTCATACGACTGCTCGGTGATCAGTTTACTAAAAAGCGTCTAAGAATACGTATTGCAGTGCTCAACAAATTAAAGAACTTAAAAAATCTAATGAAAGCATATAAACACTATTAAATAATTATATATTATTCATAGAGACGATTGCAAAAATTATTTAATGATGCCGAGCAAAGTCTTTAGAAAGTGAAAACTTAACAAAGCCAGAGTTTCGTAGATTCTCAAACTGTAGTTTCCATGCAAAAGCTTTGATAACCTGTATTAAAGTTATTTCCCATCACAGATCGAGGTTTAGTTTGGATCAAAGCTTACTGGAAGATGATTGTCGGGGTTCGAGAGTTTTTCCTCATATTCGGGGTATTGCCCGCTTTCTTATCGCGTAAGTTACAGATCGGGTGAAGGAAAACTCTTTGCAAATCTAGATTAAATAAGAATATTCATATTTTTCCAATGGCACTTATTATCTTACTAAATCTGTGGCAATGCTATTCAGTGACTCATAAGCAGGCAGGCTCCGGTTTTCACATTCGATTCAAGTTTTTGTTTTTCTCTTCTCGTGCTCTGATATTTTCGAAAGTTTTTGTATTTGTTAATATTTACTTCTTAAACCACTGACTTGATTGTTTTAAGAAGTAAACAGACTGTGGCAATGTTTTTGCTTTTCTCAATTGTGGGTTTTTCAGCAAAATAAGGACCAGCAATCGCGTATTTATCAATAAAAATTAAAATAAATTACTTATTTCACCATTTAACTAATTAGCTTTAACCGATTTAATTATAAAAAACTAGTTTAGCCTTCTTTAATATTAAAGCTTCCAGTTTTATTATATGAGTATTTTAAATTAGTTTTGCACTTTCAGCAACGATCCGGCCACTTGCCAAATATTTTTTACCAAATCCTAGGTGAGGTGAGAAAATAATTCTTCAAGAAATAGATACGAGCTAGATTGAGCTGCTGATGGTAAGAAATAAAAATCAATGGGCCAATGAGAAAACTACTTTTTTTCTTTTGCAAATAGGATTCGATTTGATGCATATTAATTCTTTTACTTTTCATGTTGACAAGACAAACTTCCTAGATTTTTAACGAGAGCACCGATTTCGCTTTTTTTTTTTTTAAATACAACGCAGAAACTCGTGAAAGTGAAAACCAAAGCCAGCCTGAATAAGTTAACGAAGCTTGCGTTCATAGATACATAATACAAAATGAGGCATACAACTCATATACTAAATTAAAACACCCATTTATATTATATCATATTTGTACCCTTGCTGTAGGCACTCAGGGCCAGGACCTGCCGCAGAATTGTGGGAAGCTGCGGGAGACCCAGCTTCACAACGAAAAGCTGCTCACCGCCCCGGACGAGTACACCTGGATTGGTCGTGTTGGCTACAGGAAACCGAATAATACGGAAACTAAATTCATATGCTTGGCTGTGCTGATACACCAACGCTTTGCGATCCTCCCCGTTCACTGTGTCCTGAACACAGGGGACCTATCAGCCGAGATCATCCTTTTCGGGGACTGGCGCGCCAATGAGAACATCAAGGTGGGCGACTGTCGCCTGGAAAGAGGCTTCACCACATGCAGTCCGCCACCGCAGGCTGTGGATATCGAAGAGATTGCGATGCATCCGCAGTACGAAGCGGGACAACACGACTACGACATTGCCCTGGCCAAGATGGTGCGAAATGTGGAGCTCTCGGAGTTTGTGCAGCCGCTGTGCCTGCCGCCCGCTCGAGAGATCGAGGGAAACCACATCTCCCGGCGACTGGAGATTGCGGGATTTGTTAGGAATTGGGGAAACGAGGAGGAGATCGAGGACTTAGAGTGGCGTCGGAAGATGACGAGGCACACGACCAGCCTGGAGTTCTGCATGGCGGCTTCGGTACCTGCCAGGGTGACCTTCACCCAGAACCACTTGTGTGGCGTTCATCCTGACGGGATGGACCTCATGTCCGGGGCACCACTGATGGACGTCGAGGTGGTTGATGGAAAGCCACGGAACTTCTATCTTGTCGCAATGAACACATTTGGGAAGCGGAGTAGTAGAAGTTCGCCGATTTCCATTGAGGGTTTTATTCGGATCTTGCCATTTAGGAACTGGATCTTGAAAAACATCGTGTAGACTGAAAACGTAATTATAAAAGAGTTTTGTCATTTCAAGCTGGAATTAAAATAAACCACAATAAGGGAGAATTCATTAAAATATAACAGAAAGTAAATGTTTACTTCATAACATTTCTTATGAAGATGTGTCATAGCCTTTTAGGATCTTCAATTTTAATAAAGTAAAAGCATGGTTCAGAATAATCATGATTATGTATTTTTGTTATATTTATTAAGCATTGTACATATATGGTGGTTGCTTCGATTTCAGAAGTGATATCCTTAAATTTTCTTGAAGTGCACAAATTTATTATTTCCTCTAAGTAAATGCTTTCAAAAACCAGAAACATAATTCTTATGACTGATTGACATTCCGTGTATTGTAAAGATTAAAGGAATGCTTGTGGGAAATGGAATAAAACATATTAAAAAAAAATAAGAAACTTAAAATAACTTGTTAAGAAACCAAACGAGACAGTTTCCTGAACCAAATTTAGCAAAATTTAACATTAAATAGAGACAACAAAGACAATCTTGTGGAACTGTTAGCACTGCAAGCCTGATTTTTATAGACTCTCAGAGTTTCGTTCTCAATGCAACGATTTGCAATGAGCAAAAGCTTTGATAACCTGTATAAAAAATATTCTCACCAGAGACCGAGGTTTAGTTCCGATCAGAGCTTGTTGAAAGATGATTGTCGGGGTTCGAGAGTTTTTCCTCATATTCGGGGTATTGCCCGCGTTCTTATCGCGTAAGTTGCAATCGGGTGAAGGAAACGCCTTAGAAAATGCACATTTCAATTTAAAGTATACTACATTCCTATTATTTTGAATAGTTACTTCATATGTGAGACACTTTCAAGTCGAGGCTACAAATCAGTGACTAATAACTTAAGAGAACATGTGAATAAATCGACAGATTACTCACTAAGCAAAGATAGAAAATATGTTTAAAATCAGTGCTTAGTTCAAAATTTTGCCCACAAGTAACAATTGTGTATATATTACTCCTATATTTTTCTTAATATAAATACCTTTTGTAGCCACTCAGGGGGAGGAGTTGACGCTGGAGTGTGGCAAGCTGCGGGAGACCCAACTCCACAATGAGATGGAGATCACCGCCCCCGACGAGTACACCTGGATTGGTCGCGTGGGCTACGGGGAGTCGAGTAATCCGGACACGCAACTTACATGTTTGGCCGTGCTGATCCACGAACGCTATGCGATCCTTCCCGCTCACTGTGTCCTGTTCGAGGATAACACCACAGCCGTGTTCATCCTTTTCGGAGACTGGCGCGCCAACAGGAACTTCAAGACGGGTGACTGCCGCCTGGAAAGGGGCTCCACCACGTGCAGTCCGCCACCGCAGGCGGTGGACATGGAGCAGATCTCGGTGCACCCACAGTTCGTGTTGGGAGAACACGACTACGACATCGCCCTGGCCAAAATGGTGCGAAACGTGGAGCTCTCGGAGTTTGTGCAGCCGCTGTGCCTGCCGCCAGCTCGAGAGATCGAGGGCAATCACATCTCCCGGCGGCTGGAGATGACGGGATTCATACAGGACCATTCCTGGAATGAGGCGAAGGTCCTGGACGTTGAATGGCGGCGGAAGGTGGCGAGGCACACGACCAGCCTGGAGTTCTGCATCTCGCTGACGGAGGCTCTCGGCGAGCTGACGCTATCCCAGAACCACCTGTGTGGCGTTGAGATGGAGGCAACTAACCTCATGTCTGGGTCACCGCTAATGGACGTCGAGGTGGTGGACGGAAAGCCTCGGAACTTTTACCTGGTCGGAATAAACACCTTTGGAACGGTTTCCGGTACTGCTTCGCCCATTTACATCGACGGATTCATGCGCATTTTGCCATTTAGGAACTGGATCTTAAAGAACATCGAATATACTAAGTAATATTTACAACATTATTTTTTAATATAAAATAAAATTCAATTTACTGAGAACTATGCAATTTGATTCGATTTAAGAAGAGATTTTCATAAATTCCAATGATCTGAGTGCACAAATGGCAAGTTTTTCTCTCAGATTGCAGCTTCTCAATGATCATGTTTTCTCTGAGCTAAAGCTTTAGTAACTTCTATAAGAATAATGCGGTCGACTGATTGGAATTCAGTTTATACAAAAGCTTACTTAAAATAGGTTTACCGACGTTCGAGTTAGAAATTATCGAAAGACGAAAAACCACAAGTCGGTGCAGCTATCTTAAAAAGAAAAAACTATGAATTCCTAAAATATATAATAAATAAAATGCAATTGTTAAATTTAAATATTAAAGTGCCTGAGTGAAAAACATGAGAGCCTTGTACAAATGAGAGTAAACACTGGCAGATATTTTAGCTTCTCAGATTTCCGCATTCAATACAACGATTTGAACTGTGCAACGCTTTGATAACCAGTATAAAATTTGTTCTCACCGCCGATAGAGGTTCAGTTTGAATTAAAAGCTGGCCGAAAGATGATTGAAGGTTTTCCAGCTTTCATTCTCATATTGGGGGTATTGTTTTTATCGCGTAAGTTGATGATCAATTAAAGGAAGTCCACTCTTAATTTCTATTTTCGAGTATTTGCTTCGTTAATTTGTAATATTTTTATTACGTATGTGAGATATTAGGGGACACTTACGCTATAAATTAGTGACAAATAATAGTCACAGAAGGGAACATTAAAAAGCTCGTGTTTAGCACTGTAGATCGTGTGAATAAATTAAAGAACATTTAAATAATATACGTTAACACAAGCGATCACAATTTAAGTTATTTGTCTTAAACTGATAACTGTTTTAAATCGCTTAAAACTGTAGTGTTCAAAATGTGCCTCAACCAAGAAATTTCCACATAGAGGAAGATACTTGCCAATTCATCACTTATTTTACCGATCCGTAAACAATTTAATGAGTAACTTAAAAAAAGCATCAGCATAGGACAGCCAAAAATGAATGAGTGCAAAATTGTTTGTGTATAGCTATGTGATGGCCCAAAACTCGGTGCATTATCTCTGGTTTAAAGTGAAAACTTTTGTCTGTTCTCATAGATTTTAATTTATAATTATAACTTTATGATAATATAATATATATAATTTTCCTAGAAATCTATGGACAAGAACAACAGTGTGGAAAGCTGCGGGAGAGCCAATTCTACAACCACAAGCTCTTCACAGCCCCGGATGAACACACCTGGATTGGCCGCTTGTTCCAAGAGGAGCCGGGGAAGCCGGACCCGCCATCGGACTGCCTGGCGGTGCTGATCCACCAACGCTACGCCATCCTTCCCGCTGAGTGCGCTCTCTTCGAATATCCCAGCACAATTTCCACTTTCATCCTCTTCGGGGACTGGCGCGCCAACCCGAACATCAAGGCGGGCGACTGTCGCGTGTCCAATACCGTCACCCAGTGCTCCCCGCCTCCACAGGCGGTGGACATCGAAGAGATTGCTGTGCATCCGCTGTTCAAAAAAGGCCGCCCGGACCACAATATCGCCCTGGCCAAGATGGTGCGAAATGTGGAGCTCTCGGACTTTGTACAGCCGCTGTGTCTGCCGCCAGCACGAGAGATCGAGGGCAACTACATCGGGCAGAGACTGGAGGTGGCGGGATTCCAGTACCAGCAGCGGAACCGAGAGGAGGCTACCGAGGACCGCGAGTGGCGGATAAAGACGACGAGGCACACGACCAGCCTTGAGTACTGCAACTCGGTGACGGAGCCGCTGGTCAAGTCGGGACTAACCCAGAACCTCCTCTGTGCCGTGGGGGTCAGGACGAACTTCCTGCAGGCGGGATCGCCGTTGATGGACATCGAGTTGGTGGACGGAAAGCCAAGAAACTTCTATCTCGTAGGAATAAAATCCTTCGGAACGATTGGGGGTTCCAAATCGTGGACTTTTATTGATGGATACATTCGCATTTTGCCATTTAGAAGCTGGATCTTGAGGAACATCGAATAAAAAAAACACAAAAATATATTCCAAGCCAAAATCGTAAATATAAATATTCTTTTACTGATTTAACAAACTTAAAATGATATTATATTAGGATTATTCCTCATTGTAGATATAATTTCATCCTTTTCCCAACTAAAGTCTCTGTGGACTACACACGCAACACATCAGAACCATAGGTGAGTGCCACTTTATGAGCAGCAATTAGTAATAAATCTGAGGCGATAGACCATTTCGGAAATTTATTTGCCAAACTACAGGCATTTGTCTTGAGAATCCCGCCTGTCCGGGATAAATCAAAACTTTCCCTGCCATAAATAAAAGAATGGCTAATAATTACAGCAGTGGCCGATGGCCGGGCCCGGACCATGTCCTTTGTTGCTCCACCCCCGAAGGAAGAAATGTAAATGAGTCTCCAGCGACTAATAAATTCCCAATTACACATGGACTTGGCCCCGCCAGGGCACGGCGGACGTCTGATGGCCAGCACACCAAGGTCCACTCATAAAACTATGCATGTACACCCCTCGTCCTTCCCTCGTCCTGCCACCCCCCCTCTCGTCCCATACCAGCAATAAACTAAAAAGCATAAATTTCTGAAAACGACAAATTCATGCACTTGGCAAATTTGGGGGAGAAAAAACAAATGGAAAATCAAACGGAAAACACGGAAATTCACAATTACGAAAAGGTGAGAGGGGTGAATCTAGGGGGAGGGTCGTCGCGTCCAGGACGAAGCACTCATTGTCCAATTACGGGTGACGACGACAACGGCAAATGCCGACATCTGTGACCCCGTGCGAGATGGAGATGCGTGAATGCCCTCCGGCAATCGCATTTGTTCCGGCCACCTCCTCCTCATCCACATCGTCTAATGCACGAGATGGATGTCACCGATATCGGGAAATCGCACGGAGAGCATTCAGCTGATGCCATTAAGTAAGTATGCGCGGGTCAGCAGGATATCGATAGGAATCAGACTTCAAGCATATGGAAAAATTTACAATCGGAACGCAAACGTTACTAGCACGAATAAATATATCTTAGATATAATTTCTTAACGATTACAATTCTTACGAAATAATATTTAACAAAATTAAGAAATCTAATGGAACATTTACTATTTAATAATAACATATTTATGTCTTTTAATTATTTGCATCAAAACTACTATTACAGGACAAGAATGCAAGCTATCTTCGGCAAACCGATGTTAGTATATAAAATATTATTATATTATTAAATTATAAAATTAAAATTTTCTTTAAAGTTTAATTTCAATAGCTTGCAAAATAAATAAGACTAGCTGAAACTTTCAGCCCGATATCTTAAAAAATGAGAGACTAGTTTGCAGACACACAGACGGACATGTCTAGATCCACTCGGCTGGTGATGCTTAATAAGATTACTTACACTTTATGGGGTCGAAGATGTCACTATCCACTTTCAATCTCATGACAAAATTGTAATACTTCGTCAAGGATAGAATAAAAGATTTAATAATGAAATATGAAAACATACATGTATAACCAAAAAGAAAAAGGTCGTAAATATTTTTTTGTCAAGTGTAAATAAAATCATTTCCGTCAGTCGAATTACTGTATACTTTCAAGAGAATATTATAAATCCTACATCTAATCAATTGTATACCTGAAACTCATTAAATAAATGAGAGACTCAAAAATCAGAGACTCAAAATGATATTATTTCCAGACATTTATAAGAACATATAGTCCATGTATTTTTCGCAATGACCATTTATTTGGGGTTCCTAACAAGTTCCCACAAAAGTCGGAGTCTCGTTAAAATTCCTGCGAAATCAGTGCGAAATGAAATGAATACAAAGCGGGGCGAAAAAAGGAGAAAAATAAATATTTCGTATCCTTCCTTACATATGTTTTACGATATTCGTGAATGTTTGTTTATACGAGTGTGCTGCTAGCTCATTTGGTGGGGTAAACCCCTCCTGTCGTTGATGTTATTCGTTTTTATGCCTTTTTGCATACTTTATATACATATATATATTTGTGCAAAATTTATGTGCGCTATTGTTTTTATGGCATGCACCCATTTCGCCCCCAAGTGCCATATATATATATATATGTCTCGTCCTGGAGGAAGAAGGCCGAATGTTATCCTTGTTCGAAAGGCATTTTAATGCCGGCCCGGGGCTGGGGTGCAAAATGGAATGGCATATAGGGATTGGGGATTGGAGCCATGCGGTGGTTGGGTGGCTGTTCTGGCACTTTTCTGCAAATTATGGCACATGCGGCGACGTCGGCATTATGCCTGATCCTTTTGCCTTTGATATGGCACACAAAGAATGTATATATATTCGCATGCGTATGTAAATCCGTATATGCCGGAGCTCTGCCACTTAAGCTGCTTATGTGGCAAATACATAAAATAAAAATAAAATGGAAAGCACAAATAACAAGAGCGAGTGAGAGAGCGAGAGTGGGGGAAAATCCTCGCATAACGAGCATTTCCCTCTGCCATATTTGTGTTATTTTATTATCATTTTTCTTTGACGTTTCTTTTGCCTTGTGACAGCTTCATCCCCAAAATGGCGGCTCGTTTTGTTTTGTCTCCAGTTTGCCTTTCTTATTTAATTATTTATTCAATTAAGACAAAGATATTAATATATTTGTATGGGAAATATTCAAAATAAAACCAAGTTAGTCCAGTTTCTTATTTGATTATTAAGTATTATTTGCTTATTAAGTGAAATTAAATTAAATTCTAATGCTAAAATATATCCTTCCTAAGTCTTATTGGAATCGAAATTATATAATTCCCATATATTATTGAATTTTTCTTTCTGTGCCTGCGCATCTGCCCCTTCGACTTGTGTCGCTTCTTTTCTTTTCGATGTGAATACTTACTTTTATATCTGTCAGATATGAGTTGCCATAAACTGTACGTGCTGGTGCGGGGCTTATGTGTATCTGCGTATCTGGATAAATGTATATATGTGCCACTGATACGAATCCAATTTCTCAGCGGCAACAATAAAATACTCCAAGGAGGCGGAGCTGACTCTGAGATGGCGAAGGCTGTAACCGAATCCGAATCTGAGGCTTCTGCTGAGCCTGAGACTGAGATGACGATAAGCGAAAATGGCGAACCGCCTTATGACGCGACTTAACGGGATTCCCCGCGCCCTGATTATGGCCATAAATACGAGCCATCCCCCGCCCACCACACATGCGAGGAAAATTTAAATAAACTGATAAACGAATCCACACTAAGCCGCAGCCAACGTTGATGGCTGTTTCAGCTGATGTTTTCCAAAAGATTCAACTGCCGAGCAGCAAAAGATACTCGTACGGCAAGAAAATAAGGCTGAAGTCGCGATATCCGACCATGGAATACCCGGTACTCATGGGGTATGGCTTACTTACAACTTAAGGGAATCACATATGATTCATAGAAGGCACGTATAGAAATCGCGACAGAATCAAATCCTTTTCTTCCCCTCTTCATAATAAAAAGGAAGCCATATACCCTTCGTTACTTCACAAATACCGTGTACAAAAATGAAGACAGGCAAACTGCTTTAATTAAAGCCAAATGCCAGCGGAGTTTGCGATGCAATGGTGGCTCTGCTGGAAGCAGACCGAGAACCTGGTCGCGAACTCGCTTGTTTATGACCCGCAGCGGTCGCAGCGATCAGATACAGTATCTTCACCTGACACTGCGACTGGGTCCGCCCGATCCTCCTCCTGCTGCTGGCCGTCGGCCTGCGCTGGTGACAATTTATGACATACAAGCTGACCGCCGAACAGGAACAAGTCCAGCTCCTGCGTATCCTCCTCCGACTTCGCCTGTTTGGCAAATGGATGCCGCAGTAGCTGCTGGCCAATGGCCGGCAAGCTTATGAAAATCATAAACATTGAACGGCGGCCAACGGTGACATCCGAGCAACGAATATGCATTTTAATAAAATATCCTAAAAGCCACATAAATCACATCCGAGCGGGAGCATCGCGTGCATTCTTCTTCAGCTGAGTTTATCAGCCGGCAGTCAACTAATGGGTTTACCATCGTCATGGAGCTGCTCCATATCTGCCTCTTCGTGCTTTTTGCAGTGTTTTCTCCATTTAAGTTTATTAAACTTTAAGTCTGAGGCGGTCACTAGCTTTATTCAGGGGAAAGGAATATATTTCACATTTATTTCAGTGATTTTAGTTGTGCTGCAGGACTTATTAGCTTACTCATAATTTTATAAAAGATTATTATAAAAGACAACTATTTAAATTAATTCAAAACAACAAAATACCCAAAGAAGCTTATTTTTTATAAGAGTTCCTAAAGAAAATAATGAATATTTTATATTATATTCACCCATATTTATTTGGAATATAATTTCCCTGTTAAATATGAGCCTTGGGCATGTCAAGAATTATTTAATCTATGCCCAAATGGCCCTCAGGCCCCATCAAGTGCCAACTGTCAAAATATTCAAAAACCGACACTTTTCGTCTAGACTTGGACAGCCGCAGGCTGTCTTGGTCATACTTCTCGGCCAATTATCAATATATCTGAGCAGGAACTGGTGCAGGTTTCAGGCAGGATCTCGAACTGGAGCAGCTATAATTATGACATATGACGGCACCGAAGCCAGGACCATCGACCCATATCAAAAAGTCCCCTTAAACACGAGCATAATTTGGACCGGATCGGAGACGTGGACGAGGGTCTTAGGTTCGTGGAATAATGATGCTGGACTCTTGACACATTTGAGTGCTAATTTTAAAAGTCTCGCACATGACCATGACCAGTCAGGGAAGCAACGCATATGAAAAGCAGGGAAGAGGTGTTAAGAAGCCACCCGGTCTCTGGGAGGATCATTAACCTTGCAAAATAATTTGTACTTATAAATAAAAGAGATTGCTAAAAAATATAGATTGGTTGAAATATTTAAATAAGTAAACCCTCTTCATCACATTAAAATTAAACTTGCTTCGAGACTCAATTACCGAAATTTCTGAATGGACTTAAAGTGGCATGAAGATCAATACTCAAACGATATTTTTTGCGAAGGTCGATAAATAAATCGATACTTAAACGTTGGGTTAAATGTGTAATAATTCGATATTCTTATCGATTTATCACACTGTGCTGACAAAGATAACTAAGTCTAAGCTTACACTTTGTTTAAATTTAAAATAAGTACAATAACAGTTGTCAGATATTAATTCGTTATTTCATATTTCGATATATAAAACTTAACGATATTTCCGATATGATATTAACCGCCATATTTTTTCCGATAGATCATATCGGAGTTCTCCCGTCGATATACATCCATACACCCCTGTTTATTATCCGATTGTGCTTAAATTTTCAAAAAACTTTTCCTTAAATGTAATTATTACTTTAATTTTGAGCGAATTCATGACTATAGCTTTGTTCCATAAATAAATACAAACCCTTAAAGCTAAGAACTTCTTTTTCCGAGTGTGTAATAATCCAAATGAAAAGTAAATACCAAAAATGAGACCATAATCAACATGGCACATTGTATACATTGGGTGAACGCCCCAACCCCACCGCCATCCCTTGCCACCGTCGCCCAGACAGACATTTAACGATAACACCCAAAGATATCAAAATCGAAATATCGTTAGACGGTCCCGCGCAAAATGCTTGACAAGCATAACAAACACAGAGCAGTACATGGGTCCCGGGAACGAGTCCCGAGTCCGGGGTCTCAGCCAGGCTTTTATGATGCCACCACCCACCGCCCAGCGCCCACCGCCCATCACCCACCGCCCACCGACCAACATGCGACGCATTCAACATGGCGTCGGTTTCTGTTTCTGTTTCGGTCTCGACTTTCTTTTCGCTGGCTGTGGTGGGGTTTCCCCTTAACTCGGTTTGTGTGCGATATAAACGAAGTTTACCAAATAAATAAAAGCAGTCCCCCTTTGCGCCACACTCCTCCCCCCACCCGTGCAGCGATTGGGTTGCAATATATCGCGTACGTGCTGGCATGCCATAAATATGTGGCCCATGTAGATGCGAGGCAACAAAAATTATATTTCTGTTTGTGTTTGCAACAATTTATTTTTTTTCTACCGCCCGCCTCTAGCTCGAGTGCCACGCCCACGAAAGCATTTTTCCAGCTCAACTCGTTTGGGCAATCGATAACGATGGCGATGAGGGGCGACAAAGAACGAGACGTCGAAGGCGGATAATGTTTTTCCCCAGCTTATTAGATATAGAATACATTTACTTGGAAGCTCTGACTAGAGGGTAATCTTGGAAATATTTAGTTCAAGCTGGGTTGGACAGAGACCGCAGATTTCAGAGAAGCCGCAGGAGCCCATATCCTTCCAGGTGTATGAAGACTAAGGACTCCTAAATCTGTCCTTCCACTCAAATATGTGTACACAATGAATGAAACGGAGGAGGCAACTTATATGCAAAACAAGTGTACTTGCTTTTTTCAAAATCTCGGGTGCACTCTGAAAAAAGATTTAACAGATTTACTTTAATGTCTTTCTTAAATCTTCTCAGATCTAAACACTTTAAAATAACTATACATAGTGACAGATTAGGGAGATTAAAGATATCATGCTCAATATCATATCGAAAATATCGTAAACTTTTATATATCGAATTTTTAAATTACGAAACATCGAAATTATCTATCTTTAAGATATCGGTGTTATCGAATAAGATCTCAAAAAGTTTATTTAATTGTTATATTATTTTATTTCTTCGGTATATCAGAGCAAAAAGAAACCGATATAACAGAACAGAATATCGATAATTTAAGTATTTTTAATCAGCATTAAAATAAGGTCTTTAATATAAAATGGCGGATTATTCATTTTATATTTGTTAAATGTAATATTATTAACCCCTCTTACAAAAATACCCTTTCCCGTTTTCCCTTTGTCCATTAAAAGCAATAAAGCATCTTATTAAAACACGACTTATCCTATTCTTCACGACTTGAACTCCTTTTTACAGTGCTCACTGCTAAATGGCGACCTGCACTCAAGAACAGCTCTAAGGAAAACAAAGAAAACTTTTCGAGGAAAAAGCAAATGGAGGCAAAAAAAATAAAAAATCTGAGCACAAGCAACAAGCCAACAAATTTAAAATGTGAAAACTTTGCAAGTAGTTGAAAGTTGGCAGCAGGCAGCAGAACGACGAACCGCAGCAGCCGCCAGAGACAGAGAGCATTTTTGGGAGATGGAAGAAAATGGGGAAAATTCTTTGTCTGTACCTCGGCGTAGAAGGGTGCAGGTGCAAACAGGAAGACCCCGGATACGGGCAGATACCGATTCGAATACGGGGATACGGATACGGGACTCGATGATTTGATGTAGCTGAAAATTTGCCGCTGCTGAGATTTTCTTTGTGGTTTTCGACTTCTTTTGATATGCGAAGAGCAGAGCATTTTCCACAGGAGTGTGCCTGTCATTTGCCAATTCAACTAAAAACTTCAAAGAACTCTTGAAGTGCAAAAGGGAATACCCGAGGTACGTCGCCATTTTGAAAGGATCTGCTTGCGCTCACGCCCACAAATTGGAGTCGCAACCACAAGTCAAAGCAGGAAGTAGTGGGTGTTATGAAATATGACGAGATATGAACTCATATTCCACCCCTGGAGAGCCTGTCCTGCTTTTGCGCAATCGCGAATATTGCTAAGAAAAAAAAATAACCAAGGTTGGTCAACCATTGGCAGTTTTTGATTCCATATCAAAATGGCTCCAATCTGTATATTTGTAAAGTTAATAGACTGTATTTCAGGTGATTAACCTAATTTTCGAATTAGAAATTAAATATGGTAATGTAAAATCAATAATCTTAAGAGAAATCTTTCAAAATTTGACTTACCTCTTTAAACAAATATTATTACAAAGATAACAAGCATATTTCCCTTTATTCATTCTTCCCTGCCCTCTTGGGCTTCCAGGCAACGACCACAAGGCACTTGGCCCAAATGCCAATCAAACTCTGGCGCTGGCCAAATATTATCACAACAAGGCCGCAGAACAATGTGGAGGCCATCAATCAAACGGCACTCGGAGCAAGGCAGTCGCCAGCCAAACCAATCATCCGTTTGTCCATCCATCCAGATCCGGATCCAGGGCCATCCAATCACCCAATCGCTCAGGCGTATCGCAAGAACAACAACAATTTTCCAATTAAGCGACCAAAAATTTGAGCATATGATGATTATTGACGATAAGAGTCAGACCATGGGCAATGGGTGGGCATCCAACCGCCCCAGGAATCCCACTTGGTCAGCCGAAATGTGCAAATAAATCGCACAATTGTCCGTCCGGCTGTGTCCGTTCGTCCTTTTCGTTTCGTTACGTTGCGGCAGGAGCAGGATTCGCAGCTATCTGTGAGCATCGAAACTAAAAGTTAGCTGCGGCCACGCCAAACCAAAACAAAGAAACTTTCATTTCCAATTTTCTTGATGTATTAAATTATTTACACCCTCTTGAGCAGAGGATTCGTGTGCGTGGCAGTCTCATATGTATAGATGTAGCTACATACATACACACTATATATAGATTAATGTTCACATTGGATTAGGCAAGATAACGTTGCTAAAAACACTTCAAATATGTCACTTAAAATGTAGGTAATATTCTAAGGTAATATAATTATATACACTCCTAAAATGAGAAAATTATTCCCATTTTAAGTATTAATAAAATCTAAAAGCAAGGCAATTAATATATATGTAATACTATATGAGCCGCAACGCAACTACAATGGTTCGATCGCAAAAGGACTATAACAATCGAAAGTTATCGATTTATTAAAAGGATATGCACGCTGCTCTAAATTGTCTACCCTAACGCTACAAGTAGTAGCTTATATTTATGGCGATACTCACATCATGTAAATTATTTAAACTATACAATTTAAATGAACATAATGTTTACACACAGTGCACAATGTTTTATATCTGTGGATAATTTTCAATGCTTACATTTTTAGCTAAGTGCTGAAACTAATTAAATAATTTTAAATGTATTTTTTAGTCAAGTATAATTTTTCATCGCTATATTGGGTATCAGACATTTTTGGAGTCTAATAGTCTAATAGTCAATATTATCCTACCATGTTAAGAGGTGTTTTTGTTTAATAAATAGTACAAGTAGTGGCAATGAATGCACCTAAAATTCCCAAGTACGAATTGGGTGACACACACAAATGACGGAACCGATTTTCAGCCAAATCAGGAGTACTGAAGAAAGCAAAACGTAGAGAACTAACATTTAAATTAAGTAAACGTAATTATCTACTGATTTTCTTATGGCACTGTAGTCTAGTATCGATTTGTGTGGTCTTTATAGAGACAACTTAGACCTCTAGTTAATAGAAATACTTATAAATTATAATAATACTTACAACTTCAATATAGTAATTCTTTATTTTCCCTTTGCTAGCTAAGTATTTTATTTTACTTTCGCCAATTCTTGAGCTTGTCGTCGAATGAGATCCGATCTTGCTGGAAATGATAACCAGAAATGAAAGTGTCTGTCACTTTTCTTTGCAATCCGAGCAACACATGTGTCACCGCGTTGGGCTGATACTGTCTCAACTTCTTCAAAAGCGAATTAATTGGGGATGGCGAAGGCGTAGACATGGGGATGGGAGCTGTTAATTTTCACAGTTGGTGCGCAGAAAAGAAAATCTCCTCTTAACGGTACGCAACTCAATTTCACCCAGTGGGCCAGTGAGCCAAATGTGCAGCGATCACCGCACGGCATCGACGAGGGGCAACTAATCCCCGACGCCGCCTCGAAACCGATGCAATTTATGATAACCAATTTGCGGACTACATACATCCATTGGCACACGAGCGATATGTTATGCCAGCAGGCACCGATTTCAAGTCGAAAAACTACAAGGGGCAGTAGCCGTTGGGCTTAATCACTCTGCTGCACGCATCGTTGAGATCATCAGCCATTACTAGCCAATATATAGACGAGTGTATGTGGTGTGTGGAGCGGTTGTTGCCTCTACGGGGAGGTGCACTCGCCCGATTGAGATCTGCTACTTTTTGGAGGCACTTAATAACCATATTTACTCACCTAGTCACGTCTCTCTGTTTGAATAGCCATTGTTCTTGTATTTTAACTCAAAACTGCGAATCTTAAATGAGATATGGGCTGTTCTAGTGATCTACTGCTCGCCTTTTGAAGAGAAACTGTTAGTGGCTGGGTTTTTACACGAACTTATCAAAGGCTTTCGGGCAGAGAGTACTTAGAAATTGAATTATTTTCATTTTTCTTTATTTTTTATTTAAATTTGCCCTTACAAAGTATAAACTCGATTATATTTATGGGTAAATAAATTTATAAGAAACATGTAAGAACGCTATAGTAACTCTACTGTTGTAGTGTGCTCGACTGTGAGATACCTCGTACAAAAAGCTTTGTAAATTAAATTTTAATAAATATTAGCTCTTCTTAAGACAAAACAATTAATCTCCGTTAAAAATAAAAGTTCCAAGAATAATGTGGAAATTAAAAACAATAAAAAATGTAATTATATATATCCACAGTTCGAAACCACGGTTCAAGTCTTGACTCAACCATTTAAGATGAGTTCGAGCAAGATAGAAATATGCAAAAGAATCAATTTGTTTTCTCTTAGAGATTATAATCAGAGCAAGTATAAAGCTTATTAAAGAAGAGCGATCCTTTGAACGTACAAAACCAGCTTACAAATCATTTAAAAAATGTTCAATTCTTCAGATATAAAGTGCAAGCCAAACGCTGTTAAAAATGCTTTAATTTGAATTATTCAAAAGGCACCACTGCGGATAGTAATGGCAATACCCTGATGAGATACAAAATGTTTATAGAAATCGAAATGTGCCAGCAACCCGTCGACGCCGAATATGATCGCGAGACCGGAGCATCGTTGGGCATCCATCCGTGGTTGGGTAACGAAAACATGTCAGCGCACAGAGCTGGCTGAAGGCATGGCAAAATACATATGGCCAATGCTAATTGCCCTCCCCAGGCAGCTGCCGATTCGTCTTCATCACCAACTCCTATAGCCAACATCGCCAGGTCCAAGATCCGTCTGCATCCCAACGAGCACGCCAGTTCTTTCCATCTGAGTGCCTCACCGTCTCGGGACGCAATTTATAAAAGCTCTGGCCGCCCAGCGATTTCGCTGCAGTAGCATCCCAAGATTGCCGGCGACTAGCTGTGGATATACGCTAGCAGAAATCACTTAGGCAGGACACTGGATAGCTGCATCAAGCACACACAACTACACCACGATGAAGCGATTCGAGTGGCTGCTGCTCCTGGCATTGGTGGCCTCTGGATCAACGGCAGTGGCTCCGCGAAGGCGACGCCACAGTAGTACAGTGGAGTCGCCGCCCACCTCCTCTAGCCTCAGTGATTGGGGATGGGATCTGGGGCCGGAGATGGCGCTCGTGAGAAAGGTCTACGACGACTGTCAGGACAAGAACGACTTCATCGGTTGCCTCAAGCAGAAGGCACTCCACGCTCTATCCCGCGCCTTGGATCAGGACTCCATTAAGATCGTGGACGGCCTGGTGTTGGAGAAACAGAACCAGACGGAACCGGACAGTATCCTGTCCTCTCTGACGGACGCCCGCCAGTTTGGCGGCCTGGCACCCATCGACCGAGCCCTTCTCACCAAGGCTGATAAGCTCATACGGACGCACATGCTCAAGATTGACATGGACGGCGGCGGCAGTGCCGGTGATGAGGCTGTGGGACGCGGCCACAAGCACAGCCACAAGAAAAAGAAGCACAAGGGAGGGGGCCACATCAAGTACGTGGTGGCTGCCCTGCTCACCGCCATGGGAATCGCGGGTCCTTTGGGTCTAAAGGCTCTGGCGACAATCGCTGGCAAGGCCCTGGTCATCAGCAAGGTGGCCCTGACCATTGCCGGGATAATAGCGCTGAAGAAGCTCTTTTCGACCGACGGTGGTGAGGAGCATAGCTTCCAGGTGCACGCCGGCGATAGCAACAGGTGAGTTCGAGGGGGAATACGAAAGCAAACCCGAAGAAAACTGTGCTAAATGCTGCACTTTTCAGGCGCAACACCTATGTGATCCGGCCGGTGTCCAAGACGACCGCTGGAGCAGCAGGTAGTGTCGGTACAGTAGGCGTAACAGCCGCCGGTGGCAGCTCTTCCGTGGATCCATATCGCTACTACTACGAGTACCACCAGCAGTAACGCATAGCCGCCGTCGTATCCAGCTGGGCGGGTGTCTGGAGTATGCTCCGCCGTTAACACAGGCGGAGTTCTGAAGCAGCTAGGCTACCAAAGAACCGATCCGCAAACCAGTCGGGGTCAAAAAGCAGCCCCGACAGCCGCCTGGCAGCAGCCGTTCACCTTTATGTAGCTCTTAAGACATAGGCTAAGTCTATATTGAAGTTGGGCCTGACGCCGATAATAATAAAATAATAAACTAATATTAAACTGATTAAAAAGTTACTTCATTTGGGAATTCAAAACGTAACCAGTGCTCGTCTCCACGGCTTTACTTTATACAATAAACAGCTTATATTCCACTCAAAAAAATACACCGATAAGTAAGAAATGGAATAAAAAACATATCCTGTTTATTCAGCTTAAGAAATCACAACAATTGGCTGCAACACTGGAATGTAAACTAATCGGAATCGTCCGATATAACATAGCTGGCGGCATTGCGAGTGCCTCGCACGTTGCTCAGGAGAGTTGCTTGCCTTCCCGAGGAGCGCTGTTCGAAGATACAAATAAGGTAAGCTAGAAGCTTTTTAGAAATAAAATATATTTCTTACCGTACTGTTGACCGACACATCCAACTGGGCTTTGCCACGCGTAGCTGTTGTGGCAGCGGCGGCACGTCCTCGAGTGGTGGCCCGTCCACGTCCGCCACGTCCTCGTCCCGTCGCCGGTGCAGCGGGTGCTGTGCTCGGTTCGCTGGACAAAGCTGACGAGTATTTATCCTCCGGCTTCACCTTGATGCCCCTAGCATCAAGCATTTTCAAGAGGTCCTCGTGCTTGTGCCGCAACCGGAATTTCTCCAGTTCGTCGTCAATGTTCTCATCGTTGGGCAGGGTTTCCATTAAATGATCCACTGCCTTTTCCTTGTAGAATCTGCAGCGCAGGGGTTTTAATACGAAAGATAATTGGTTATTTGTTTTCCTGACTTACTTGACAATATTTTCGGCGGCATTGAAATCCTTACGCTCCACCAGGCGATAGGTCATCTCGGCCAAGGCCTTTGAATGGAGTAACCTGAGAGGTTTATTGGTGTTTGCCTCCTCGAAATAACGATCTACCAGCTCCTCCACGCGTGTGGCATTATCAGCTTCCTACAATTGATTCAAGGAGTTAAATTTGTTGGTTAATTGAGCAGCTTCCTCAACCCTACCAAGGCCCGTCGCAAGGCCTCCTTGTCCAGGTTAACCGGTTCCATCTTGGTGCGCTTAATCAGCTTGCTGAACAGCACCACATCTTGGACGTTGGCCACCCGCGTACCAAACATCTGACTGAATCGTATTGTGTTGAACATGCACGACTCGTCGGTGTAGAGCAGACGCAGGCGGATGAGCGGCAGCGTTGGCTGCCTGGGATGGCCCGTCAGCTGGGTCTCAGCCTGTGCAATCATGGCCTCCACACGTTCCTTGGCGAAGCGAAACACCTTGGTGGAGGCATCGCCCTCGTTCAGGCCCAACTCCTCGGCACGATCAGGCAGGTTAATGGAGTCAAAGACAAATGGACGCACCGTCTGCAAAGGCAGCTCCTTGAGCTTGAACTTGCTCTTGTAGATCTCCAGCAGGCCGACATGCTTCTTTTTAGCCTCGCCCTCAGACAGAGACGTGGGCACAGAGGAGCCCGGCTGGGAGACATAGAAGCCCTTCTTGGCATTCACCTCCGGCTCGATGCGGCAGTCGTGTTCGTGGCCCCAGATCACCAGATGCAGGAACGCCGGCAGGGAGTCCTCGGGCAGATAGTTCTTAGGTCCGCGATCCGCCCGATTCTGATGTACCACCAGCAAATGGAACCACTCCTCTTCTCCCGCCTCGGCCTCCTTGCCATCTTCGCGTGCCTTGTCGGGACAGTTGAAGTTCACCTTGAAATCCTTGACCAGCCTGGCCAGCCGTCCGTCGTGGATGTGGCTCAGCCCGTACAATGCCATCTGGCTCTCGCCCTTGCGCATCAGAATGGGGCTTATCTCCACCTGACTGAGGTCCGTCCAACGTCCAAAGTAGTTCACCAGGCCCGTGGTGCTCAGCAGATCCAGGGAGCTCAGCCGGCCAAAGCCACTGGGATCGTCGTGGTTGCCATGGATGGAGAACACTGGTATGGCGATGTTCAGATTGGGATCCTCATAGTTCACAGACTGGTTGACAGCATTGTGGAAGCACTGCGCCTGGTCGCTGAGAATCTCCAGGGAAACGGGACGATCCCCGAAGGTGTAACGTCGCAGCAGTTCGATGCATCTGTTGGGCAATTGGATGGAACTCTGCGTGAAATACGTTAATCCAAGGGTCATCACTCACTTGTGCATGGAATTCTGGCTGGGCACAGCGTCGTGGAAGAGATCGCCGCCCAGCAGGATCATGTCCACATCCTCGGACACCGCCAGCTCCAGAATTTCCTCGAAGGCTGTAAAGCTGTCTTCGCCGCGCACCGCATCCTTTTCGCCATAGCCCAGATGGTTGTCAGTGGCCACCAGGATGCGAATAACATTGTCCGCATCCTGCTCTGCTCCTGTGGTGTCGCCCATGGCTCTGTTCTTTTGTTTAAAAAGAAATCAAAACAAAGTTGCCGCCTCAATTTCACCAGAAGCCAACTAGAGATGTGAAAACATCCATGATACTATCGATAGTACCGGAAGTTAGGATACAACTTGAACCAGCGATGGTTTAAAACTACTAAATCGCCACCGCATTCCTCTGGGGCATGTTCGGCATTGTATTTTTCCAGGAAAAACGCCAGAAAATCCCCCGATAGCCTTGTTTTGAGGCAGGCTTTGATACCAATTCGGGCTCATACTTTGCAAAGGTTTGCGTTCAATAGCTATCGGCTTGGTATATCGATGATGCTTATTTCGCGCCTCATCGATATAACTAAATCCCCTCTCAAGCAGATATTAAAGAAAAAACACAAAATAAAAATAAGTAGGTACAAAATTTCTTAATAACATTGTATAAATTTTCCTATTCGACTACAAATGGCTGTAAACTTAAAATTAAAAAAAGATAGTTTACGTATAAAAGATCATTGAGTAACCTGTCTTCACATTAATGCTTATTGATGAGAGCGATTCCGATCGATCACAGCCCTTTGATCGCTTTCGTACAGTCGGCAGTTTCTTGTTCAGTTTAGATATGGCATTATGACTTCGTGGATTACATCCTTCCGCGTATGCCAGGCCAGGTGGTGGACATGGGGCTTGACCACGATAACGAGCTTATCAGCCTCCAGAAGAGTCCTAATGCCAATGGAGTCGTCAGTGAAGAACTTTCGCTGGTAAAATGGAATTACATCCATGTTCTCGTCGTAGTAACTAAAGTGACTAAAGAGGACAAAACTTGGCGTTATTTATCTTTATAAGTAAATTGTATTGAAGCTCTACCTGGATTGCCAAGGCGTTATCACATCGTCGTTGGGTCCACCGATCATAATCAACTTGTCGAGCCGCACCATTCCCATCTTGAAGGAGGTGGAATTTGAGGTAACTTTCTCGTTGTTGATCAGCGGCAGGAACTCGCTGTACTTCATATACAGATCCTGCTCATGCGGATCGTTCCAGTAACCTCCCACGGAGGTGTGCTGTCCCACACGCGAGTAGAAGAGCTCAAAGGCTGTCTTAGCCGCCAAATCAGGAAATATCAGATGCAGGAAGCTGGCTGAAAGTGAAGGAGACATTTAAAGTTAAAACATGTGATATCAAGGTAAAGAATTTTATAAAACGATAAAGCTCAGCTCTGGCAGATCTTTATATTATTTGTAAGTAATCTATACAAAAAGAAAAACTTAAAAAATAACCCTATTGTTTTTTGAAATACTTTGTGAGGTTACATAATTGCACATTTTAATTCGAAAAACTATAAACAACATATAACTTCGAAAATAAATAAATGCTTTTACGAATTAAGGAAAATTTTAACATTTTACTGCATCTATATCCAAAAAACCAAGATATCAGGGTTCGTTTTGTATTGATAACTCATGACTGTAAATATGAATATAATATGAAATTGCGGGGAAAATTGCGCTGAACTTACTGCCATATTGCCCTGCCTGCGGCGACGATAGGGATATGAAGGTCTTGACATTGTGATTGGGCAAACTTTGGATGGCCGCCCGCGCCAAGAGACCTCCCTGGGAGTAGCCTGTAAAGAAAGACATAAATTAACAAATTAAATGAATTACAACCCCAGTGTTACGACTAAAACCTACCCAGCACGATGATGCCCTCTGGATGCAGCTTGCCCACTTCATTCAGGTAATCCCTTACCTGATCGACCTGCCGCCAGGCGTTCTCCAGACTGTACCATCCGCTAAATTTATCGCAGTTGTAAACAATGGTTCCGGGATGAATCTAAAATATGTAAAAATTGCAAATACAAACATAAATTGCGCTCTTTGCGTAGACTTTGACCTTGTTATTGGGGGTCTTTGCTTGTAAACAATAACAAGGGGAGTTCAATAACAAACCTCTTCGATTTCCCGCACCAGAAAGGTCATGGACTCGGCTCCGGACAGGATGCCATGCAGGATTACCACCGGTTTGTAGGCAATTGTGCTGACTACCATCGAGCAGGAGGCCAAAGTCGCCAGCAGAATTTGTAGCTGTAGCCTCATTTCGCAGCAAACAATAGATTTCGTTTGAAACACAGTTGTTGTTGATGTATCCGTATCTTTGGCTGATTCTCTTCTTCTTGCTCCTTCCTCATTCGGAACGCATTCGATTCAGTGTTGCCAACCTAACTATTTTCTAGCCAAATTGAGAAATTTGGCAAGCTAGGAAAGCCCGCGGACTTAGCAAGATCTTATTTTATTGTTTGGTTATTTTACATAATTATCTAATTTCTTTATTTTGTAATATATTTGAAAATAGTGTAAGCGAGCAGATTCAGCTGAAGCTTCCTCCAAATATTTTTAAAAACATTATATAATCATTCATAGGATATTTTGACAAAAGACTTCGTACATGTGTTCGAATATTTTAACCATAATATTTTTGATTAAAGTTCAAACTTTTTTCCAACATTTTTGCTACAAAAAACAGATTATCATAAATCCTATGATGCCACTTAACGAGTACAATTTACAGGCAACATGGATGGCGTAAGCTCAAAAAGCTAAAAATTGCTGTTAAGGTTGTAAGGTTATAGTTGAAGGATATACAAACTTATATGTAATAAATTTATACATTTTTTTGGGATAAAAACCCGATTTCATAAGACATATACATCAAACTGTTTTTGTCTATTTAAG
Organism: Drosophila kanapiae; assembly: GCA_008042475.1. NCBI lineage: Eukaryota > Metazoa > Arthropoda > Insecta > Diptera > Drosophilidae > Drosophila > Drosophila kanapiae. The sequence goes on from VNJM01000990.1 coordinate 179,363, forward strand.
TTGACTTAAACTGCTATAATTGTCGTCCGATTCTTGACAGCACTGATCCGAGTGTAATTATGAGTGAGTCATCGCCTATCGATTACCGATTATTAATTACAAATAATTTGGCAAAAATTAGTTCCTTATTTAAACAGTCGAATAAAAACATAAATATTTTATTTCTAAGCTTTATTAATAATGATAATATTTACAATTAAATACATTAAACGGCTTAAATAAGCAGTTCAATAATTGAATTTCACATAAATACAATTTAAAATTGTGTTTTACTTTACGCAGTTATTTTTCTGGTTAATCCTTGCGCCTAAAAACGGAATATATATTGGGAACAAAAGCAGCCTCTATTTTCTAAAATTAACTACAATTCAAAGGAATGCTAAAGGTTACTTTCGGAAATCCATTCATATTTTATTGCGAGAATGAATATTTAGCGAAAATGTCACGAAATATAAATCCAGAGCTTCAGCAAAAAACAAAAATCCCCGACATCAGTTGAACTTAAAATAATGCTCGTTTATTCACTTTTAACTTACACGATCGTCGTTTATGTACTTTGCACTATTGTGTCTTGCGTATATTTAAGTCTAGGCGCAGCATACATGCTCCGAAATTAATATCTACGCCGACTCCCACCCACATTCTCGCTGCAATCCATTCGTCTTTCGGGGGGCCGGGAACAAGGTGATTTCAAGGTATATCAAATATGACAACACTTAACAGATTAGGCTTAGGGCTAGGGCGGCATCTCAGCCGTTTGTTTAAGAGTTCTCGATCTAGATTTTTGTAGCGGCTGTGTGTTCCGTCCATGTTACGTGATTCGTTCGTTCTGCGGCTAGTAGAAGAAGTCCAGCCCAGGGCGGGGGCTCAGACCTCACCCGGCCACCTCCTCGCTGACAAAGTCCAACTTGACCACCTCGGCGGGAAGGCACTCCTCCACGTCCACTTCATTCTCTTGCACATTGATGCGGTTGAGGGTCATGGACACGTCCGGACCGCACTTTAGGCCCGCCTGCGCTCCCGCCACTGTTACCGCGCCCGTTCCAGTGGCAGCACCCACCGGCCCCGTGGCCGTCGTTACTGGTGGCGCGGAGGTGGTGCTCACGACATCGTCGGCAATCACAACCGTTGGCGAGAGCACTGTGGACACCACCGGACCACCCACAGGCAGCACTAGCTGCGTGGACGAGCAGGTGGAGACTGCTAGGGGCTGTTGCAACACCACCGTCGTTGTACCCGTCGCCGCCGACGACGACGACGACGACGCTGTAGATGTGGACGTGGGCTGCTGGATGATGATGTTTTCCGTAATAGTGGGCGTGTTGGCAGCCGCCGCCGAAGCAGCCGCCTGTGCGGCCGCCAGAGCCGCTGCCTTTTGCATCTGCTGGTACTGTTTGACGGTCACCGTCGTTCCCGTCGTGGCGGTGGTCTGCGGATGCGTCAGTGATTGCTGCAGAATGATCTGCTTCGGTTGCGCCACGAGCTGCACATGCTGAATGGGCTGTGTCTTGAATACTTGTTGAGGTGGCTGCGGCTGGAGCTGCTGTTGTTGTTGCTGTTGCTGCTGCTGCTGGGACTGCTGAGGCTGCTGTGACTGGATGAGGGGCAGTGTTTGGATGACGTGCTGCACTTGCTGGACGGGCACTTGCTTGGCGGGTATGCCCGCATCCTCGAAGGCCTTCTTTTTCAGCGCCTGTCGTATCTGGGAGCTGCAACGAGCCGAAAGAGTTGCCGGGGATTATTAGCATTGAGCGACGAGCTGCTGGCCAGTGTTCCCTCGCCATCGGATCACTTACACGGTGCGGTTCTTGATGCTCAGGCTGATCTTGGTCAGGTCGTCCGAGAAGCGCATGATTGACGAGTGCAGCATGTCGATCTCCTCGTCCGTCCACTTCCTGCAGCGGCGGCGCCATGGCGAGGGAACACGAGATCGAGATCGAGATCGAGATCGAAAACACTGAGATTAGCATCTCCGGATCCCAGCAGCGGGAGGAGTACTTACCCCGACGGCGATTCCGCGTTGGGATGCAGCTGCATGGTGAGGTCGCCCAGTCTGCTGAACGCCTGTCCGGCGGCCGTGAATATCTCCCCAACCTGTAAGTGCACCGGGTTTGTGTTCCGGGTGTGGAATCGGTTTGTTATTGTTATTTTTTGTTACTTTCGGCGCGCGTGCAAATTCAAAACAAACGCATCCCCGCCCACCGCCCGCCACCCCGACGACGATGGAACAACAAATTTCCCACTCGCAGGAGTGAGACGAAACGAATGACTCTCGACTCTCTCCCGCGCCGCCTTTTTCCCGCGGACCGAGATCTGGCTGCCGGTGTGGCAGGAATATACGTTGCTATCGCCGGCGGACAGGGCGGGACGACGGAACATACCTTTGTTGCCGAGTTCATGGCGTTGCGGGGCGTTTACGCTGCTTTTTTGCAGTAATTTTCTGTTTTGCCTTAGCTCGTAAGCGTGTTCAGCCTTTTGCAACACTGGCCGCTGACGTTCGCAACACTCAAGCGGGCCGCTCGATAAGTTATCGGCACTTTTTCGCACTGTACTGTATTTTATGTATGCTTGTATCGATATATCGATTGCAGGAAACTAGGGATGCACATCAGTTCAAGCTACTTAAAATTTAAAAGTTAAAAAACAAGGATATTTATTTCAAAAATACAACTTTGATGTTTAATGATAGCAAATTCATTTTTTTACACATTTTAACATTTAAAATAATGATTTCTATTTTTCAAAGTATTTGTAATTCAAAGAAGAGATAAGGTGTAAAGAAAGAGAATAATAATAACAAAATAATTGTACTTTTGGTAGAATTTTAATGCAGACTTAAATATATAAAAATAATTTCGATTAACCCGTGAACGTAATAAACATAAATAAGAAATATAAGTACAGAGCATCGCGGCTGACAAGATAACACTTAACGAAATAACCTAATACTTGAATTATATCCGCATGACTTATTCGGACAGCTGCTCCCACACTTCTCCCCTTCTGAGAATCAAACTACAACCAGATATCTGATAAGGAAAAAAATTAAAAAATAAAGTAAGTAATCATCATAATAAACCCACCGTTGGGGGGTCAGTGGGATGTCCGATGGCGTTGAGATCACGAATCTTGTGTTGCAGTCGTTTCTGCTTATGCTGCTCTTCCAGCAGCCGGGACTTTAGCTGTGCATTCTTCAGCGATTCGGCCTCTGCTCCATGTCACCTGGCAAGTTTTTATGTTTAAGTAACTCTGAATTTCAAGGTAAGAATGCAGTACTCACCCTTCGAATCCTGAAAGTCTTTCAAATAAGATTGCTTTCGGCGCTCATCAAGCGCCGTCTTTCGTCTTTCCTTCCGTCCAGCGCAGTCAGCAATGACCGATTTCTGCACCAGAGGGAGTTCCCTCCAGTATTAAATAAGGAATTCGGTATAATTAAATGCAAGCTCACCTTTATATCGCTGGCTCCAGCTTTGCGATTCACGTTCTTCGTTAGACGCTTCTCTGAAGATGCAGAACCTGACGATGTATTCGACTCGAAGGATGAGTTGCTTCCGATGATTTTTAGATCTTGTAAGCCAGAGAGTTTAGCCTCCAGCTTGTCTATAATCTCGTTTAGAGTGCACTGCTTCTCCTCGAGGTTGCGCTTGTCCTCGAGAAGACTTGTAATAGTGGCGTCCATGCTCTGAGATTTCGCTAGGAAACTGGTCTCCTTGGATTTCTAGAAACACATATTTCCCTTATAATCAAGGAAGTTACGAATTTATATAGAAATATTACCAGGTTGGTTTGTAGGCTTTCGATCTCCTTCGAGAGTTCATCCACTTTTCGTTGCATTTGAGGGACCACTTCAGCAGCTGACTTTTGATAAGTGAAGGCTTCTCGCAAGGCTTCTGTTTCCGCTTCTTTGGCTCTTAGTTGAGCTTGGTGTTCAGCGTTAAGACTATCGTTCACATCGTTCAGGCAGTTGATCTTCTGTTCCAGCAGCTGTTTGTCCTTCAACAAAGTGTAAATAGTCGAGTCTAAACCCTGTTTTTCTCTCTGGAAACATTCCGTCTTGGCTTCCTGTGAAAACATAGAAATGGAATCAGTAGATAAAGGATAAATTATTTCATTTCGTTTACCAGATCGCAACGTAGTTTGTCGCACTCCTTGGTCAGTTCCCCGATCGACTGGCGACTTTGCTTCAAATCCTTAACCATCTCCTTGGATTTTCGGTTGATCTTTGCTTCTTTAGTACGCAATTTATCCTCCAATCGAGCGTTCGTCTCAGCCAGTTTGGCGAATTCAACTCGCAGGGAGGCGCACAGCCTCAGCTCTTCTTCCAGCTGGCTCTGTAGATTGGCGGCATTCCTTAGCATCGACTTCATCTCAATATTGTCGGCTTCCAATTGACCATTCTGCTCTTGCAGGGACTGCAGCTTCAGCTGTAGCTCGTTCATTGAACCATTGAGATCAGAGACCTCCTTCTTCCACTTTCCTGCCTCACTGGACATCTTGTCCTCCACTGCTTGTAGCTGAGTCGCCAGAGTTACTTTTTCTGCATTCAAAGTATCCTTTGCCGCCAGAGCATGCCTCAGCTCCAAACGAATTTCTCTTATTTCTAGACTTTTACCGGAGATATCCTTTTCGTAAGCAAGCAGTTGAGACTGCAGGCTATCCACCTTCTCCTGGAGATTGGAGGACACTGCCTTTGCCTTCGAAAGGTTTGATTTCAGTTTTTCGTGCTTAGAAATCAGATCGTCATAGCGTTCAGCCTTCAGCATAGCAGCTTGGACCTCAGCTTCGAGATCACTGATCTTGGCTGTCACAGTCTCGAGCTTGCCCTCTAACTCGGACTTCTCTGTTACCCTCTGCTTGCTAAGATCGTCCGTTTGCATTTCGAGATCGTGAAGTTTCCTTAGAGTGCTAGAGTGCCGTGCCTCGGCTTCCTTGATCTTTGACTGCAGGCCTGACTTCTCCTCCCTCAAGTTATCAGCGTAAGTAGCTAGCTGCTCGTACTTTTCCTGATGCTCTTTGATCTGTTTCATCTCGTTCTGGTGTTGGCTAGCCGCTTGCAGTTGGGCCCTGTCTAGTTCTTCTTCGAGATCTTTGTTCTTGACTGTGAAAGCCCTGACTTTCTTTTCGAACTCCCTTGTTTCCAGCTCTCTTTGCTGGCTTTGGGTATCTAATTCCCGAGCTTGTTGGTCGCATTTTCCTTGCAGCTCTTTTATTTGCTTCTGGGACTCTCCCAAAGTAGATCTCAGCTTCGCAAGCTCATCCAGCGCCTTCTTTTGCTCGTCTTCGGCTTGTCTGATTTGATCCTGCAAGCTTGTCCTCACATCGTCACAAGCAGTAACAAGCTGCTTCTGCTTTTCGTCTGCCTCGAGTAGCTTCTCCGTCAGAGTGTTTTTAATTTGCTCAAGCTCTGCTTGCTGCTGGGCCTTCAGTGCGATCATTTTCTCATCCTCCTGACTTAGCTGCAACAAATTGGCCTGGCAGCGATCGTTTGCACTGGAGAGCTGTTCCTTCATTGTGGCCATATCGCTTTCGTACCGATCCTTGCTCTCCTGCAATTCCTTGGTGTACTCACGGAACTTGGTGCGGTTCTCGTTCTCGATTCTTTCCATTTTAGCCATATACTCCAGCTGCAGAGCATTAATCTCATCAGTCTTTTGCTTTTCCCTTTGCGTTATTTCATCTTTGGCTTTCCTTAAGGATTCCCCAAGTTCCTCGATTTGTTTTTCGTACTCAGGGAAAGTCAGCTCCAGCCTGTCTATTTCAGTTTGACGCTCACACACTTTCTCCATCAGCTCGATATTCTGTTTCTCAAGGTCTACGATTTTGTGCTGAAATGCAATGCTCGTTTCCTTGATTAAGGAGTTTTTCTCTTGAACTTCCTCCTTCAGTCGAGATATGGTATCTCCGTCATTAAGCTGCTCCTGAATCATTTGGTGTTTCAGCACGCCTTCGTAGTCTGTGCCATCGAATGCACAAAGCCTAAAGCCTGTCACGTTCTGATCATCTCCCGCCTCCGTTTCAGGAACTCTGCAGAGGCGACAGATGCCCAAACTGTTCTTAAGCTCTATCAGTTCGATCGTTTCCGATAGCTTGGCAAACTGCTGAGAAATATCATCGGTGTGGGAGACTGGCTTCTCTTTCAGGGAGGACTTGAGCTCATTACGAAGTACTTCGTTCTCCGCGACAGATTTCTGTAAACATAGATTTAAATCGTCGTATTCTCGTTGGAATTTTTTAAAATTTGCCTCCATTTCAGCTAGTTTCGCCTCTAAATGTTCTTTGTCAGCTTTTAAGTCTTTGGCTTGGGCTTTTAGGCTGGGATTAGCCGCCATTAGCTTACGCTGGGCCTCCTCCATTCGCTCCTTCAAAGTGCCAATTTCGAGCTGCAGTCTCGTGTTGTCCGCCTGCAGCTGCTGGCACTGCTCCTCAGATGCGTTCGAAGTGTGTCCCAGCGATTCGTACTTCGCCTGCAGTTCCTGGTACTTCTGCTGGATGGTCTGGAAGTCTGCCAGAATCTTCTCGATGGCCAACTTCTGGAGTAGGCTCTGTTGTGCCAGAGTATCGTACCTTTCCTGCAGCTGCCCGAAGTCATTGTGGACGGTGGATATTTGCCTGTTGAGGCGCTTGCAGTCGTCCGTCTTCTGAATCACCTCACAACTGGCCTGACTGAAGGCCGACTGGACTCGTTCCAGCTTGGCCCGAGTGGCAGCGATCTCTTCTCGCAGCTGATCGCTGGCAACCTTCTCAAGACCCTTTGCATCGGTTAAGGGTAGAAGGCGCCCAAACTCCTGGCACTTGTTGCAGATCCTTTCGCAGCTGGACTCCAGCTCGGGGCACACGGAGCGCATATGGTCCTGCTTGCTGTTGTTCAGAACATCCCGGGACAGGTCCTTGAGAGACTGCTGCAGATTCTCGATGCTTACATCCTTCTCGTGAATGGTTGAGAGCAGGTGGTTCTCCAACAGCTTGGCCTGGGCCTTGTTGCTATCTATTTCCTCCTCTAATGTCTTTACCCTGCGGTTATCCATCTCCAGTCTCCTGATGACCTCGTTCAGCGTCCTTAACTGCTCCTCGTATGCCTGGATCTTCACATTCGCCGACTGATTGGATGCAGTAAGAGCTGGGACCTCGGTCTGACGGACATCGTAGCTATAATTGTTTTAAATAATTGATTAATATATTGAATTCTGTTAGAACGCTTGACAATAAAATATATATTATAACTAATGTATTATATTTATAATTAATGCTGTTTAAATGAAATAATTCAAAGTTCCAGTCACAAACACGAACTGCCTTTCCGGCCTGCCTAAATATCTTGGCTGTTTTGAGGGAATCACACATTTATAGAAGGCGACTCTATAAATAGCACCAGCTGCCGGCATTCAAGTTGAAGTTGCACCCGACGAGGTGTGTGGAACAGACAGATATATACATGGATGCAACTGCAGACGGGGAATCGTTGAGTTCGTTTATAAACTATGACTATATTGAGATGGTCCGCCTATTTCTAAATTCTTTTTTTTTCTTTAAACAAGGTAGAGTACTTTTTACAACACGAGGAGGAGGCCTCTCCTCCCCCTATATAATTAAAAGTAATCATTCTTTCTATTCTTTTCTTTAAGTCAAGGTAGAGTACTTTTTACAACTAAGTTCTCCTCCCCCTATATAATTGCAAGTAATCATTGATCATCCCCTATGTTTTTCCATAAAATAATACAAACGAAATCGTTTTTAAATATTTTTTTATATGAAATGATTGTGTAATTATTGTTCCAGACCAACCCACTCTCCCAACAATCAAACATAATTATTTTTCCTGAGTTCTAAAGCTAATTTAAACATCTAACCTATGTATGTAGTTTTTTTATTAGTTTTACTATGTGAAGTTATTTTTATTTGTATCTCAAATTGCGTACGTAGTCCTGGTAATATTCTTAATAATCTTGGCAAACTGATTCCTTGATCGAATAGCATTAAGTAATAATGGTTTTTCGGATATCAGCGATTAAGTTCCTATGCCAGTAAGGTTTTTATGATTAGTATTTGTGGTATATAAAGATGAGATTATCTTAAGATCTCATCTTTATCCATTTATTTAGTTTGATTTCAAATATTTGCTGGGAATTACTCATTAGAAGACTTTAAAGACGCTCGCCGAAAGCTATGAGTCTGAAGTTTTTATGTATTACTTAATTGAATGGACTTAATGGGGGGTTTCTCTTTAATTTAATGGACTTAGTAAGGTGTTTCTCTTTGATTTGATTGTTAATAATGAGGTATTTGCAGGCAAAGGCTTTGGCATTTACAAAAATAAAGTCCAAACTTCAACCGGAGCTACTATTACGCCCTCAGCTGTATTCTCGTAGACTTTGCCGATGCAGATCTTTCACTCACTCTCTCTCTCTCTCGCGTTGCAGTCAGCCAATCTATATGTACGTTACATCACAGTTGGAACACGGCAGTTGGAACGACGTCACCGATCACCCAAGACGAAGTGCGACGAGGTGCGAGAACGATGGACGCTGGTGCTGTTGGCCGTTGGACAGCAGTGAATACAATGAGCATTTCGGAATTCAAACGATCAAATTATCAAGAAGTTTGTTGGCCAGTTAAGTGGCTGCTCAATCGGCTGTCTTATCGCACATTCAGAGCCATGAAACGATCGGCAGGGCGAAGCGTCATCGCTTCCAGCCGAGTCTTTGCGCGAAAAACTGGCTCACATGAGCCGCCCCATCCCGTCGCTCCCGGTTTCTCTCCACTAAAGCGAAATGAAATGCTTTTGTTTTTATAGGTTGTGTGTGTGGGTTTGCGTTGGCGTTTGTTATTGTTTTCGTTTTCGTTTTCGGTTTCTTCGCGACTCGCGCCCGCCTAGTGAGTGGAGCTGGCTCTTCCCAGCGACTGCCGCGAGAAAGCGAAGAGAGCGAAGACAGTCTAGTGGAGTGGAGCTCCGCAGGTTGTTATTCACCACAAAGTCAGGTGAGCGGGCGCCAGAGGTGAATTGGCTTATTTGAACAAAGCTAGGCAGAGCATACAGCTTGGGCTAGGCAGGGACCAGTGCAGCCAGTTTAGCTATCTTCCCACAAGATCTAGCGTTTCTCTTTTGAGAAATGCGTGAATTAAACTATTTTCTAAGCAAGGTTGGCACAAGTTTAGTTCATTAAAAATGTTTAGGAACTTTATGTTTATATACTTTGTAGTTTTTTTTTGAGGCAAGCTAAGTACTCAAATCGAAATACAGACACAAATTATTGCATTTCCCGCTAGCCATTTAATAGCAGAACTGAATTTGTTTTTATGAACCTCGAATTCATATTTAGTGCTTTCTATCGTTCTATTTATCGATTTATTCTAACTACTTCCAGCTTCCTACAAAGGTTAATTTAGTTTTTTTTTATGAATATTCCATAATAGGAATATAAATAGAAATAATAAAATCTATAATAACAATTAAAAAAGCTTCAGACAAGTGTGGACGACTATGGGACCCCAGTTACCCAGTTAAAGGCACATTTGCATAGCTAAAAAGCGTTGTCTTTAGTGTTCTTAGATCTTAGTTTTTAGCTTAGTTTTTCATGAAAATCCAAAACAAACTTGATCTGCGTGCAACAGATAAGAATGTTGTCGTAGCACAAAGCTTTAATAAACTTGTACCCGATGGTAACGGGTATAAAAAAAGAACTCCTATTTAAAACAAATTGGAAGAACATAGCAAATGTACTCACCTCGATCGCGTATTCTTATTGGCGAATTGAAAATTGCCAATAGGCAGCTTACTCTCTTTTCCCATCGACACTTCAGTGGGTTTGGTCTTGGCAGCTACTTCCCGTTGGGAGGCAGCAAGATTATCTGAATAATTTGCCGGCTTTTGCAGCTTTGGGACACGGGACAGACGAGTGTTCTTTGGATTGCCGGTCAGGGCTGACTTCGGAGTCCCAAGTTCTGGCACGGTGCGGCTGCGCTTCAGATTTTGCGGCTCGTTTGGCGGTTGACCTGCGATGATCTTTAGCGTTTCGGACTTTATTTTTCTTTCCAGGCTCTGTGCACGAAGCTGACTTCCTTTCTTGCTCCGCTCTTCATTGTAACGGATCTTAAGATCTGTGATCACGCGTTCCAGGAGGTCAAACATAGCCGAGCCTTGCCTCATCTCGTTAACATGCGGGTTGATGCGTATCTTTTTGGCGAGCGTGGCGAACTTCAGTGTGGACAGAGACTCCTCCACCACCGAAGGCCTAATGGTGCATATGATAGAGGTGAGGGCATTGCCGCACAGCGACGCCTGTAGAAAGCGCGTCAACTTGCAGTCTCGGAAACTAATGAACTTGTTGTCCGCATTCTCAGACAAGTGCTTGACGACGTTGCTAAGGAACATCAGGCTCTTGTTGATGTGAACGCCCACAGTGCCTCGGGCCCCAGTCGGGGAGTCACCCAGTCGCTCGGATCCAGCCAGGTCCACTAGATTCAGAATGCTCTTGGTGACAGTGCCGCTCGAACCCGACGGTTTGGACTCGATGATCTGTTTGGGTTTCAAATTAGTATCTTGAACGAGCATATCTCGGTGAAGCGACTCACTATCCGGAGGATGGCGTGCGAATGGCCGGAGCGCTCAGATATGTAGGCCTCACCAGCGGTGCGCTCCTTGTTGCCCAAGCAAAGGAGGCGCAAGAGGTCCGCCTCGGTGGTTATGATGCATTCCTCGCAGTTTACGTTTACGATACCGTTGCCAGCCTCGTGGATCTTTAGGTCCTGATTCTTCTTGTTCAGTAGATCGTAGATCTTCTCGTTGTAGATCTCAATATAGCCGACTCGCAGCAGGAAGTCGCGCCTCGTCTCGTTGGCGATCTGCTGAAAGATCTCCTTGGTGGCCAGAACTATAACGCCCGGGCTCTCGCTGTCGCCCATCATGGTGTAGGTTTTCCCTGCAGAGAGCGTCGATTAGCGTCCGTGAGCAGCAGAGCGACAGTAAAAATACCCACCCGACCAAGTCTGACCGTAGGCAAAAATAGTTCCGTTGAAGCCCTGTATGCAAGCGTGGACGATGTGCCGGGCCATAAGGTCAAATACCTCCTGGTTCTCGACGTCCTGATCGAAGACATGGTCTGCGAGGTGTGGCATCAGGAGGAGATTCAATGGGGCTCACTATTGCTTAACTTACCAAAGAAACTGGGCTCCGCGTGGCTGTCCGCTAGCTGGATCGAGCGCCCCTCCTTCACCTGCCAAAGGGTGGGATAGCCGGGATCGCAGGGACGCACCTTGATGCACACCTGGATATGTGACATCATATTAATAATTTTTATTGTTACACTACGGCACTACAGTTCACGAGCACACAAATTTGATTTTGGGAATAACAGATGGAATAACGCTTGGCATCTTTGTTTCTCTGTTCCGGTCCCTGTTCAATTCGAACAAATACCGCTTTGAGATCGAAGGAACCAGTTCAAAATAATGAACCACAACGATATCCAAACATAATTTGCATTTCAATAAGATTTATACTTAATTAGTATAAATAATGTATAAGTATTTATTAGATTTAAATATCATTTGAGATGATAAATTTCTGTAGTATGGAAATATGTTAATCAATTGAATGCTAAATTTGTATTATACATTTTTTGGATAATGTTATATTTGTGTAAAAAGTCTATTATATTTGTCTATCCTGATGTGTTGCCCACGGCGGTGAACACGTTTAAAGCAGCATAATTTAGATGAACATACAAATGAATTAAATCAAACATAATGTGAAAGAAACATTTATTATATGAAGGTACAAATTGTTCATTTATTAAAAAAATATTATCATAAAGTAAAATGTCCTTGGCGACAGAGCTTAAAAGTCAATTTTAAAACCAGTACAGACTATTTTTAGTTAAAAACAAAAGAATTTATGAACGTCATTATTGGACAGGCAACATTACTAATTTATTGCAATATAATATTGCCTAAATTCACTATAATCGGAGCTTTAATGGTTTGCCGTAAAAACCTCTTTCGTTTTTTGTTCAGAGCGACAGTACCGGTTTGTTAAAAATATCTTTAAAACCAAGTCGTATTACACATAATAGAGCTGGGCAAGGATTACAATTTAAGCCTACTGTCATAACTAAACAAATTTCAATTTTTCTTTTCTTTTTCGCTTTTAATACGTACACATGTCTCAAGCGACGACGGTGTGGATTTCTTATTTAGTATTTCTACATAGATATGTAAAATGTATTATTCACGCAATTGCAAAAAAATCAACTAGTTCAAAACTAGTTCCTCTGCACTATTCGATATTTATATGATCTGGTTCCGTGGATTTAGTTGGTCGGAACGCTTCCATCGCGAATCACAAAGCGGTATTTGTTCGAATTTAACAGCGAAAATTTTGAGGAACAAAGATGTCGATCATTATTCACTCCAATTGAATTTTTACTATTCGTGTCTCTGTGAACATTGTGTTTGTCGTAAATCGTTGAGCAATAAGAATAAGCAATAAGATGTCTGCGAAGGCAAACTCCATCCAGGTGTGCATCAAGCTGCGTCCCTGCGAGCCTGGAGATTCTTCCCTCTGGCAGGTGATGGAGGGACGCTCAATCCAGCTGGCGGACAGCCACGCGGACCCCAGTGTCTTCGGTAAGTATTTGGTGATCCTCTCTCGAATCTCCCCTTGATGCCCTTACCCGCAGACTATGTCTTCGATGAGGGCGCCGGCAACCAGGAGGTGTTTGACCGGATGGCCCAGCACATCGTCCGCGCCTGCATGCAGGGCTTCAACGGAACTATTTTTGCCTACGGCCAGACCTCGTCGGGTGAGTATTTATAATGTCACTCTCCTGCACACGGGCGATAATCGACGATCTGCGCAGGGAAAACCTACACCATGATGGGTGACGGCCAGAACCCGGGCGTGATGGTGCTGGCCGCCAAGGAGATCTTCCAGCAGATCGCCAACGACACGGAGCGCGACTTCCTGCTGCGAGTCGGCTATATTGAGATCTACAACGAGAAGATCTACGATCTACTGAACAAGAAGAATCAGGACCTCAAGATCCACGAGGCTGGCAACGGGATCGTGAACGTAAACTGCGAGGAATGCATCATAACCACCGAGGAGGACCTCTTGCGCCTCCTCTGCCTGGGCAACAAGGAGCGCACCGTCGGCGAGACCAACATGAACGAGCGGTCCAGTCGGTCGCACGCCATCTTCCGCATAGTGAGTCGCTCTTAATTTTCCTATAATCCCAGCATACTTATCTCCATTCCCGACAGATCATCGAGTCGAGGAAGTCCGACCGCACCGACGACGACGCTGTAATCCAGAGCGTTCTGAATCTGGTGGACCTGGCTGGTTCGGAGCGTGCAGATCAGACGGGTGCCACTGGGGCGAGGCTTAAGGAGGGCGCTCACATCAACAAGAGCCTGATGTTCCTCAGCAACGTGATCAAGAACCTGTCCGAGAACGTGGACAACAAGTTCATTAGTTTCCGCGACTCCAAGCTGACGCGCATCCTGCAGGCGTCGCTCGGCGGCAATGCCTTCACCTCCATCATCTGCACCATCAAGCCTTCGATCATTGATGAGTCCCAGTCCACGCTGAACTTTGCCATACGCGCCAAGAAGATTCGCATCAAGCCGCAGGTCAACGAGATGGTGTCAGATGCCACGATGATGAAGCGGCTGGAGCGAGAGATCAAGACGCTGAAGAGCCAGCTTGCTGAGGAAAAGCGGAAGAAGGAAAGTCAGCTGACGGTGCAGGACCTGGAGCGGCGACTCAAAACAGACATGCTCAAGATCATCTCCAGCACCTCGCTGAGTGATCAACGGCAGCAGAAGCGCCGCCGTACCTGGTGTACGGCGCCTACGGAACAGGAGAACTCCCTCGCATCTCTGACCGGCCTCCTTCACGACTCTCGGCTGATGCGGCCTTCGAATTTGTCCAATCTGCCGAAGCCAACGTTCTTCCCAAACTCCCGTGTCGGGTATCGAGAGAAAACTGTACCCAAGACCATCAACATTCTTAGCTCACTGGATATCTCCACTGAAGACGACGGCGGAATTAACGAGAAATTCGTCCCGGCGGAGTGCGTAAACTTTGATACACCGCCGCCACAACTGCTTAGCCAGAAACCCAAGTCGAAGAGCCGCAAGCTGCCGGACCTGGCCCTGACACCTGTTCCCAGTCTGATGGGGCCCGAAACGTAAGTACTCCACGGTTAGTTTCACCAGCATCCCTTACTGCACTCACCTCACTAACCCTCACATCACATCTTTGCTCGTGTAACCCCATCTTTGTTGTGATCTGCATGCGCAGGGTGGAAAAGATTAAGAAAGAGATTGAGGAGCTGCATACGTTCACCAGCTTGGAGAAGCACTTTGATGTGGAGTGGACAGAGGCGCAGGTGCTAAAGGAAAGCCTGGAAAAGGTCACTGCTCAGCGGGATCAATGGGAGCAGGATTGCCTGACCAAAGCCGAGCGGTGAGTTCTGTTTAGGGAGATTTACTCCCTAAGATCAAGAGTGTTTTTTGTATAGGTAACCAGAGGAATAACCAAAGGAAATCAAGCTTGAAACATCTGGTATATACTAGAACTTTAGCTTCTCTGTATCTTTACAACATCTTTTTTTATTAGTCACCAAACCTTTCTTAAAAACTAAGGTAATATGACCTTTAATAATGCCTATATCGGAATATACAGAACAGCCAGGGAAGCACACAAATAACCGACATTAGAGAACGCGAGAATTGTAGGGAATGTACACCCACGTATACCCTCTGCAATTGCACACACACCAATCAAACACAGTCATCATAGACATCATAAACATAAAATTCCCAAAGAGTATCATTAAAGCCTACATATAAGCTAATATCTTATTTTATCTTAGTTGCGAAGCCATGGAGGCCGAAGTCAAAACCCTTAAAGTAACCACCGAAGCTGCCAACACGAAGATCATCGAGTACGAGAAAGAACTGAAGACTCTGAAAGAAAACATTGCCAAAATGGAGTTGGAGAACCGCGAAGCAGTCAGTTTAGAATTCCAGTTCGAGGCCTTTAAGAAGAAGTCTAGCCTGCGGGAGAATGACTTGCTGGCAGCGATCTCAGAGAAGGAGTTGGCCATTGAAAATCTTCAGAGGAGCCTCGACGAACTATCCCGGGATATGGTGCGCAACAGTAAAGAGGCTCTGATGCGTTCCATGTGTCCCAATCTAGTCGAGATCGGGGAGACAACCTTGAATGAAAGCGACGTCGATGTAGAGTCCAAGAAAGTGGCCTGCGAGTGCGACAAGTTTCGAGCTGAAATTGTTGCGACACAAGCCAAGCTGGAGACAATGCAGACGGAGCTAGATCTGGCTGTAAGCGAGGCGTCACAGAAGAAGGAAGACTGCCAGCAACTGTCCGAGCAGATTTCCCAAGTCCAAGCTGATTTTGCGCTGCTGCAGGGCAGATATGAAACCTTGGAGCAGAGTCAACAGGAAGCCATCGAAACCATGCGGGCAGACTGCCAGTCAATCCAGCAGAAGTACAACCAGCTGCAGGAGGAGTACGAGTCTCTGGAACGCACTTCGAACGCCTCTGAGGAGCAGTGCCAGCAGTTGCAGGCTGACAACACGAGACTGCAGCTCGAGGTTGGAACTTTGGAGGAGACACAGCAAAAGCTAGTGACACCTCCCAACTCCAATTCCCTTGTCGATGAATTCGAAGCTCAAAACAACGAACTGAAGGCGAAGCTGGCAGAGACCGAGTCCAGATTGAAAGATCTCCAAGAAGAATACGACAACCTCTCCAGCCAGCTTATGGAATCTTTCCAGGAGAACGATGAGCTTCGGGAGGAGCTCAAGCAGCGTCTCCTAGCTAGCCACAACTTGGAATCCCTGAAGAGTTCTGGCGTTGACTCCATGAAGAGCTCGGGCGTGTGCAGTGAGTTTGGGGAGCCGGATCAAGAGGCAGACTCTCACAGTGATATCCTACAGCAGTTTACTAAGCTATCCGAATCGATCCATCAGATTGAACTTAAGAACCACTCGGGCTTGTGTCGCCTCTTTAGAGTTGATAAAGCAGAGAAGGCGCAGGATGAGAACGTGACAGGCTTTAAGCTTTGTTTGGAATCTGCAAGGTATATTGAAGGCGGCGATACTCCCCAGACGAGTGCATCCGACGGCACCCACTTCAAAGGCGTCCTGAAACACCAAATTTTCCAGTTCGTGGCACTAAGTCAGGAGCAGCTTGAGGACGCCGAGGAGAAGCGTCAACTCCAAATCGTAGCTCAGCTAGAACAGGAAATTAAGGAGAAAAATGAGCTACTGGAGGCCACAGAGGCGACCATAAACGAGATGAAAGAGCAGATGACCAACCTGCAGTCTGAGCTCTTTGAAAAGAGCGTGATTGTCAACAAGGTGGAGGACTACCAGCGTCAGATCGAGTCCTTGGAGAAGCAAAATGCGGAAATGACTATAGTGTACGGGGAGCTGCAGGATAAGGTCCATAGGAACAGCACAATGAGCGAGAGCCTGCTGCACCTAATGCCAACTGATGATACCATCTCGGCACCCTCCGAAGCTTCTGTCAGTCAATCCCAAGAGGTGGCCTCCCTAGCCCAGCTGAAGGCGAAAGTGTGCGAGCTTCAATCTGAAATAGAGAGTCAGTTGAAGCAGATGCAGCAGAAGGACCAAAACATCGAAGAGCTAAGAGCTGAAATTGGGGAAATAAGCGAGCGCTGTTTGTCAGCGGAGGTGAAGCTGGAGATTGATAGCCGGGAAAAGCAGGATCAACTGGACCGCCAAAGTCAGAGACTTGCTGAGGACGCACTGCTTATCGAGCAGCTGCGAGAAAAGAATGCCAAGCTGCAAGAGCTTAACAGCAAGTTAGATGAGCTGCAAGCCAATCAAGAGCAAACAATTCCTTCCTCTGAGTACGAAAGACAAACAAAGGAACTCCGGCTAAAGGATGATGAGCTCAATAAGCTGCAGCTGGAGTACATGCTGAACTTGGAGAGAAGCGAGAACGAAAACCGCAACAAATTCCGTGAGTACAACCAGGAGTTGCAGGAGTTGCAGGAGAGCAAGGATCGGTATGAGAGCAGTGTAACCACCTTGAAGGAACAGCTTTTACAGGCCGAAGAAGAGCTTTCCCGATTGAAGGATCGCTGTCAAGCTGAGTTAGACGCGAACACAATAACTCTGAAGAACCTGGCTGAAGCCGAGGCACGGGCTGCCCAGCACCAAACAGAGCTTGACAGCACCAGGGAAACCCTGAAGGAGAAGCTGGATGAGGTCGAAGCGAAGCAGGCTATTATTAATGATATTACGAGTCAAAGCGCCGCTTGGGAAGTCGTAGTTGCTGAGCAGAAATCGGCTCTAGATCAGCTAAAGACGGAAAATCAACAGCTACTGGAGCAGCAAAGCGAACATCTTGCCGCCTCCAAAAACAAGATCCTAGAGCTCACCGATAAGTGTGACGAACAAGCTTTGGAGTTGGATAACCTGAAACAGGATAATAGCAAGCTGCAGGCAGAAATCAATCAAGCCAAGGAACAGCTTTTGAACACTACAAATAGCCTACAGAAACTGGAAACAGTGATGGAGTCTCTTAGCCAGCAAAAGCTGATGGCAGAGAGTGACTTCCAAAGTCAGTACAAGGCTTTGACAGCCAAGATCAGTGAACTCGAAGAAGCATTACAAAGCTCGCAACTGAACGCGGTTAGCCATGACGATCTGGTTCTGAAGCACAGAGAGCTGATGGCCTCTTCGACGGGAAAGATTCAAGAACTTCAGGAAATGCACGAGCAGCAATATCAGGACATGGACAACTTAAGGCAGGAGAAGTCAGCTCTGCAGACCAAGATAGAAGAAGCCGATGCACAGCACTCTAGCACCCTAAGGAAACTTCACGATCTCGAAGTGCAAATGGACGATCTTAGCAAGCAGAGGGTAACAGAGAAGTCCGAGTTAGAGGGCAAGCTCGAGACTGTGACAGCCAAGATCAGTGATCTCGAAGCTGAGGTCCAAGCTGCTATGCTGAAGGCTAAACGCTATGACGATCTGATTTCCAAGCACGAAAAACTGAAATCAAACCTTTCGAAGGCAAAGGCAGTGTCCTCCAATCTCCAGGAGAAGGTGGATAGCCTGCAGTCTCAACTGCTTGCTTCTGAAAAGGAAATCTCCGGTAGAGATATAGAAATAGGAGAACTTCGTTCGGAGCTGAGGAATGCCCTGGCGGCAAAGGATACTTTGAATGCAGAAAAAGTAACTCTGGCAACTCAGCTACAAGCTGTGGAGGAAAAGATGTCCAGTGAGGCAGGAAAGTGGAAGAAGGAGGTCTCTGATCTCAATGGTTCAATGAACGAGCTACAGCTGAAGCTGCAGTCCCTGCAAGAGCAGAAGGGTCAACTGGAAGCCGACAATTATGAGATGAAGTCGATGCTAAGGAATGCCGACAGTCTACAGAGCCAGCTGGAGGAAGAGCAGAAGTTGTGCGCCTCCCTGCGAGTTCAATTCGCCAAACTGGCTGAGACGAACACTCGATTGGAGGATGAAGTGCGCACCCAAGAAGCAGAGGTCAACCGAAAATCCATGGAGATGGTTAAGGATGTGGAGCTAGGTCGCCAGTCGATCGGGGAACTGACCAAGGAGTGCGACAAACTACGTTGCGATCTGGTAAACGAAATGAAATAATTTATCCTTTATCTACTGATTCCATTTCTATGTTTTCACAGGAAGCCAAGACGGAATGTTTCCAGAGAGAAAAGCAGGGCTTAGACTCGACTATTTCCACTTTGTTGAAGGACAAACAGCTGCTGGAACAGAAGATCAACTGCCTGAACAATGTGAACGATAGTCTTAACGCTGAACACCAAGCTCAACTAAGAGCC
Source organism: Drosophila kanapiae (assembly GCA_008042475.1). Lineage (NCBI taxonomy): Eukaryota > Metazoa > Arthropoda > Insecta > Diptera > Drosophilidae > Drosophila > Drosophila kanapiae. The sequence goes on from VNJM01000990.1 coordinate 198,220, forward strand.
AAGGAAGCAGAAACAGAAGCTTTGCGAGAAGCCTTCACTTATCAAAAGTCAGCTGCTGAAGTGGTCCCTCAAATGCAACAGAAAGTGGATGAACTCTCGAAGGAGATCGAAAGCCTACAAACCACCCTGGTAATATATTCTATATAAATTCGTAACTTCCTTGATTGTAAGGGAAATATGTGTTTCTAGAAATCCAAGGAGACCAGTTTCCTAGCGAAATCTCAGAGCATGGACGCCACTATTACAAGTCTTCTCGAGGACAAGCGCAACCTCGAGGAGAAGCAGTGCACTCTAAACGAGATTATAGACAAGCTGGAGGCTGAACTCTCTGCCTTACAAGCTCTAAAAATCAATCAATTCGACTCCTTTGAGTCGAATACATCGTCAGGTTCTGCCCCCAGGAAGAGCCTTGACTGCAATTCTGCTCTCTGCAGGGTGAGTTTTTAATCTACAAAGGGCCGATTATATATTCTGAATTTAATGTTGTCGTATGCAGAAATCGGTTGGTTTTGAGTCCGAGATGCGGAAGAATCGGCGGCTTTCGGTTCATGACGAGCACCGGAGGCTGTCCTACTGGAACAACGTTCGTGATTCTGGTACCATGACAGACCCAGTGGGTGAGTTTACACCAACATGAGCTTTAACTTGACGATTTCAATGGATATTTCCCCTCAAAGACAACAACTGCAACTGCACTGAGCTGGATGGCAAGCTGCAGGCCTGCCAGCAGGAGCTATTCATTCGCGAGAGCCAGGTTACTGCGTTAAACATGGAGCTAAAGCACCATCCTCTGAAGGACGCGAATGCGCAGCTTAAGAAACGGGTTCTAGAGGAGCAGGAGAAGGCTCGGTCTGAGCAGAAAAGGCTTAAGATGAAGATTCACGATCTCAATGCCAAAGTCAATGATCTCACAAATGCTGCTGCTGCTGCTGCCAAATCGGAACCCGTTAAGGTACCTGCGGCTGAGCCGAGCTTAATGCCGTCGTCGTCGGTCCACACACAAACTGAATGCCAATTGGAGAAAAAGTATCAGGATGCCCTTACTTTGCTCCGGTCTCGCTACCACATCATCAAGGATCTGGAGGAGAAGCTGCAGCAGAACGAGAACAAGGATACCTCCAATGTTTCATCCCTGACAAACGGCAAAATCCATGCCCTTACGGTGCGTTTCACCTCTTATTTTTTGTTGTTTAATAGTTACCTATGTAAAATATATTGCAGAAACAATGCGAAGCGCAGAAGAAGGAACTGGCGTCTGTCAAGGAAAAGTATGAAACATCGAAGCGTGTTTTAGTGATCCGAAAGGAGGAAATGACCAAGATGCGCGAGAAGCTAGCTGCCTTCGAATCAGCGCCGAAATAGGCATCTTGGCTTATAATTTATGCGTCCCTTTTAGGTGTATATATATGTGGGTTTATGGGTTGGGAACTGAGTTATCTTAAAAATGTGTAATAAGTGTCATTGTAATGTGTAATAACCCCTGTAAAACTTTGTGTATTGTGTACCTAGTTGTAAGCATTGCCTCTTTAAGCATTGCATCTGCCGCTTAAACATAAAATCCACAAAACCATTGAGTAAAAGCACACATATTGTTCTTCATAACGCGGCTTTATTGTAATGTCAATAAATATTTATAACTTTCTAAGCACATGGATGTCTACTTATATATTGCTTATGTAACGACCTTTAACTAATAGATTTTAAGCTAACGCCTTAACCGAATTGCATTAGCCTTTTAATGCGTATTAAGCCTAGGAAAATGCGATCTATTGCACTCCACCTGCGCCGAAAATTTCGGGCGAGAGAGAGGGGTTTAGGGTATACAACCGAAAGTACAAAATGTAAACGGATTAAATCAAAAATTTAAGGTTACATGTACCAAAGACTTTTTAATATCAAGATGAGTAACGCTCTCTTGCAAATTAGTTCAAAATTCTAAGAGAGAACGCAGTGATGCCCCAAAGATAGACTCGCAAGTCTACAAGTTTCCGCTGATAGCGGAATATCCTCGCTTGTATATTAATAATTAAAATGTATAATCGATACTCATCTTGTTATTAAAATGTCCTTGCATGTACTTCATTTCTTGTATTTCTTTCTTTAATTTCTTATTTATTAAGCTAGGTTCGGTGACTCGTGAGTAATAAAAGGTAAGTACTCGAAACAAGCCAAGTCAGGTGAGTTAGCTAAGTGTTCGAGACAACGATTGCGAACTTATAAATAAATATATCCAAGTAAATTACACATTTAAATTAATTGAGGTAGAAAATTACTAAAGTAACACATGTGTTGTTGCTGGTTATATAAGGCAAGTGGTTGCGACTCTTGTAGAGTCTGTCTCTGTGCTCATCTTCGATTGAAGCTAACCATAAACCTAGGATAACTGAGGCTCGAACTAAATACATACATACAGGAAACGCTTAGTTACATCTATCTATGTCTTGCTTGCAGTGCTCTCTGCCACATAAACTAACTAATCCTATTTTATTATATGTATATATGTATATGTATATAGGATCCGCATAAACGGGGATCCACCGCCGAATGCTGAGTATGCTGAGGTATTCAATTCGCTCTCTGACAAATAAGTACAGGCATTCATCCATATGTATCCTTAAGTGCGTGTGTATATACGTATACCGAGTGTGTGCAATGTATACCGTATATAGTATATATCGTATAAGTATATTATGTTGTATAAATAATCAATTTCTGTTTTGCTGATCGCATAGATCCTAAGCCTACGCGCAGATATCTGCTCTTTTCAAAATTGGCAAGATTCCTGGAGATGTGGAGTACAACAGGACCAGTCACAACTCGTGGAAGTATCGGGGTTCGTTATCGGATTTCAACTCTGCTGTCGCTGGCTGAGGTAGTTCGGTTGAGTGAGAGTGGTTCGAGTTTGTGTGTTTTTTCTTTCTCCTGAGATATGGTAAGCACTTTGAATCGATCGACGGAGTGGCAAGACTTGGAACTGGAAGGCTGTGGCATCCATGGCACATCTGAATTATCTGCTTGTCGTCTCGTTTGGTACAATACTTAACATACGTAAGTGTTAAATGCGACGGATCGTTTGGGGGGGCTGTTACTACTGCTTCGGGTCTAACATCCATATATTGTTATATGTAGGTATTTACAGGTTTCGCTTTCAATGTGAAATCTAACTTACGACTCTATATAGTAGGGACTACTACCATTATACGTTTCTTTCTCATGCGGGATTGGGACTGGCTACTTGCTCTTCCGCCTCCTCTCACGGCGACTTGTATACACACAGCAGGTACTTGTGTATATATAAATATATATAGGGTGGACATATATGTATATATATGTACATATATCGGTTTAGGTAGGTAGTTTTAAAAGCACAACATCGAATTCTACTAGGCCAGCTCTGGCAGCGGCACAAATATATGATTTTAGTCCTATTTTAGTACACTATCGTATTGTATCGTATCGTACACATAAACTGGTATACATGAGGATAAGGCTACTCGTTACATATGTTCCATGGGTAATCGGTATACAACTGTTCGTGCTCGTTTCTGTTTTTTTTTTTCTTTTTCTCTTGTTTATAGTCGTCGTGGTTTCTGCCGTCGCCGCTCCTTCTATGTGTTGTGCACGCCCTCGTCCTCCGAGTAGTTGTCCTCGGCATCGGAGTTGGCCACCTCATGGTTGCTGCCCGACTGATTGTTGTCCAGGCCCAGGTCCATCGGCTCTGACCCGTCGCGCCTCATCTCGCCCTCGTGGTCCGCCACCTCCTCGTGCCCCTGCATCCGTCCGGCCGAGTTGAGGGCCAGCGGTCCGTGGCCGTGCGGCGAGAGGCTACCCGGGCCCTGGTCGTGCCGCAATATCGGCTCAATGGTCAGTCCGGGTCCGCTCTGGCCGAAGGCTGGATTTCCGGCGGCTAGCTTGCTCAGATCAAACTGTCCTGGCAGCAGGCCTGGCGGCAAGCTGTCCAGACTGTGTCCCATCGCATTCAGTTGGGCCATCTTGGCGCGCAAAGCGGCGGCGGCTGCCTGCTCCTGGGACATGCCCATGCCTGGAATTAGGAAAAATTATATTTTATTATTTTCCGCATCGATATATAAATCCGATATATATAATTATAATTCCAGAAAGTTAGAGAAGATTTGATTATATTTGAACACAAGAAAGCAAGTGAGCAATGACATTAACATGAGAGCCAGTAAGCACAAGAATGAGCAAGTGAGCGATTGAATGAACAAGTAAGGAAATAAGTGAACAAGAGAGCAAGCCAGAAACGTCAGAAGCTGAGTAGGCGAGCAAGTAAAGTATTAAATTGATAATCAAGATACTAAGTGAAGAAGATAGCAAGTTACTGAACTAACAAGAGAGCAAGTAAATGACTGAATGAACAAGAGAGTAACCAACTAAGCAAAAGATAAACTGCAATTACAAAAGGAAGGATATAAATGAATAACTAAGCAGCAGCAAGTAAAGTATTGAATGAATAATCATGATACTAAGTGAAGAAGATAGCAAGTTACTGAACTAACAAGAGAGCAAGTAAATGACTGAATGAACAAGAGAGTAACCAAGTAATAAAAAGATAAACTGCAATTACAAAAGCAAGCAAATAAATGAATAACTAGGCAAGTGAGGTATTGAGCAAGTAAGAGAGAAAGAAAACTACGCAATGAACAAGATATTGCACAAGAACAAGATATTGAACAAGATGAGCAATTGAGTAACTAAGAGAGCAAGAAAACTATGCAATGAACAAGATATCAACTGCGTAAACAAGTGAGAAACTAACTCACTAGAAAGCAACTATGAGTAAAACTAAACCATGTGCCAAGCACTCACCGAATGTGTTCTCCGTGATAAACTGCAGATAGGTGTCCAGAAGTGACTGGCCGGCTGCATTGCTGGTGGGTAGCTGCACACCCAAATCCTTGGGCTGGCCGAGAGCCGCCGCCGTGGCCGCCGCTGCAGCCGCCTCGTTCCGCATCCTGGCGTGACCGAAGTTGCTCAGCAGGCTCTCGTGGTAGCGGCTTAGGTCGCTGCTGCTGCCCATCCCGTACAGGCCGTTGCCGGTGGTTAGGTCCTCGGGATCCTCGTCCGAATCGTCGGCATCGTCCAGCGGTCCACCGCTGGCGTTGCTCAAATCCAACTTGGCTTGGCCGCTGCCGCCGCCACCACCGCCGCCGCTGCTGCCACTGCCGCCGGTGGGCGAAGCCCTGGCCCTCAGCTCGGCCGGGGAGATCTTGACGCCCGCCTTGGCCAGCAGGCGAGAGGCGAGGTCGGGATCGAAGGCACTGGGCATGGGCAGCACGGGCAGGTCCTTGGTGGAGATACCGCGGTGCTGGCGCGACATGTGCGAGTGCAAGGAGTTGCGGGACTTGGCAACCGTGCCACAGAGGACGCACCGATAGCCGGGACAGACGGTGTGCTTGTCCTCCAAGTGGGTGCGCAGTGTGTGGGCCGAGCGATAGATCTTGCCGCACTTGGGGCAGGGACGGGGATCGGTGGCGCGTACCCTCATCTCCAGAGAGCGGCGGGAAACTGTAAGATACAAGGAGAGATTCATTAGTTTGTGTTGGATTGCGATACCGGGGTGGGGCGGGGTGGACAAAATGAAAAGCCAGCTAAAGTCTTCGTTTGCTCTTTATTGTTCTCCAAAATAGATTTGCCGCCTCCCAACAAACACACATTCCACTAGGCAACGCGGATACAAGATACTCGTACTAGATACATTTTGGTTTGCCCCCAAACAATTTTGCAAACTAAAATGGCATACAAACTGTGGCACACTCTCGCGTGTACTTATGGCTGCTTGATCTCTCTTTTAGGCTTTTATAAACTACAATTGTAAAATTGTCCGCATCGAAATAGAATTTATATTTAGTCGAAAATCGTATCTCGAGCGAACTCTCTCAAGTTATATTTTTGTTTGTCTTAATTAGCAACTTTTGCTGGAGTTTGGGTTTTAGTTTTAGTTTTAGTGTTTTTTTGATTAACATTATAGGAACCTTTTTACGTATGTCTGCTCTTGGAGTGTTATGCCGCCAATTGAATCGAATTACAGTTTAGTTAAAACAAGTTTAATCAACAGAATATCTCCTCGATTTTTGAACTTTTCTCTAGTACAAATCGATTTTAGTATTTAGTTTTATGCTCGCATTTCCTTTCTACGCGATGCTCAACTTTAGTTTAGTTTAATTCTTTTTCAGTTTTTATTTGTAATTATTTTCCAGTTTTTTTTGTATTTGTTTTTGGCTAAAAATATATTACGCAGGCACATTCTATTTTGTTTCAGTATCAATATTCATAATAGCTACTTTATATACTTCTATATATCATGTTTCTTTGTTTGCTCGTTTTCAGCTCATTATCTACATAGTTATCTCACCCTCTATGGCTTAATCGTACGTATTTTGCTTATGTAACTCTATGAATTAATATTATTATACTTCTTGTGTGTGTATTTCTTTGGGTTTCTTTGCTGTTTATTTTTTAATACTGCACATGCTTTGCTGGAGCCGAGTCTTCTACACAGATTATTCCTATCTCCCCTGTATCACTCTCTCTCTCTCTCAGCTAACGTAAAGGAATTTAAAGTTTGAGATTTGCTTTTGCATTCGTAATATAGTTTATCGCATATAGGAACGTAATAATTGTTGCAAGTATCCTAGCCCGAAGCGTTCATCTAGCGCCGCCAGTTCAGGAGCCTCTAGAGGATTCTATCCTACCATAGTTCTCAGGTGCTTCTATTTTACTAATCTTTCTTAGGCTTTGAATAAAAACAGCAATTACTGAAATTTCAATCAGATAAATGTGTAATTATTCTACCAATAATAAAATGAATTAATGAATTTCCATTAAATAAATACCAAAAATGAATAAATGAATAACCAAAATGAACTCTCAATGAATCCCAGTATTTATTCTCAAAGTATTGTTAAACTGAATTAAACAGGTACCCGAATGAGTCCTTTCAGTGACTGAAACCTTTTTATAAACCGGAAAACCAAAAGGAAAAATCTTTGAACATTAAAAGAATCTTCTGCAAAGAAAACACTGAAAGAATCTTCTGCATTCTTCTTCTGTAATTGAACACTGAATATGTATTTCTGCAAATAAACATTGCATGAAAATGAACTGTAATTAAACCGCTTTATAAACCTATTTTAAACCTTTTTATAGTCCGAAGAAAATAGTAGAAGCCTTCGATGACTGACTGGCGGGCAGGAAGCGTCTGCGGTAGTTGGCTTACAGGCAAGGACCTCTCTCGTGCGCTTACAGTTACAGTTAGTTATAGTGGACTCCGACTTGGACTTGGACTACTTTTGGCTATCTACGATAGATGCGAGTGTCTCGAGACTGGGTGTGTGTGTTTTTTTTGTTCGGCTCGATTGCGAGTTAGATTCGATTTATTGTCGCCATTGACTGACTGAGAAGCAGCAACCTAGAAAGCTTTTAGCGGGACTACCCGGAGTGGCATTGGCTCGCAGCCTCGCAGTTTCATTTGAAGTCGGGACCGCCGGCAAAGGGACCGCCCGAGGAGCGCATGGCCTTCATTTTGGCCCACTGCAGCGTGTGCTTGATCCGCATGTGGTTGCGCACGGAGTTGGGATGCGCGAACCGGCGCCCGCACTCGATCACCGGACAGACGGGACTGTCGCGCGGATAGTGGCGGTCCAGGTGCTGCCGGAAGACACGCTGCTCCAACGGCGTCTCGCACAGCGGGCAGGGCAGCATATAATTGCTGCTTCCGGCTCCGGCCCCAGCTGCATTTCCGTTTCCGCCGACTCCTCCGGGAGCAGCGCTACCCGGTCCGGGTCCGGGAACAGGTCCTGCCACCTGGCCAGGTCCACTGCCATTATTCCCGGGACTGACCGATGCCGCTGTGGCATTCGCAGCCGCCGCTGCAATGGTGCTTTGAAAGAGTTCCGGAAAGTCACGGGACCGACTCAGGGCAATGGTCCGGGCCATAAAAAGATTCGCCGTCAACTGTTGCTGGTGCGACACGGACACCGATTGCTGCAGCTCGTCCAGATATTGCTGCTGCTGCTGCTGCTGCTGCTGGTGTTGGTGGTGCTGCTGGTGTTGCTGTTGGTGCTGCTGCTGGTGCTGCTCCTGCTTCATGAGCAGCGTCTGGTAGAGTGTGGACTCGCTGTCCTGCCGCGTTCTCTTCATGGTCAACGATATGGCCGAGGAGGCCGACGAGGAGCGGTCATCATCCTGTTGGTTATTGGCACCACCGCCGCCACTGCAGTCCATCTCCTGCTCCTCCTCGCTGTCGTTCCACGAGCGTGCCGAGGGCGTGGGCGAGGAGTTGGCCGATCGGTTCTTCTTGCTGTTATTATTGTTATTATTATTATTATTGTTGTTGTTGTTGTTGTTGTGGTTGACGCGATGCTGATGGTGAGGATGATGGTGCTGGTGCCGGGGATGCGGCTGGTGGTGATGATGCGGCTGATTATGGCTGCGGCGCTGCTCCAGCAATTGGCGCTGCTGCTGGTGCTGCTGCTGCATCAGCTTGGCCAGCTTGCTGGCCGAAGGACGCCGGTCGGCGGCATGGGCCTCGTGCGGCTGACTCTGGCGCTGATCCTCCTCCGCCGCCGCTTCCGGCTCGATGACCTCCTGCTTGATGCCGCCGCTCTTGGCGCTCAGGAATGTGCCTGGACAATTCCAGCGTTTTGAATAGCGGGGAGAGAACGGGAAGTGTCAATGGGAGGGAAAGCGAGAATCAGAAGCTAAATAATCATTTCTATTTGTTTGGTTCATTCAGCAGCTTCAATTTTGATGTAAGTGTTCTATTTTTTTCAGTGTGTGTGCTTTTATTATTTTTAATTCCTTTGTAAGCAGCAGCAACTGCAACAACCAGAGCAGAACTTGAGGTTTCTTTTTGTATCTGATATTTTAACCAAATCCAGTTTGTATATATTTATAGCCAATTTTTTGAGTTATTTTTTGGGGTTTTGTTGCTCAGTTCTAGCAGTTGGGATATTGCTTCAACTACTCCTTGAATCGAAAGTACACACACACGAGATTTCTGGAGATTTGTAGCCAATTTTTGGTAACATTTTCATGGTTTTTCTTTTGTTTAGCCAATTGCACATGTATGTATATATAGATATATATGTTATATATGTTATAGCTAGGCTTCTACAAAAATGGCTCTTAAATATAGCAGGCAGACAGGCAAAATAAATAAATATCATCAAATTAAATTACAAAAAAGTGCAGGCAATATAAAAACTACAAATATTTAAATATTATTTACAATACTTTACTCGGAAGGTGCAGTGAAACTCACAAAATGTAGTTCTATTTGAGGATATAATGTATATATTCGGGGGTGCTACAAAAAAACACTTTAAAGGGTGTCCTTAATTATGCAATAAAATTGTACATCGATACACTAAATTTGGTATCTTAAAAATTGTATTTCCTACTTTTAGACACCTTTTTAGGAGGCTTTCTGGATCACCTTAGTTTCGTGGGGATTTCCTTTAGAATAATAATAATATTCTAATTATTGAATTACAAAAATATTTGAATAAAAAAGGTAGAAACTCGATGACCAATCAACGATTACTGATTCAGCGAAAATACTAATGATGAGGATTCTTTACAAGAATCCGAAACATTGTCCGCTTTCGATTTATGGGATTAAAATCAGTAGATCTAAAAAAATATTCTAGCATTTTATTTATCAATATTTCTCTCTGAATACTGAATTCCCCTTTTTAAATAATGGTTTAGGCTTCCGTTCTAAGCACTCCTAAAACTGCAAGACGCACCATATAGAGTGGAGGTTGGGGTTAGAGGATTCGTTGCTAGTTAGGAAAGGGTGAAGAGCCATATCGCGTGTTATGGAACCATTGTCAGATTGGACGTGAGGCGTACGACTCTATATGCGAACTGCGATTGTATATATACAGACATATATAGCCCATATCCGATCCGAGTGGCGTGCAGAAACACACCTGGCCCCGTACCCGAAACAGATATTATATCTTTTGCATTCCGCCCGCTCCCATTTGCAGCGCCATTTCCATTTCCATTTCCACAGCCACTTTCCAGCTCGGCGTTTCGTTTCAATATTCGATAATAATAAATATTGAAAAATAAAACGCAATTTAATGTCTACGAAATTGCCAAGGCCCATGCCCAATATTGAGTCATTTTTGGGATGGCCAGGAATTGGTTCTAGTGGGTGCAGGAGGTCATGACGCAAGGCGAACTCAGAGCACAAAAAAAAAACAAATTCTGAAATCAAATTAAACAATTTAGTTTTGCCTTTGTGCGTGACAACTCAAGGGAGAAGGCAAACAATCCGACTGCATGAATATATCAAGTGAAAAATACAATAAAATTCAATCGAATAAAATGCAGAAATACAAAATGCAATATGCAAGGCGACCTATAGCCGGCTCTGTCTGGCGACTGAGCTTGGCATGTGCTTAGATGCACATGAAACATGCATGGCCGCATCGCAGTTTTCTTCATTGAGCATCCCGATTGGCCAAGTGCAGGCCAGGACATGCAAAAAGGGGGCGGAGGATGGGGCCAGGACCCGGTTGCCTGCCGATCGCCTTTGACCAGCCAAGCAGATTGCAAATTTGTCACATTTGAGGAAACCGAGCGAGAGAGAGAGAGAGTGTGTGTGTGTGCGAGTGACAGGCACAGGAACAAAAACCCAGAAGAGCCCGACGAGGACATTGTGTGGCCCCGTATCAAATCAGGCATAAGATTTACATCCTTACATCCTTCCGACTCTTAGCCCTGCGGCCAGGTGCATTTTTCGTAAAGGATGCGTTCTGGACAGGAATTAACTCCTGTGTGCGTTGGTCTGTGCGTAATTCCTTCTCTCCATTTATTTTTGGCCACCTCTATGGCTGTGCATAATTAATGAAATATAAAATGCAAAAATCCAATTTTTCCTAATATTTATGCATCACAAATGTCTATTTTGGTGACATAAAAAGAGGTAAGACAAGGCAGAGGCTAAGTGACTTGGCTTATACCGTAAATAAATAGATTTATTCGGCTCTTGAAGGATAGAGATTTTAGTCTAATAAACTGGGCCACTAAATAATTATTTCTTTTACTCAAATAATGATCATACTGGCCCGAATTCTGCTTAAATTGTATCCAAAAGATAAATATCAAATTACCTGTCTTAGGACTTTGGAATGATCTGCCTTCGGCTTTCGTAAAGCTAGGCCACTAACTAATAATTTCTATTACTCAGAAAGTGATTATTATGTCCCTTAAAATATGTATAATTCAGTTAATGCCTTCATTTTTGTATTGAAAAGATTAATATCGAATACCTCTGTCTTAGGACTTTGGAATGATCTGCTTTCGGCTTTCGTAATTGTTAATTTCCGTTCACAAAGAAACCCCCCGCGATTAAGGTTATTCCTGGGCTAGTCCTGGGCTTGGTGGGCACCTGCCATTGGCCCATCAATTATGGCCGCATGCGAAGGCATAGCCCCATAGCCCCATAGCCCCATCGGGTTATGCAAGACATCGGACATCGCCCATAGTCATAGCCTCCGCACCCACATCAATTACCAGCGGAGCAGAGCATTCAATCGCAATCACTGAGAGTGGGAGAACCAGTCCAGTTCCTTGGCTTTCTGTGATTCCAATCCCTGTGCGAGGACTCGCATGTCGCGGCCCTGTTAGTGGCAATAGAAATTAGCTTTATTAAAGATAAAGCGGCGACGCTAACCCGGGTAACATTTCCTTTCGCGCCAAGGGGCCATTATGGCGCGATTCCTTTCGACTCCACTCCATCCCTTTCTGGTCTCGTTTTGCATTTCGAAAATGAACTGCAGAAGGTGACGGCGGTTGGAGGTGACGGCAAATAATGAATTTTTCCATATAAATCACTAGCGTCAATGGGCCGGGCCCATTGATATTATGACCTCTTGGTTCGTGGCCAATGTGTAAACATTTCCGAGCGCCGCCAGGGGTCAAAAGGGTTGACCACTGGCCAAGGGTGCGTCGTAGGTGTGTTTAACGGTCATTTCTCGATGTCTTGCGATCGTTATCACCTCGCTTATTATTATTATTGTTATTGCTGCTATGCATATTTCGTGGCCATCATAGCCTCCCCAGTAATTTTTTTTTGTCCGGCCTTTTGTTCTTATTGGAATTTATTACTTAATAAGTTTTTCTGTGCGGGTAGGAAATGGCTTTCTTTCTTTTCTTCTTTTCTAAGGGGTTTGTTTTTGGGGTGCCGCCCAGCACACTCAGTCAGATTTTTACGAGCGCTCGCTCAGCAATATTTTCTGCGCTTTTTTTTGAATTTTTGAGAGTGACCACCGACCGGCAGGAATCGGTTCGGCGCGGACAATAAAACTATAAAACTGTGTGCGGGTATCGGGGGAAACACTGGGTTTTTATTAATTTTTATGGTCCTGTTTTATTTGTGCGAATTTGTGCCATAAAACGGGTCAAGTATCTGACGGATATAAGATACAAATTGGCAAAGTCCTGTCCGACTGCCAGCCTGCAGTTTTACGATCTTCGCCGAAATAGTTGTGATTGAATTATGGATAAAGTGGATTACTCAGCCGGCAATTTCATATATGCGACCAAGTGTCGTAAAACCGCTGACCGAATTCATTAGATACGCCCGCTCCACGCCGCTCCGCAGTTAATTAGCTTTCGGGGGTTATCCCTTCCCGATAAAGGAGGAGGGAGGGTGGCTAGATATATCTGCGAAGAACCCACTTTAGATTGCCAGCGACTGCCCAGATGTCAGACGACACACGCCGGGACAATCCATCTCTGCATTTGTTTATCTTATAAATAAAACGCAGCCACAAAAGAAACACAGCAAACAAAAAAATAAAAACAAGAACAAAAAAATGGCAAAGTTTTGTCCGCTGAGGAGTGGCGGGGGGGGCCGAAAAGGGGGGGGGGGGCCAGCGGCACGTACGGCCAGCCAAAAGCCAAACGAAATGTTGTTTAAACTTTGCAAACAAGTTTGCTTGTTCGCCTTCTTTTCTTTCACTTTTTTTTGTCACTCTTTGGATACTCTGCCAAAAGGTTCTATAATTTCTGGCCAGGATAAGGGATAAAAATCCATTGGATTTTTTACGGAAATATTTTATAAGCCTTAGATGGAAGTAAGTTGAAATATTCATGAAATAAAATCAGGATCCGTTGAGCTGATTAGAGAAATCTGTTTGATTATTTATCCTATTATTAGTTTTGTAATTACGATTAATCTTTACGATTTTTACACAATTCTCCCATCTTTATCTCTTACAGTTTTCAGCTCTTTATTAATGAGTCTAAAAAATATATAGAAAATAAAGTAAGCCCTTGATTTTAAAGACCATTTATTAATTGGAATCCTTCTTAGATATTATCCTCAAGGAATCAGACATTTCTAAAGCAGTTATCCTTCTCCAAAATATGTTTATAGTTGTCCTAGTAAATCGTAGAGTATTAAGGGTCTTCGGTACCCTTTTTTTTTGCACCTTTTTTTATCTTATTGTTGTCCCTGCATACACATGTACGTGTACGTGTGGGCGACTTCGGTTCGCATTCCCTCATAGATAGCATTTGAAATTGAAAGCGAAATTGCCGTTGAGCATGTGTGACGACAGTGGAGTTCCGCACGGAGGTGGAGGTGGACACCGAGTGATATATGAACTGGCAGGCGGCGGCGGCGACCATCTCCTGCTGCCCCACGATTTTCCCGAATTTATCCAACCCCCCACCGAAAATACCGACATCAGCAATGACATCGCCCATCGACAGAGGAGCAGCTTTGGCCAACAAAAAAATTGTAAGTGACGCTTTGGATGCATATTCAAGGCGGACACATGCCAAGATCGAGTCGAGAAGTTTTGTGTGCACATCGGGATGGGAGGATGGAAGGATGGGCTGGGTATTTGGGGCATTGGAGGATATCAGGGATTCCAGGATGCGGGAAAAGCTCGACAGCTGCTCCTTGGCCTGTGACGAATGTTGATGGCCCCGGCCGATAATGCCGTTTGTTTGTCTGCCTTTTTGGTCTTTCTTTCATTTTTTTTTTTTTAACTTTTGAAATGAGAAAAGTTTTAGTGCGGCAACGTGTTTTTAATATGATTGAGAGCAGATTTCTTCGTCCTTCTAAGGAACTGGAACCCAAGTATATTGCGATCAAAAATTGGTGTAGTTCCTTTTAGGCAAAGTTGCAAGTTGTATGTCTTGTAATCAATTGGTGAGATATTAATTGGGAATTAGGTCACTAAAATGTAGCAACTTAATTGGACTGGAAAAGTATCGAAGTTTTCGATTTTTGTTATAAGTAAACATCGATATATCGGTCTTAAACATGGATTGTTTTTTCAGCTTAACTGTAATATTAAAGCCTACTTTTTTATTTATTTATTTAGTTAGGGTTCTAAACGAAATCTTGTCTTAAAAGAGCGTCTTTTAAGAACAAAATGGTGTTAAATTTGGTGGCTTTTATAAAAGTAATAATACTATGGGGAATGATAGTATTAATTGTAGTATTTATTATACTTCTAATTGTAGTATTTAGGAAATTATTTATTGCAGTATTATTTATAGTATTAATTTTAGTATTTTTGGAAGTTACAGTTCAGGAAATTAGTCTGAACTATCTTGATTACAATCAAGATCAAAGACATAACTCGACCGGCAGGAAAAATAAGAACACCCTACATAAACTACAAAGCCAAATAGTCACCCATAGACAGATATTAATGAAAGATTTAATATTTAAGAACAAAACTGATTAAAGTATTCTAAAATACCATAAACTTTTCATTTACACTTACACCTATTTTTATATAGAGCGACAGAAATTGAAAACGAGAACGCTATCTCAGTTCGTTCAGAAAGTGTTGCCTACTTAGGCGGGCACTTGCAGGCCCAGAATCGGAATTAGCCCCGTTTTAAGCGGCGGAGCCAAGCTGGTGGTGGCCATAAATTAGTCAGCCGGGCCCCGATGTGGAGATGGCGGTCCAGTTGGGACACACACCCACTCAAATATACACACACACACACACACACGAAGATAAAGCGAGCGAGCAAGTTAAAAAGGATAAATCGCTTGTGTTCATCGCTCTTCGCACATAATAAATGTATCTTTTACTTGCGCCGCATGAGGAGCGTAAGTAACTCCCTCCGAGAGGTCGCCCGCCCAAGAAGTCGCCCCCCAAAAGGGCCACCCACTCACACCAACACACACACACTCAGAGAGCAACCCACACAAGCTCATGTATGAGTTGTATATAAAGTTAACAGCATTTGGCTATCTTTTTGCAATTGATGTATTACACATAAAAGTTTTCAGCTCTCGCACACAGACTCACTCGAGCATCCATGTACTATATATTATCTATGCCCCCAGCTCCCTCACATGCCCCCCACCACCACCCCCCTCCAAGTGTATTTGTGTGTGTGTGTGTGAGGGCAAGTCCAAGACATTCACGAGACCACGTCCGCAAACAAAACGCACGCATACAATTACAAAACTGATACACGTATACGTGTGTCCCTTATGCCAGTATCCCAGTATGTGTGTGTGTGTGTGTGTGTGAATGGTCGAGCTTAGGGGGAGGGAGGGGGTGGGTGGGTTCGGGGCAAGACAGCAAAGGAATATTGTTAACCGACTACAAAATAAATACGAAAACTTTTAATGCCCCCGGCTGCCGAGGCAAACGTTGAAAAATGCTTTGCCTTCGTTCACACACACACATGGATACAGCACACTAACACTCACAGAGCACACACTCGCACACACACAGACAGACAGAGGACAGCTGGGACGGACACATGAACGTCTTCGGACTCATTGCCACTTGCAAAACCCAACTACATACAGAGACAGACCGACAGACAGACTTCAACTACACACGAACACTTTCAGGGGCGTAGCAGCAGGGGGATGGGGAGGAGGGAGGCTGAGGGGGAAAGGGGGATTTCAGCAGTCCTTTATCCTGTCCTGCTGTCTCTCCCCTTGGCGTGTGGGTGTGCGTGTAAGGACATATGCATGCGAACCCTTCGTCCTCTCACCCTCGCGGCCCCATAACTCATCTATCAATTTTCACGTACTTGGACCGCAGTTGCCCCTGCCCTCAAGTCCTTCGTCCTTACTTGGGTTCGGCGATTGTGATTGTGTGTTGGTGTTGTGAGTCTGGACCGAAGAAGAAGGCGTCTTATTGCCGAAATGTTGCCTTTTGCCATCTTACCCCCTCATCGTGGGCCAACAAACTTAAGCGCGCACAGTGGTTGCCAACATTTTCGGGCATCCATTAATTATATAGATTGTACACCAAGATGAACTTTATCGGAAACAATGAGGCCCATGTTTAATCCTATTGAATCGTACTAATTACATATTTTACAATAGACGAACACGCAGGAAGTACCTTCAATTAAAATCGGCTGGGACAAAGCCTGATTCCAGCAACTAATTATAAAATGTATTATTATTATGCATCAAAATTGTAAGCATTATAATTGAAATCAAATTCGATTTATTGTGTGTCAACATTAAATTATTTGCCATTAAAATGTAACCTTTTATTTAGCAGTTAATTGTTTTTATTTATTAACGTTAAGTCAGATTAATATGCTTATTATTTTGTTTAAATAAGGTAGACACTATGAGTGAAGAATAATTTCTTAAGTATCAGTGATAACTATTGATTTTCTAATCTTTATATCTTTCTATTAAAAACAGGATAATAAAGTTTAGAGTTAACTTGTAAAAGTAGATTAGTTTTTAAATAACGTAAATCATATTTAGGATAGTTAATACATTTTTAAAATAATCGGCAGATAAACCACATAAAACAAGACCTATTTTTTATCGTTGTGGAATTTTAAAACATATTTAAAGTTACATTTAATATAGTCTGCAATATTATATAATATTTTAAACAGAACTCACTGCTATATAAATTCGGAAAGTTAACTTTATTTTAAATAAAAAACTGCGTTATATTTCTACTCAAGTTAAGTGAGTTATTTATGTTTTTTTACACCTCAACCCCTTAAGAAATCTGCAGATAAATTCGCCCCACTGTCCTTTGTGCCTGGTTTAAAACCGAACCCGACTCCTTGGGGTCCTGTGTACTTAAAGTTTCTTCTCGACATCCGCACACACTCACTAACCCGCACAACTACACACACACACATACACACATGCAGACACACAACACAAGAACGGACCCAACAATGAAAGCTGACAGCCCCAAATGTCATTCTATCTTGGCGGTCATTAGAACGGAGTTCACAAGGTGAGGGGATAAGGATGGGGGCCAAGTGGGGGAAGGGTTGCGCCAGGACACGGGGCGGCGGAAGGCAGGCAGTTCCTCCCCCCGTCTTTGGGCCAAGATTATCTCCTTTACTTTTGGTGGCAAGAACTTTTTGCCTCGTTTTCCTCGCTGCCTTTCCCCCCAAGATATCCTTGCTTCTTGGTCCTTGCTGCTTCTTCTTGGTTGTCTGTTCTATTCGATTCGGTTTTTTGGCTCGGTTCTGCATGAAGTATTTTACTCTTTTTCCATACACTTCGGTCGCTCTCGGCCCACACACACACACACAGACACACATTAAGTTTGGCCCATTGTTTTTCGTTGTCCTTGTTGCCTCATGCAACTAAACACACACACAAAGACACACATAAGGATCCTGTGTGTGTGTGCTTGTGTGTTTGCTATTGATGCGGCTAGTTTGATGTATTACCCCAAAAAACGAAATGTCTGTATCGCTTATGCGGGGCTCTACAGCCATGGAATGGAATAGAAATGGGCATTTTGGCATTTCGATTTAGTGGCTCACACACACACACTCGCTTGCCTAAAGCGAGACAAACGATGATTACGCCATCGCTTGTTCTCATTCTGGCACACACACACACATGCATTCTAGCTCTCTCTCTCTCACTCTGTCGTGCCATCTCTTTCCCCAGTTTTTCCCGTGCTATTCCCGTCTCACTCATGCGGGCCTTTTTATGGGCATTTTGTATAATACATCATCGACAAACATGTTTGCAAAGTGTGTACGAATATTATATGGGAATCTAAGTTGTTGTTGTTGTTGGTGTTGTTGTAAGGATATAGCCCCCCCAAGTCCCCCCTAGTTGTTGCTGTTATTTTCGGTGCTTTTTGTTGCTTTTTGCGGCGCACGCTTTCGCTCTCGTGCTTTGCTTTCTGTGTGGGGAAAGGGGACCCGCAGAGAAGGGGGTTTTTTGGGCGCCTGGGCTCGTCGGAACAATTGCAAGGACATGTGCGATGGATGCTGACGTTGACGCCAATGGTGTCGGTAATGGAATGGCAATGGGCAATGGGCAATGGGCGAGAGAATGCCTAGGACGGGCGGCTGCTGATGGGGTTGGAAGCGAAGATGGATGTGCGCCGGGTGTGGGCACGACAGGGCCGGGCGAGAGTCCGAAATGTATTCGCTTTGAATTATTCCAAAATATACAGCAAAGTCGGCTGCGACGTCGACAGCAAAAAAGTTTGCCTAAAGTTTGTCCCTGTGTTTTCTCTCTCTCTCTGTTGGGGGTTGTGTGTAAGTGTGTGTGTGCGAGTCCTGCGTGTGTGCCCTGCTAGTGTGTGTGTGCAAGTGAGTTCGTCTCGGTTAGTTTGGCGTACAGTTTTGTGAATTTGAATTAAATGTACATAGTTTTAGATTGCGTAATTCATTAGTACAGGCTGCAGCAGCAGCGGCAGCCTGATGCTCGCACCCCTGTGGGACTGGACTCGAATCCTGGACTGAGGACCACCACCGGCAATCCAAACCCTCCCCCTACCCAAAAAGGCGTCAGCACGCACGGACCAAATGATGAACGATGCGGTCGTATGTGGTTAACGTTGCCGGGGATTAGGCGATGCGATGGTCCAAAAAACTGGAGAATGGGGCATAGAGATGGCAATGAGGATGCTTCTCGATAGAGTGGGTGGTTCTGGGGCTTTTCTTAGGTGTGTGAATGTGTGTGTGTGTGGTGTGCCTGGCGATTTAGATGCTGCGAATAGCTTAAATAGCTCAAGGAGTTCCATTCATTGTTTGCCCTGATCTCTGGGTAATTTAAACCATATGCAAAGGGGTGGTAATTCTAAGGGGATTTTGGCTCTACATTTTTAAAATTAAGTAAATAAACATATTTGGGATTACACAGAAATAACTAGGGAGTTTAAAACACTTAAAAAGGTGTCCAAATTCAAATTAAATTTTATGTATTTGTACATCATTTTAATTGTTAAGAAAAGCATAAATTTAGTTACTTTTGAACACCTGTTTAGGTGTTTTAAGTGTTTATTTAATTCAGTTTTATCTATAATAGTTTTTAATCAATTTATAATGATTTATTATATCACCTTTGACTTTCCTAACACCCCTTTAAAGTTTGAATTACACACCAACTAATTAGTAAAAATACCAGCTTAGAATCCTCACAAGATCTGCCAGTTCAAGGGGATTTTAAAACTAAAACCCCAAGCCTTGCTAAATCTTGAACTGGCAAAGGACCCTTTGTGGTTGCGAGCAGCTGTGCTTCTGGTTCCTTTCAGAGTCTCGCCCCAAAGATGAATTGCTTCAGTCAGCGGTCGAGCGGTCGGTCCCCGGGCCCCTTCCTCGTTTTGATTCCTTCATGTCCTGGCCATACACCCACCCATCTATCCATCCATCTAGCCGTCTATCTATCCGTAGCTATCCGAAGCTATCCATTGCTATTCATCCTTCCATCGAACACTTGCGCCGCACTATTTACGGTACAATTTATTACTTTATGAGCAGCGAACTACCCAGGATATACCGACCCCCGGTCCCCCCCCACAGTTGCTCCTTATTCCCCGCTTTGTTTACGGACCAACGATTGTACTTAACTTTTTCCGGAGGGGTGTTGGGGGTGAGGGTGCCAAAGTGGGTGGCTTTCGAAATGCGATGGTAATGAATGTATGAATTTAGAACGCAACTGCAAAACCGGCGAGACAGTCAGTCGGGCGAGATAGTTTTTGAACACCCAGCACTGGAAACCCCCCTTTTATCGACGCCCATCACCCACCGAAACCCCCCCGCCACCCTCCCTGGAAATACCCCTTTCTGTTTCAGGCAACCCACCGCCCCTCTCATCTTTGTATTCATCATCATGAGGTGGGAGGGCGATGCGGTTGGGAAGCAGGACAGGAAATGAGTAGAGGAAGTTTTAGTTTCATATTCGCACGGTTTGCTGCCAGGGGCGGCCAAAAAGGGGGCCTTTTTTAGGGGGGTTTTTTGGAATAGTATTTGGTGAGGGTTTTTGGAGGGGCTACATGAGGGGGGTCATGGTAGATTGGCGGTGCTTGGGCGCTGGCGATGTTGGCACTGTGGTTTCCAAAAGGGGGGTTTTCCATGGCTATGTCTCTCTCTATCTCTCCTATGTGTGCGTGTGTGTGTGTGTGTGTTAGAAACTTTGAATTGTATTGAAATTGTATTTTGTTAAAATTCATGTTTGTTATTGCTGTTTTAGTTGTTGTTTAGTTGTCGCTCGTTGGCCAACCATTTTGTCGGCCTCTCTAGCCTTCTCTCTCTAGCACGTTCTATCTCTCTTTTTGTGTGTGTGTGTGTGTGTGTTTGATTGCGGCCCACTGGTCGTATGAGTAATTTCATTTGACTGCCTCTGCCTCTGCTCCCCTTTATTTCGGTTATTTTGGTTTTTGCGTGTAATTTTCTGACAAAAACCCCGAAAAACTCTTTTTATTTTGTACATTCCGTCCCGAATGTTCGGGTTTTAAGTTTTTGGCAAACGCAAATAGTACAAAATAATAGTATAGAAATAGAGAAATAAAAGGTGGCAAAGGGAATTGGTCTAAGCTAAATCAATAAATACAACAGGATCAAAAAGGAAGGAATGGTTCTAAATAAAAGGATGGGCTTGTTGGATTTTTATGGTATGGATTTTGGAAACTTTATGATGGGAATTTGTAGGAATATAGATGATCTTGTATAGGGTTTATAGTATTATTTGTATAATTATTCTTAATCTACAACAGACACCTTGAGTTCCTGAATATTTTTTATTTATTTCATAAACTATTAAAATAGTTCTCTAAGTTAATGATACCTTTATCTCTTTGATCAATTTGATACCACTAACCACACTGTTCAAGCTATATTTCCTTATTGATTCATTTATTGCCGGGTATCTTATGGTCGGTGCTTTCATTTTTTTGCATTTTAACACTTGAGAGAGGCGTAGCCAACACTCGTGCCGCTTCCTTTTTTTTTGGGTCAAATACTGGACAGTGAAAGGACCCGGGGAAATACATCATCGACACGTTCATGGGGAGGCATAACGAACTCCCTGTGAACGGTATAGCAGAGGGTTCTGTTCCTCCTGGAACGCCGCCCACTTAGGCGCAGGATTCGATCGCACAAATTGCTCATTGCTGAGGAAATATTTGCAATAAATTTAGTTTATGGCGTCGGCTGTTGGCGCTCCAATGCCCGCCTGACTGACACCCCTCCACAACCCAGCAGGGTAGGGGAAAATGCGGACCCCTAAAACACACACGCACATTTAACCTCGTTGTAGGTGGTTGTGTTGGCCGCCTGTCAAAGCCTAAATTATATGCGACTGTGAGTGTGTGTGTGCGGCGTTGGCATGGGATATTTGGAAATATTAAAATGCAGAGCTTACCCCTCACATATGTAAGCGCGTACGTGTTGGTTTATTGATGTAATATCCTTCAATTATTATGGATATTTGGCGCATTCCCGCGCAGCTGAATTTTGATGTTACAAAAATGGGAGGGATTTTGCGAGCTGCCTGTAACCGCAAAAGAGTTATTTCTGTACGCTGTCCAACCTTAATTAACTGACCTCCAGCGTGGCCTGTCAACCAAAAAGCGGGCCCCCATCTTTTGTATCCCATCTATTCGTTTCTCGAAAACCAAATCCAACCCATTGGGATGTGAAAGACACACAAGCTCCCCAATCGGGAAGGAGAGTGAGGAAGTGAGAGAGATCTGAAGGAAATGAAATGCAAACAAATGCCCCGTCTTTCGCCGTGTGTGTGTGTGTGTCGGTGTGCCGGAGTGTGTGTGAAAAGGATATGTAAGATGTAAGAAGAGGCCGCTGAGTGGAAGACCGGAACGGAGGGTGGAGTCCTGGGCAGCAACTACTTTCGCATGTGCGGCAATAATTCATCCATTAAAAGGGATATCAATGCGTCAGAGGTGGGGGAGGTTTCGGGGGCGCTTGGGCCAGCTTGTTGGGCAAGCTGAGACCTCTCCACCCAAGTCCAGGACCAAGAGGGAGGCGAGGTATATGCGGTGGCAACGGGGTCAAATGGAAAAAGGGCCGAGCCGAAGCAAAGACTTCTCGTCTTCTTCCGTTTGAAAACCGCACGCACACACATGGAAAACCAACCGTACTACATCCCCCCTTTATAACTTTTCTTAATAAACAGAGAAAGAAAAACTTTGAAAGAATATATTATATATTTGCGTAGAAGGAACAAATCATTGCATACTGTTGAAATATCAAAAATCGCAAATTTGAACCTTATATTTCTCAATTATATTTCATAAATTTGTCTAGAAAAAAATGATTGAATAGATAAAGTTTCTAAAGATTTTAAATTTCTAAAAATAAAAGTAGTAAAAGCGTTATATTTCCTACAGATAAAGCTATGCTGGAGAAAACAAATCCTTTATTTAAGGAATTTATAGATATGCAAACATACTAGATTTAAACAATTAGTTAATCTATTTCCATAGATGAAAAAATCATTGCATACTTTTAGGCACATTTATTAATGATTTAAAATCTCCGAAAAATTACAGAAAACTGTACATTCCTTAGAAATAAAGCTTGGCCATCCTAGGTTTTCTACCATATCTACATTTAAACATTTCCTTTCAATTCTTGTTCAGAAATAAGTATTACTTCCTCTTGCAAACGTTAAAACTTTCTCTCAGTGCAGCTATCAATAGAAGCTGCGAAGGAAAGCCGAAGCCTCGAGTGATAAGCGAAAAATGCCGACAGATTGCAGTCGAACGAAGCCGAAGAACTTTAGAGCCGAAGACGAAGGCCAAAAGGACCTCAAATGGACTCGGGTCTAAGGACTCCACTAGAGAGCAGGACCCACACACACACACGCGGGCGACACAGGCCGGCATCCATATGGATTTATGTAAATTCTATGCCCAAAAATGACCTTTTTGCCAAGGTAGGGTTCTTTGGGCGGGAGCGGGTAGGTAGTAGCTCTGTCTTTGACTTTTGTAATATTTTTGTTAGAAATAAATTCGCATTTGAAACGGATTCGGATTCGGATTGGGATTCGGATTTCGATTCCGATTCGGTAAACGAAATCCTTAAGCATAGAGGAGAAGGCCTCGATGTGAATGTGTGTGCCTGGGTGTGCCGATGGATGCTTTGTTGCTATATACGACGACCACTTGAATTTAAAATACAACGTGGCAAAAAGGGCCAACCCCTTGGCTTGGGACCGAAGATGAGGAGTGAACTAGGAATTGGGCTTGGGCTTGGGCTTGGGCTTGGGCTTGGGTTTTTGGGTTTGGGAACTCGAGTTTCCAACCCCGGCCAGTTCACCGAATAGTTTTGAGCGCAAAACTTTTGCATTTGGCCCGACATTCGTGTCTCTGTGAGTGTGCGTTAAGCTCAAGTAGAGGGAATTTTGTTTAAATTTAATGTATTTTCTATGGCAAACACTTGTCCATCGTCCTCCCTCTCCACCCCGGTCAGATATATACGGATACGCAGACAGAGCGACCGACCTATTCCCACATACATAATAATAATGGTTTTTCATTTCCATTTTTCGCATCTATTTCCAAACAGTTTGTGTGTGCGTCTGTGTGTGTGTGCGTGGAAAACAATTTCATTTGAAGTTTAAGCAGAAAATTAGAATTTTCAAGTGTTGCAATGGGTTTTCCATCCCTCCTCCGCCCCAAGCCAGCTGCCATTCCTCATGTGTGGAAACCTGTCCGCTGTCCGTGGTCCTTCGTCCGGGCTTTCTGGTCCTGGGCCTTTCCTTTTGCCCGAGTGCTTGTGTGTGGGGCGCACAATGACATAATCCCTCATCTACATAAACATTAGAGCTGGAATTTAACTCAAAAGTTTTTAGTTTCGGTTTCGTTTTCGGTCCATCCCCCAATCCATTCTGCTATCCTTGTGTGTGCGCCCGAAAGTGTCTCCATTCCCGGCACTTTTGCCACTTTGTTGCCCAGACTCCTGTCGCATATCCTGTGTCCTGGCATAGGCCAAGGGGAACCCAACTTATATACTCCGACGCACACACACACACAACCTCACTCGTCCATGTGCCTGTCCATTCACCAACACTCACTTGAGTGTGACGTGCAGCAGATGGAGTTTTTGAAATTAATTTGATAACATTTTTGTTTTGTTTAGTTTTCGAAGCCGGGGCGTGGCCATCCCTAAAAATATATATACAGCATATATGTATATTTGAGAATTATCTGCAACAATTTCCGACAGGCCAGTGAATGGAATATAGTTGGCGAAAAGTAAATTCTTTGGCGGCAAGTATCTACAGCATAGCAACGATCAATGCGTTGGCTTAACGTTTACGAGGCATTCTTTTTGAAATTCAATTAAAATTTTAGTTATCATCATGTTGCAGCATTGTTTCAGGGAAAGTTTTATGGAAAATAAATATTAGAATAGAATGCAATGCTATTTTTGGGGCAATGTATTATTTTGCAGCTTTATTTTAAACCCCTTTATCAAGCCTTTAAAAACCTCAGTGAAATCTATAACACCCACAATTATTTAGATGCTTATTTTGTTTATAAATAATATTAAATTTGTGCCAAATAAATTCCTCTTGTAAGTCTTGAACCTCTTCTCTTTTTGCTGCTTTCACTGGGGATCATCAACCTTTTCCGCACTTATTTTAGTTGGCAACTTGGCAATGACATAACAATGTCCTGGACACGGATACATTAAACGATTGCCGCTGGACCAGGATACAAGGATACATGGATACAGCTACAGATACAGATACATGCGATAGACGCACGCACTGCAAATGTATTTCCAATCATTTTACTCATTATCCTGGAAAAGTTTTGCGCTCCCCCCCGAACATGCGAGTGCGAGTGGAGTGTGTGTGCGTCTACTTGAACATTTTCATGTCCTTCGCTCATTTGCAGCAGCTGGGAACGGAAGGAACGGCAGGACGAGGCAGGACGAGGTGCCGTAGCTGAGGCTGGCCACACTAGGCGCGGTAAGCTGCCAGAACTAAAACAGGATAGGACAGGACAGGAGTCCTCTCACACACACAAACACACCAAAGGACCAAGCGGGCGCATGTAAGTGTGTTCGACGGCGGCGTGTTGGCGTTAATGGTTCTTGATGAAATGAAATAATGGGTGCGTTTATTCACGTAATGTATTTGTATTTGTTACAGCAACAACGCACACACACATACACACATATTTACAATAATAACACAGCTCGTAAAATGAATAACTGAACGGAATGAATGATTGAATGCCGGATGGAATGAAAGCGGCGCCCAGGCGACGCCGACAAAGGGCGGCTTGCCTGGCTAACAAAACGCTTTTCGTTAGTTTTCATTATTTTCCGCATTTAAGCGTATTTATTCCGTTGTTAATCGAATTTATTAAATGCAAACACGCCAACAAATGGAGCTCCCGCCCGGCTAGTGTATGTGTTTATGGTGTGTATGGGAAAGGGAGCTGGCACGCACCTTTCCGAGGAAGGGGGGACGGTAAGTCCTGTTTAGTTTTGGGTGCGTTTTGTTTGGCCAGGAAAATAATGTTTCTCGCATGCTTATTGCCTCGTCTGCCGGCTGCTAATTTTACGCATTTCACGCAGCTCCCAAGCGCTGGGAAGAGTCCCTGGGAGCGTATACGTCATTAAATGTCTCTATTGCTGGGTCTTACCACCCATCATTATCTTCGACTCAGATTGTAATCCCTTCGTGGGCACACCACACATTTTGAGTCAGCAAATATGCTCAAGTCACTCGAATATAATTAAAGCCCAAACGATGCAATTGACAGAAGAGAGATCTTATCGATTTACTGGTATCTGGGACAATGAGAAAGGCCTTAATTAATATAAGCAATAAAAAATGATGTTAAATATTAGTTCTGGCCCCTTTAAAATATTTAGAGTTAAGCTCACAAAGGAAAAGTAAAGACAGAAGACATAATGATATATAAAATCTTGAAGATAAAGTTGAATATAATTTAGATAAATAGAAAATGTTATCCCAAATAGTAACCAACGACTAAATACATTTTTACGGATTTAGTCAGACTTTCCGTGATGGCAATGTTTCAGAAATAAATAATACTTCTTTTTTTAGCTAAGCAATGCAGTCCCTGGGAATGGCATAAGATGGACAGAAGTTACAAAAAACCAGTGCAGTTTGTGAGCAGCTGGCAAATGGTACTCTACTCATCCCAAACCAACTAAGAGACCCACCGAAATCGAAAGAAACTTTGCGCATTAGCTTGCCCAACAGACAGCGCCAGTTGGTCCAGCCAAGTTCGATCTGGCCGCCTTCGTCCTTCGTCCTGCCACGCCTCGACTTCCGCAAAACTTTTGCATTTGGTTTTGGCCAAGAAATGAGCCACTGGCCTCATATGTCAGCGATTCCAGCCCTTTGATTCCGTTTGTTTGCATTTTTAGCTTCGCCCACGCCTGGCGGCGCCGACTGCAGTGTTCGCACCTCGCCAGCTGCCAGGAAATTTTCTTTTTCTTGGGCAAAGATTTTCCTGATTTGAAGTAAGCTATCTTACGTGTCCTTCCCCTTGTCACACACACACGCACACACAGAGGCAAACACACATATGCGCCACCCCTTTGCTGTTATTATTTTGGCTGCCATTTATTTGCTGTCAATGTTTGGGCCACCACCCAAATCCTCGACAGAAACTGAACCCCAGAACCACCCACCTGACGAGGACGATGGCGAGGACCACGCCGCAGCCGCCGGCCTGGCTGTCCGCTTTCTTTTTTGTCTCGCTGCTATCATTTTCATTTTAAAATGTCCTCGGCAACGACAGCGAAGACG
The DNA here is from genome assembly GCA_008042475.1 of Drosophila kanapiae. Taxonomy (NCBI): domain Eukaryota; kingdom Metazoa; phylum Arthropoda; class Insecta; order Diptera; family Drosophilidae; genus Drosophila; species Drosophila kanapiae. Next base: position 225,251 of record VNJM01000990.1, read on the forward strand.
CCTCCTCCTAGCAAGGGTCCAGCTTTGCGCTGTCCTGCTTTCTTTTCTACAGTTCTTTCCGGGCACTGAGAGAAAACGTAGCCAACTTACTAGCTTACTAGCTTGTATAACTTTTAGAGGTCTTAAATAACTTTATGTCTGCAGAATAGTGGGAAAGGGGAACTTTAAATAAGAGTTAACCAGTTGGTTAGGAAAGTATATCGTCATGAAAAGATCGTTATAATATATCACCTAAACTATCGAAAATATTGTAAAATTTTATATTACATTTGGAAATACCAATATATCGCCTTTAACTTTAACATATTGATGTTATCCTAAAAGAAATTAATTAATAATGATAATGAAATTGCGATAATTATGTCACTTCGACACAGTACGATATATATAAAAGAAAATTGATTTATCGCACATATATCGATTTCTACATTTACTTTCGGGGTACATATCGATACGTTATCAATATACCGATTTACTCACTCGTCCGTACATCCGATTAAAGCAGAAAAAGAACCGATTTCTTCTTTAAAGTTAAAATTTCCTAGGTTAAGTATCTTGTATAAACAAACTAACTACTAAATGGGTATTCAGATCATACTTTAAGATCCTAACTAAAATGTTTCTTAATTCTATAAATTGTAACCCTGCAACTCTGTTTAATATTTTAAATCCCTTTTAAATAAAAGAAAATATGATATTTAAGCCCCTCCATTTTTTTCACTGCACATTTTCGCCTGTTATTCTAGTCCTTTTTGTGCCGCCTGCTCCTCGAAGACAATTTCAGGGGCCAGGTCCCTGCTTTTGGCCTGGCCGGGGCCACTTTATAAATGTTTCTGCAATGGATTTCTGCAAAGTAAACTTTTTCCTCTTTTCTCGTTCGTCTTTTGTAGTTTTTGGGCCCGCATCTGATTGCGAGTGTGTGACATTTGTGGGGGCGTTCCGGCGGGCAGCGGAGAGTGAGGACCAAGTAAATATATTAAAATGCAAACCCAACTCATATTACTGGGGACCGGGGCGATGCGGGGGTGCGGGGCTGCGGGGCGGACAGGACTCAGCTCTCAAGTCCTTGCGCACACATGTGCGCAATTTCCAAGTCCGTTTTCGGCCATTGCCAATGCCCACCAAATAAATCGAATGCACAAAAAAGCAATAAAACGAAATAAAATCTAAATATGTATTGAGTGCGTGTGTGTGTGTCTCGAGTGTCGTCCTTTTCGGGAGGGCGGACAGGACAGGGCACGAAAAACAGAAGGCAGGCAAAAAAAAAAAAAAAAAAAAAACTTATCATTTTTATCATTGCGCAAAAGTTTATCCTTTTTGCTCGGGCCGTTAATATTTTCGATTCGGATTTCCAAATGGCCAAGAAAGAGTCCCAGGACCGCCTCTTTGGCCCGTAACTGCTCGGAATTTCAAATGACTTTGGCTCGTCCCGAAGCTTATTGAATGTTTATGCTTTATTAAATTTGATTTCTTCGCTCTAGCCCCGTCCTGTCTCACTAAACTCTGACCAAGTGCTGGCCAACATTTGTTGCAATGATCTATGTGCCCTGAATATTAAACGGCACTCGGGGCTTAGGCATCCTTCCAGCTCCAGCATTCCGTTCAAGGATGGAACTCGTCTGAGCCGGAAGCTGAGGCTATTATCATTTTAATGCGCGTTAAATGCGACATTTGCGACATCGAACAAAGTGCGTGTCATGTGCTTAACAGCACAAACAAGCCGAAAAAAAGGAGGCAGAAATAAGGATCTGGTCAAATCATATTTGTAACGCTTTTCCTTACACTGCAGAAAAGGGTGTGACTGCTAAGAAATAGGCATGAGAAGTCTGTAGTCTAAAATCTACAAAACAAATGTAACAACTTCTACAAAAAGACTTTAAAACGTATAACATCCTGGGAAATATGTATTTCTAATGACTAGAATTATGTGTCAAAAAAGCTATCCGAACTTCCTACTTTCATTAGATTCCAACCCCCCCTAGAGCACACACTTTAATAGTAATTTTCTTCAAGTGCACATGTTATCCTTCCGCTCGCCAATCGAATGGTAATCATAATCACAATAACCGTAATAGCAATAGCAATGACCGTAGTTATGTCGATAGCAATAGTGTTTGGTAATGGCAATAATCATTTTTTGTTGTCCGTTACGTAGAACATTTGCACATACGTGAATGGCCGGACATTACGTCCTGGCCCAAACCGAATGTGTTTATAATCACACGGCCAACAGTCGCCGCATATCCATATCCATAATGCGACACGTGCTTCGCGCATATTTCTTGGCACTCTGGCCGGGATTGGGAATGGGATTTGAATGGGATCTCTGGACCAGGTTCTATATAGGTTCTGGTGGTTCTTAGTTTGTTATGGGCCTAATGATTGCCTTCCATATGGGCTGGTCAGCTCGTTAGGAACATCGAACATCGGGGCATATTAGGTTTGTTTACTTTAACCAAGAAGGGGGTCATTATTTGTGAGTTTCACTGCACTGCTTAAAGACTAAAGTCTAATACTACGGCTTAAGATGATAGCTGTAATAATATTAAATACACATGACAATTAAATGCAACAAATTTTACATAAGCCGATAAATCGAAATAATCGTTATAAATTATTTAATATATTTTAATTTAAAAGATTCTTTATCGGCTTATTGTTTATAATAGTTAGTTACTTTCAATAAATCCATAAATGCAAATAATATACAAAATATTTTGTTTCGTTTCTTTCAAAAATCATATACAAGCAAATTTTCGATTAATCGATAACATTTCTTTACATTTTTATTTGAGAGCGCCAATTGTGGTTTTGTTTTAGGAATTTATTCTCTGTCTTATCTTACATATCTTAAAAATATCTGATTTAGTTTTGTATGCCAATTAGTTTCGGTTTTTATCGTTTTTATCCCTGTTTATTTATCGATAAATCGACAGTTAGTTACTTATTATCTGGCAAAATGCAAATCATATACGTAATCTTTTTTGTATCTGCACACTGTTTATCCAATCGATTTTGAAATCATACTCAAGAGGCAAATATTCAATTTTGGTTCCATATAGTCAAGTGTAAACGAATGGCAAGCTTTAAATCGATATATTTTGAATGCTGTAATCGGACTTGGGACTTACCGAAATCACTGCCGATGCCAGAGGGTCCGGGAAGGAGTCCGGGAATGCCCTGCAGGCCAAGGAATGCATTGGGGAACGAGTGCGAGCGCTGATTGTCGATGCCATCAAGGGTTCCATCGTGCTGTCCATCGCCCCGATCCGAGGGCTCCGTATCACTGCTGTTCGAGTCCTCGCCCGCGCTCTGGCCGAGATCGTGTTTCTGTGAAGGTTTAAGAAAATAAATACATTTTTGATAAATTGAAAAAATATTCTCTAGACATGTCACGTTCGCCCTAGACTTCTCTTGTGAAAGAGTTCTTTAACCCACCTGACTGGCCTGCTGTCCGTTGCTGTTCTCCAGCGCCTGTCCCAGCAGCGATTCCCTCAGCTCCATGTTACGTTCCCGATCCTTGGAGGTGTCGCGACCACTGCGATTCCGGGTTAGCGGATGCTGTCCAGCCACCGGAAACTCACGATCAATAAGCAGTCGCTCCGGGCTGATGCCGTGCTGGGCGCGGAACAAGTCGGCGCTCTTGATGCGCTTCTGTGGCGGCGGCGTCAGGTGGCTCTTCCGGCTGCCCTCCATCTCGCCCATGTCCCAGTGGTTGCTGCTGGCCTGTGGAAAAACGGGAGGAAATTTCACCCCAGAGTTAGTAAAGGAGGAAAGGACCTTAACCAAGTCAAGTGCAAGCGCTTTTTGTCGTTGGAACTGCACACTTTACTTTGCTGGGATTCTGATTGGTTGTTCTTACGGGCGACGCTGCCGACGATGCCTTCAGCTCCTGGATTGCTGGCGTGCCACTAGCACCGCCACTCTGTCCGCTGGAGCTGCTGCCTCCGCCGCTGTTGCTGCTGCTGCTGGCTGTTGCAGCGGCTGCTGCTGCCACGGCGGCCGTTAGCGATGCAGCAGCTGCTGCGGCTGCGGCGGCACTCGAGGCGGTAACGGGCGGCGGCACTTGCGGCGTGCTGAATGGTGAGTTCAGGCTGCTGTTCAGGGATCCACTATTATTATTATTATTGTTATTATTGTTGTTGTTGTTGTTGCTGCTACTGCTGTGATTGCTGCCGCTGCTGCTGTGGCTGTTACTGGCATTGCTAGTGACGCTCGGTTGGTTGGGCGTTAAGTAGCTGTTGATTTTATTGTGGTTACTGCTCTCAGACAAGTTGTTGTTATTATTGTTGTGACTGTTGTTGCCACTACTATTGTTGTTGTTGTTGTTGTGACTGAGGGCAGCAGAAAGGGCCTTGGAGTAGGGATAACCACCATTGACATCCGCCAGGCCGCGTATCTGCAGCAGGTGAGCGGTCTTCAAGAAATCGGGCAACTGTTCGTGGCTCACATTCACCTCGCCATTGTACATAAAGCTAGAGAATAGGAGAAATTAAGAAAACATAAATTAAATAAATAAAAACTAAATTATAAACCTAAATAAATATATTGTTTACAAGTTCCTAGTCATACCTTAGCAGATTCTCCACATCATCGCAGCGCACATCGCGCAGTATGACAATCGGATGCTCGCAGGGATTGGCCTTGAGCAGCCGTCGGAAGTAGGGGCTGCAGGCACTGAGAACCACCTTGTGGGCGGTAAAGGAACGCTCGTCGCAGGCCAGTGTTACGTCCACAAAATCCTCCTCATCGCGCAGATGCCGAAACGAGCTGAGGATCGAACTCTGGAAGTCGTTCCACTTGAGGGCATAGTGCTGCTGGTGCTGCGCATGTGAAAGGTTCAGCGAGGGTGGTGGCGTGGCCGGTGATAGGGAGGAGCCGGTGGCCGCCATCGAGAGCGAGGAGAGCGAGGATAGAGCATGGGCAGCGGCGGCGGCGGCGGAGGAGGTCGCCGGCGGCGGAGGCTCCATTTTCACCACGCCCGCGTTGTTGTTCTCCGCCGTCTGCAGCTGGGTGGACTCGGTCATTTAAGTGAACCACGACCAGAGTCTAGACGGGATGGGATCTATCTCTGTGGTCTGATGATGATGGAGCTGTCTTAATGGACCCGCGTATGCTGCTCCTTTTGTGGCTAATTCCTTGGCTATTGTTAAAGGCTGCTCCTGTTCCTGTGTGCTTTGTGTGTTTCCTCCTCGTTTTCCTCTTTTATACTGCGGGAACTTGGCAAATATTTGTGTTGGATTTTCCGGCGGCTTCTCTGCTAATTCGGCGGCAGCCTCGCACGGCCTTTGTCCATTTTCACCGGACCCTGTTAGCCGCGGCGCCCATGGACGGATCTAAAAAAATGCTGGAAAGCGCTGCAAGGGGAAAAAAAGAGAGAAACAGAAATCGAGTTCAGTCTTCAGTTCGGTTCGGTTCGGCTTAAATCCAAATATACAATTGCTCGGGCAGGTGGGCCAATCATTAAATATTATTACCAATTATTCATACATAAGCAGCGGGACCGGGACGCTGCCGACTGCCGCTGGATCCGCGGTTGGTCTAATGAAACCATTAATTACACGAGCGGAGCCCACGAAACCCACAAAACCCAGGGAACCCACCGAAGTCAGCCACCGAGAGCGGGCCACTTGTCGGGGGCATTAGACGCAAATCAATTTAATTTAACCGTTTACAAGCCACAAAACAATGGAGCTGAAGTTGCCCGCCACTCCTGAGATCTTTGACATACACTTAAAGAAAAATACCGATTAAATAACAAAGATTGTATTCGATTTTAAGATGGAGAACTTTAACTTGAAGAGTTATCGTGGAAGTCTGCTGGCTGAGTTTGAATTTATCGAAAATACAAATGTCACAAACTATCGATTACAAAATATTGATTAAAATATAGCAATAAAATTATAATAATAAAGCATTAAATTGTTTTAAGTATTAATATATCAATTTATTTTATTGTCTTGTTAGGGGATTTGTTATTTGTATAAGTTTCATAATGAAAATATCATACACTGTGCACTAATTTACAAAAACATCGATGCTATCGATAAATAATCGCTGAAATATTAATATTTCTACATAAACACAATTTCAAGTAGATTTTTCAAGTGCATTAACCAAAATAATTGTACAAGATCATTAGAAGAGGTAACCATCCATCTTCAGTTGGCGCTGCTCTCCTCCCGGCCGTCAAGACAACCTGATCGATGTACCGCCATCAAAATATTTATAAACGCATTCATCTCTGGTCTTGGATTACGCTCGCTATGGAGATTCGGATTACAATCTCAGCGATCGAATTTGAAGAGGGCGGAACTGCTCAATCCCCACTATTTTTCATATTCTCACCAATTCCTCGGCCTGCAATTGGCGCCTGCAGTTGCAGGTTGGTACAAATTCTTCATGCTTCATGTGGAATTCCGCTCGAAAATCATGTTCATGGGCACTCGTACTCGTTCAGTTACTCACTCTCTCTAAGTCTCTGACTCACGGGCCTCGGTTGATTAATGATGGCGCATTTTAAACTCGATTATGGCCATCACTTTTGGCCGTGACTAAGACAATCGAAGGAGGCTGGTCAGCACTGCACATATTTAATTGGTAACTACGGAATTACCAGGTAAGGGTGAGTTTTGTAATGAGTGAACGTAGAAGTAGGTTGGGAAATTGAACTACAAAGATTGTTGGGGGATTGTCGAATGGACCGATTTTGGAATAATTACCCTTAATTATAAAGTAATCGGTGGGGATATACTTTAAATGGGATAATAATATGCGTAATATTGTGTAGGATGAAAGGTTCAACTGAAACAATTTAAAATACTGAAGTTTTTTAATTATAAATGTTTATAGTTGAGCATTTTTCAGAGACTTCCTTTATAACTTATATTACTTATTTAGTTTCTAGCTAAGGAGCTTCATCTATATTAATTTAGCTGAAGATCCACTTCATGACTTTCCGTAATTATATAGAAGTAGTCACTAAATCCGTACTTGAGCATTTTAGGAGCACTTTTTAAAATACCTTTTTATCTTTCTAAGGAAAAACACCCAGAAATTGAACATAAAAATATGAAATTTCCTGCCTAAAACGGACCCCTAGAACCGTGGCAAATAACACCCTTTTTCCTTACTTTTTTTCTGAGAAATTTCGGAAGACCCATTAGCTGGTTCCCGGTGATATACGCACAGCTACTCGCCAACCAATATCCATGGAGTCCCTTTGCATTTGCGCTTCGCCGGGCTGCGTGCATTTGTTTGCGCTAATTTATGAAGTAACCCAAAACAATTTCATCATAACACATTTGCTGGCAATTATTTCGTTTATTGAACAAACATTCGCCTCGCATAAATTCAGGGGGCATGTGAGAGGGGCGGGTACAATAACTAACCCGGCCAAGACACAACGAAATAAAACAACAGATAGTTTCCGGCTTGGTAACCGAAAAATATGTAAATGAAAGAGGGCGGTGAGCACGAAAAAAAAAAAGGAAAAGCAGCAACAAATACGCTTTTCACATGTAATCAGCAGGATGTGTGTGTAGGGATGTGCAACAACGCAATTGCATTCTGCATGCCACACTTCAAATGTTCAACTTTCAAATGGCAGCAATGGCAGCAGTGGCAAATGGCAAAAACTGCCTAAAAACAAAACATTTCAAAATTTGCGTTCAACAAAAACACTGGCCAAAAAAAAGGGCCAAAGCACGCTTCTCTACTATCTCACTCCCTGTGTGTGAGTGTGTGTTTGTGCGCAATTGAAAGGATACCCGCGAGGGGGTGGTGGGCCATGTCCTGGGGGCGGGAGTTGAGCGTAACATAATAACAAATAAATGTAAATGATAATGGTAAATAAAAAACGAATTACTAAACAACAACACACACAATCATCTGCAAACACACACTGATATCAACACAAACACATCGGGATATATACATATATATATATGAGTTATATAACGATCCACATACTATACTATATGTCTATGTGGCTGAACAAACACGCGTTGGTATCTAGAGCTGCGGAAATGGCAGCAACAACTCCTGTTGGCCATGGGCACAATCAAATTTGTACTAACTATTTGTACGCCCCAAAAAAGTTTTCGACCCGAAGGGTATATTGAAATGAGATAATGCCTTGCCACGGGTTAAAACAAAAAGAAATCGTAGTTGTGAATGGTAATCGGGGGATTTTTAGAAAATATTATCCTATTTATTAGCTTAGATAAATAGAAATTAACTATTTTTGTTTTATTCTCACTTTGGAGTTTATCTGAAGACATTTCCCGAAATCTAGTTTAGTGGAATTATACAAAAAATTGCTGTTACGATATATTTTCGTTAGGAATATTAATCAAGATTTTATTAGCTAAGAGTTAAATATTTCCAAGTATCCAAGTAACATTTTTTGAAAAAATAAGCTTCCAATTCAAATTTCTGTTACTGTAAGAGTTAGAACTTAACTGGAAGTCATATAACAGTTAAAAATAATAAAGAAAGTGCCTTTTTTCACAGATTCATTAAGATATATATGAAGAAGAAGGTGTTTCTACAAAGTAAACACTGTTTATGCGCTTAATATCACTTTATGCGGGCTTTACAGAACATATTATAATTTAACCTCCGGTTAACTTTGAGCAAAACGATTGAGTTCTAGAACAAATTAAGTTTTCCTACCTTAATCACGCTTGCTACTATATTTCCAAGCCAGCAAGTAATCTTTTCCACATTACAGGGTAAAATTAAGCTCTAATAACTCTCTAGCTTCGTCACTTGTTATTTTTGGTAAATTGATACGGCGCCTTGGCAAGTGAACTAAGTTCCTTGGCAAATACTTTACCCCTGCGAAGCACGCCGTACAACCCTCATATCTGTGCCTTTCCTGACATGTACTCCTCCATCCATCCATCCATCCATTCAACCATTGAGTCCGTCGTCTAACTAGGATTCAGGGAAACGAGGGCAGGCGCGTTATGATGATGATTGTTATTTTTACGATTTGCATTTTAGCTGTCAGTGGGAGAATCATTGAATGTACACAGAAAGTCCGAGGTACAAGTAGCTAGCTAGCTGCTCCTTTTGTGTGTGCGTCGCCCTTTTTGTTGTTTCTCTCATTATTTTTACAGTTATGAGTATATCGTTTATGACTTCATATCGCAAGGCGTGTGCGTATCCCTCTTGTATAGGGATAAAGTGACAGGGAAGTCATAAACAAAATTCACGCATAAATATGAAATCAGGAAATTGACTCAAATTGCTTTAGGATGGGACCATTTTTTCGGGGTCTTAAGGATATGGCAATATCGAACTATGTATAAAATTATAGCTTTTCAATGGTAAATATGTTTTGAATTTTAAATGCAAATACTGAGTGGAAAATCTCGATTATATTTCGTCCATTGTCGGGCGGTGCAAACTGTCAAATCGAATTATATGGCAGTGTCAACAATGCAATTTATGCACGGCCTCCTAGGCCCCAGATTCTCTTATTTAGTTTTGGGGGAAGAACTAGGCGGGCGGCCTAACCCTCGCTCAATGCAAGCAAATTAGTTAAAAACCAATTAAAATCGCTCATCCGCCGCGTTGACCAGGCCGACGCCACACGATAAGTGCGGAGGTGAGGTGGTATAGCATCCGTACATAGGAATTGCATGGATATATACTATTCTGGGGCGGAATATTCTAAAAATCCAAATTAGAATGTCAATAAAATGCCATTTTTAATGAAATAATTAATTAGATTTTGCACATCAGCAAATCTAACACGCATTTGCGGACCAAAAACACAGACCAATACATACAGCGCGTTTGTATCTATGTTTTCTATATCTATCCAACGATTCGTGGAGGTGCCACCGTGACTCGTGACTTAAAGTGTGAAAATACTTCATTTGTTTTCGAAAATATTGTCTGCCGAAGTAAAAATTTATTCCTGGCTTTATAAATAATAATAGTGCGTTTGTGATAGTCAAAATATATTAGTTTCATTGCAAGACTTTTATATTTTCCTATTGATTCATTCTGTTGTTCTGCTGTTCTAGATATTTTTCCGACGATTTTCAATTAAATTGCCCTCACGGTGGCATTTCAAAAGCAGATGTACACATTAGCATACACACCGACACTGGCTAATGCTTGTTTTTTGTACGTCATAGTTGGAATTTAGTTTGTTGGACACCATTTTGTTTAGAATTCGAAATTTGCATGCGTTTCTATCTCCATTTTCCTTATTATTCATCATGGTATATCCTACCATGCTGTTGTGTTTTTCTGCCGTTCGATTTTCAATTATTTAAATGGTTTTATTTTCGTTCGCCGCACATACACTCATTTGCATTTCTGGATCGAATCCTACTTTTTTTTTTTGCCTGACCGCCGGCCCCCCCTCAATACGATACGAGTATCATCGCATCAAAGTGCCACTCAATGGCCAAAGGAAATAAAAGAAAAACTAAAACGATAAGAGAACTGAGATGGAAGTCGCAGAGCTACGACTTTTCCTAATTGCTTCGGAGAATTTAAATTGAGACATGAAATTGAATAATTCAAAATAATTAGCAGGCCAGCAAGAGACAGTCCTCGGTCGCAGACTCATTCTCAGTGGCAGTCTGGGCGCGTAATTGCATTAATGATTTTGACAAATGACCGTCGCCAAAGTCGCCTTTGACTTTGACGTCGTTCCCCACTTGATGCAGATGAGAGGCCAAACTATATCAGAGAAAAACCTCAGAGGAGAGAGACTACCTCCCTCACAGCTGCTAAATTCATTATGTTACAAAAATTAATCAAGGTGAGAGCTGGGGGATACTAGGGATCTGCAGATATCGAAACTGTATTGAACTTTGAAGGTTTAATTATCATTGTAACCATAGAAATGATTTTTAAAATGTACATTTCATAATGCAAAATTCTCTCAAATATTAAATACATTTTTAGGTAGGCAGAATAAAATATAGTCACATCTCTTTATGTTTATAGAAAATATGATATTGTATAGTTTTTCCTTTTCTGTTTCATAATTTTTCTATAATTTCTAAAGCTGCTTTAACCCCCTTTCTATGATTTATTTACCTCGCTAGATGCTCGTTTTCCATTTGGATTTATTTTCTCAGTGCACGGCTTAGACAAATCTGTGATCCATTTCATGGATAGACTTTTTGGGGGGCATTCGAAGCCAGCTGCTAATTAAACTAATTGAGTAATTTCAGAAATTCAGAAATTAAATGAGCAAATAAAAAATGCCAAAGGCAGAGACAAAACTAAGCCAAAGCCGAATTTTGAAGCGCAATAATCGCGGGCGCAATCTCAACTTAAACCTGAAATGGCCTCTAAAATCTTGAGGTTTGCAGGTATCCATCCGTCAGATGCGTGAGACCATTACTCATGGATCGCCCAGCTGCGATAGACTGCAATGCGTCTCTATTGGCACCCACTATTTGGAGCAACCTGTCCTAATTAATTTCCAACTTTACTGAAATGGCTCTCTTAATGGGGCGAGTCCACTATAGTCCGCCAGATAGCCATCTCAATGGGCCGCAATTAGCCCGGGGGTTAAGCGTTGGTCAGATAGTGGCCAGAGAGTTTTTTTTGCTAGCTTGTAGTTTCGCATGGCCAAGAAATGTGTGGCCAAAATTTATGCAAATGCCACAAAACTGAGTCGTAGATGCCGTCACTCCAAAAGAGTTTTCAACTTTCTTTTGGGCCAACGCACACACAGAGTGACACTGAGGCAGACAGATATGGATAGATACACGGCCAGATACATAATGTCAATGAACTGTCTGTCGTCTACAATAAAAATGGTTAATATTAAAAAAGAACTTAAAAACCGAAGCGTAGAAGTCGAAATTAAAGATACAGAGACAGAAATTGATCTGGCGGCGGCGGCGGCGGTGTCGGTCGAAGATTGTTGGAAAAAGGTTGAGCAGCGTCAGCCGGGGAAGAGACAAACTAAATGGTATTTGAGATTTACATAAACTGGCCATAAATTAAATTAGCCAGAGTCCAAGTCCGAGCCGAAGCTGCTGGGACTGAGGGAGCCAGGGACAGATACAAGATGCAGGCCAACTAGCGACCGACAAGCCGGGCCAAGGCATCATCATTATTCGAATACAATTAACACAAAGAGAAAGCAACAATGGAGCTAAGAATGTATATACGTATCTAGCAGATACACCGCATATACTGGCATTAATTTTCCTCTGGTATGCCCGCCAAACTTTCGGTATTGAAAAGCAATAAAAAACGCCGAAAAAAAAAAACCAAAACAAAAACGAGTCGAAGTTGGAGAGATCACAGCCAGTGGATCGATCCGATACAGATACAGATACACATGTAGCGAGCGAGGGCTGTAAGTGTGTCGTATCTACATCTTATAACATTGTTCACTATTCGGCGGGGTTTTTTTTTTATTTGTATTATGTATTCCATTTTGTAGTTTGTAGTTTTCGTTTTCTGGCATTTGTTTAACCCATTCGATCTTGCGTTGTAAGGCGGCTTCTGCTGCCCCATCTTCGTCTTCTTCTGCTTCTTCTTTGGGCCATTGTGGCACAATGGAAAACGCGTATTGGCCAAGTTGTGCGTGGCGCGCTTGTTGTCATTAAATTTGCGTTTATTTCATTGGTTAACTTGTTTCCTTTTCCTCTCCTCGGTTTTCTATTTATCTATTTGCCTCTCGCTTCGTCGTGTCGCCGTCGCCTCGCTCTCTGCACTTGTATCTGTATCTGTATCGCTGTATCGCTGTATCTGTATCTGGCCGGTGTATCTGTGCGTTTTATTGTTTCGTTTCTTGTTCGTTTTCAATGTTTTATTTAATGATCGTGTTTACATACTTAGTCCATCTCTCTCGCCCACGGACTAGAGCCCCCGAAATTCAAATCAATTATAGCCTTTGGTCTCTTTTTATTGAGTTCCATAACTGTAGTACAGTTTCCAAAACAAAAGTATCTCAGTGGAAAACTAGTTTGGCTTCACATTCCAGAAGTATCTCGTGGTTTGTTAGAAAGTAAAAGCAATCTACAGGCACTTTATTGTGGAATTATATTCAAATTCTGATATTCTTTGAATTAAAAATAAAATATCTTCTAAAATCCTAAACATTTTGAGCTCTTGGCTTTGACTTATCGACAGACACAATCTATTCTCGTTGTCGCACAAAGTGTCAATCCGATTTTCGAGTCCAGCCGGTATAATCTGGCCAAGCGGCTTTGATTGCGTTCGGGGGTCAACTGCCCGGGGGGATATCGATTGATGTGACCAGCGGGTTAATTATAACATTAACCGACTGACAACTGGTCAGTGACTGGCCGGGCCAGTGTCGCGGGTCCTCTGCTCCTCGCAGCTATCGATGTAATCGAACACACATGCCACATCGCAGCACACCGCTGATTTCTGAAGCGGAAGGTGTTTGCCAGCGACATCCAAATATACTTTTCCCACACTGTCGTCGCCGTCGAGGTGTTCATTTTGCTCAGCTCCCCTGATTCCCCCTGATTTCCTGCTACCCGTCCTTCCCCCCGGCTAGCTGGCTGGCTTTTTGGGATCTCGGGTTCGGTACTCGTAAATTTCCATATGACATTATTAGGTGGTTCGCTGCTCTGCACTTGAAAAAATCGTGCTTCACTTGGTAAAATATTACAAAGATCTCAGAAAGAGTATCTAGGAAATTGGAGGGATGTTATAAAAGCTAAAATATTCGGTATTTAGGCTGAGAAACTATGCTTGAAGCATTTAAAATTGTTTTATTGAGAAGGAAACTATTGTTTAAGCTTTGAAAATTGTTTTATTGATAAAGAAATAATTTTTTTAAGCATTTAAAATTGTTTTATTTATTAAGAAACTATTTTTAATTCATTTAAAATATCATTTTGATATTTTATTGATTAGAAAACTATTTTTTAAGCATTTAAAAATATTTTATTGAATAAGAAACTTTTTTTGAAGCATTTAAAATTGTTTTATTGATTAGGAAACTATTATTTAAGCATTTAAACATCTTTTATTGATAAGGAAACTATTTAAAGGCATTTTATATTGATTTTTAGAATAACAGAAGTAAGTTTTGGAGTTATCAAATGAATTTATAGATAAGAAATACAATAAAAAAATAAACCAATGATAAGAAACCATTTAAATAGATCTCCCTTCTATATTTCAATATATTCCCTGTTCCCTGTATTTAAATTCAAAGTAAAAACATAATCCTGAGTGTGACGCTTCTGCTGTTATTATGTCACAATTTTAGGGAAAAAAGTGAATCGCTCAACCAAAATAAATTAAAAATTGCTTTCATGCTTGAATCGTTTCGGAGGCGGGGGACTGAGGACTGAGCTGAGTGAGTACTCGGCGAACTTCATTACCCGGCATTTCCAAATATAATCGCTGCGACGCTGCTGCTGTGACAATGCCACGGATCGATCCCTCCTCGCTGCTACCCAGAGCTCACTCCTCGGGCCCAAGTGTTTATGGTCGATTGGAAGTTTATAATATGGATAATATGCGCGCTGTGTGCCCCCCTTTTATTCTCGATTCAAATTTAGAACGCCGGAGTGAATGAAGTGCGCAATATTCAATTAAAGTCATTATTATTAGTAATTTCCCTTCGGCAGCAATTGCCATTGATTGTTGTTGGCGATCGGTAAATAGATCGATCGATCGATCGATCGTCCGGATCGCCTCGGTAATCCCGCACTAATTGATACTCGAGAGCGTTGGATTCTCTCGGCCCCCAGGGGGCCAGCTGCATTTTGTTTTTCTTTTTTTTTTGTGTTTTGAGCTCAAAACCGCAACGCAGACTCCTCCGCCATACCGGAAAAATTCATCAATTTCCAATTTGAATGTATTAAGGCGAGCAGCAGCAGCCCCCCAGAAACTACCCTCCTCTTTTATTTTTTTTTTTCTTTCTGGGGGCTAGGCATAATGAGGCATTATGCAAAAAAGTCCCCGTATCGCTAATGAAGAGCTGTACATACGGACGTCTTTATTAAAAGTAATTAAGTCGTTGTAATTGTCATTTGACGAACTGTCTATTAAGTGGAAAAGGTGGTGGGTGGAAGGCTAAATAGGCTAGGGCTTAAGATCTTCCAGAGAAATTATGGGGATTTCAAACAAGAATACTAAAAGAAAAACGTTGGTTATCATTTCTACAATATATTCTTAATTGTAAAAACATATTTTAAACCTTAAATATATAATGTTTTGATTAAAAAATAAACTACAAATTTAATAGAAGAAATCACATTAAATAAATAAGAACTTGGTTCAATAAAACCGTAAAAACTAAGTTTTAACTAAAGTATCTTTGAAACAAGTTTCTAACAAATATTTAAAGAAATACCTAAATACATTTAACACAAAAAAAGTCTCATTATTGATATAAAATATGAAACTCAACCGTTTGTGTTGAAACAAGAGTGAAACCTACCCCATGGAATGATTTTTCCCGCTCCAAAGACAAGACGAACCCCCAGCTAGAGAGCTCACAATTTTGCCCCATTCCCCTTGGCCCTTGGCCCCGCTTGGCGTCATTGAAGTAAGTAATAATTGTATCTAAATTTGTACGCAGACCATTTGAATCTCAATAAAATTTATAGTTATGACGAAAATATCTTCCCCTTCGCTCGGCGACTCTGCATGCGAGCTTTAAAAGCATTTTTCGGGCAAAGAAATTGAACTCAAGTGCAGACAATTGAAGAAGCTCCTCGCAGACATTTTTCGGCTGCGGATATTTCGCTTTGAGGTGGTGAGCCAAGACGGGGGGAGGAATATACCCCCCTTTAGAGATATATATTTTTGATTTCAATTCTTCTCTATCTGTCTGTATGCTTAGTTTTTTTTTTGTATATTTTTTGCAAACGGTTATTAACCAATGCAAAAGTCAGCCGGCGGTCGAGTACTCGCGCCATTTGGTTAATTGATTTCATCGTTTGCCGGTCCACCACCCCCTTCATGGCAGCCAATCCTCCCTCCGAGGTCTTCCCTTTTTTTTTTGTGTTTTTTTTTTTTTTTGTTTGGCGTTTGCTTTGACCAATTCGAATTTATATATTTTTTGTATTGTTGCCATAGAGCGGCGGACACAAATCTGTGGGGAAAACTAGGCATGTGAAAAAGGGGAGGAAAGGAGGAGATACACCAGGAAAAAGGCCGAGTTTTAACTTGATCTTAAGAGATTTAAAAATGCGAAAATATAATAACTATTATTGTTATTTTTTAAGAAAGAGAATATAGAGGTTTTCTCTTGATTTAAGGGAAACAATTTTATAAAAAGAACCCTACAAATGTTTTTTTATAAAATCTTTTCCCAGTAGAAAATGCATCGTGGAAAAATTAATACTTTCAACTTGATTTCAAGAGGTTCGAGTTAGATATGATGATAATCTCATAATATTAATAATAATAGCTAGGGCATTGAGGAAGAAAAATTTTTTAGAAAGAGAGCCTAGCAGTTTTCTCTAGATTTAATGGAAACAATCTGAAAAAAACTAATTTACAAAATCCATTTCTTAAGATCTTTTCCCAAAAGAATATTTAGATAGAAAAGCCTATGGACTTCTCCTTGGCTGATTTCGAAACCTAAAAATTCTCTAAAACCCTTTTTGCTGAACAATTAAAGTACTTCTTCCAGTGTATGTGCACAGAGAGAAGATTTTGAATCCATACTGGAACTAGTTGGTGCCACGGGGTGAGGCTTTGGCGGCAAGGGGAGCCTGAGACTGCCACAATTACGCCAAATTAAAAGTAATATTGCGTCGCTCTTTGATTCTATTAAGGTTGTTAACCGGGCAGGCGGAGACCCTCTTCGGGGGAATGCCAACTCGTTCACATTTAACAACATTAAGAAGCTTTTCAATTGCGCGGCATTCAATTAGCGAATTGATTTGCCCAGTCCACTTAATGGAAATTTGAGTGGTACTCACATGTTGCTGCTGGTTAATGCCGCCGCAGTAGCAATGCCTTTTGGATGCTTGCAGCAGCCTCTGTATTTCGATGACGATTCGGCCGGGGGCTCAGCTTTCTGTTGCAGATGCGTTTCCTTCTATTGTTTTATTCCCCTTGTGTGTGACTGCAATAGCTATGCATCAGCTCCCTTCAGCTGCAACCTTGACTCTGATCAGCGTGAACCTGCAACAGAAAAAGGTAAGAATACAGTTGACCATTAGAAGATAGTTTAAATTCCCTTCTCTCTTTCTCGATTCGTTGAGCCTGCGATAAAAGTGTCAATTGCAATCAGAATTTATTGCCACCTTTCGATGCGTGGCTCAATTCGTTGCATTAGGATCAAAGCCTCTAAAGATTGACCGAAACCGAAATAGAAACAGAAACAGAATGCAGGGAGACCCGAAACTAAAATTCGATAGCAGGTATACCTGTTACCTGTTCTTTCCGCCGGTCAACGGTCTAATTGCACCCACTTAGCACTCAAAGGCAGGCACACACACATGGGAGCAGTGCAACAATTGCTGTTGATTTTGGCCCTTTTGATCCCACGTATAAATTTCCAGCTTGACACAACCGCCTCTGCCCTTTGTCCTGATATCAAAAAAAAAAGGTAATCCCGCAGATATATTGGTTCTAGGTGAACCTGTCTTGACCAAACTACAGCCAGGCAAGGTGTTTTGTGATTAAGGCTTAGTTACAAAGATCTCATACATTTTTAACCAGGAGTTTGTAAGGAAAAAGAAAAAATATAAGCCCTTAATATAGTATAGCCGTTACTTGCACCTAACCCTAACAAGCACGTGCTTGGTGTTCGATAAACACTTATGGTTGAAGTTATGTAGCTTTCCTTAAGGGCAAAAAATTGATAAGAACTTCCTGAAAAATGGTTTTATTCCTCATTCTTAATACTTATTTTTATTTTAACTATTTTATTATATTCCAATTACTTTTTTTAATATATATCTTTGTTCTTTAAGATCCTTTCCTCGACATATACTCAAGACATGCCAGGTGAACAAACAGTAATTAAAGTAGTAAACCCGACCAAACATCCCCAAACTTTACACCCACACCCAAAGACCCCCGAAAAAAAGAATAACAATAAGCAAACTAATTACTGATACGCGTGGAAATTTCCAGCAATAACAACATCCAGAGAAAAAAAAAAAAGGGTTCGGTGGTGGAAAATTATGCGCTGCAATTTTTATTGCCTCATTGTTCGTGGCATGTTGCTGTTGCTGATGTTGCCGATGTTGCCGATGGTGTTGTTGTGGGTGCTTTGCATTGTTCCGGCTTTGTTTCTTGGACATTTTTGGGTTAATGTTAATTACCCGAACTGCTTTCGCACTCGGCGGAGGCAGGCGAAAACAGAAGAAACCCAAAGCAATTAAAATTTTTATGACGCACTGAGTTATTACTTCAAATCCACAAACTTGAGTAATGGCCACGCCCCCGCTCGCTGACCTCACCCTCACCCCTTCACAGAGCTCGGCGAAGGACGTGAGAAACTCTCCCAGAAATGAAAAGAAAAGGAAAACGAACGCCCACGAAACCGAGAGAAAAAAAATAATAATAATAAGAAGTAACCGTATAAGTAAAGAGGCCAAAAAAAATTCGGGTCCAAGAACCAGGAGAGATATTAAAAAGATTTATTGTTTTATGATTTCCAGAGGGGTCACGACCATCAGCAGCGGCAAAAGTGCAACTGTTTCTACCTGGGCGGCTATAGGTCAAAGGTGAACCGCTGCCCACCAGGCTCGGATCGAATCTTTAGCCGGGATCGGTGGTCTCCACTTGCACTTTCACTGCTAAATCTCAACATGCGCCGAAGTGAAATGCTGTAATTAAACTCTAACTATCAAAATGCAATAAATTATACGAAAAATCCCCACATCGTTCCTCACGGCATCTTGGCTCATCTACGACTTAGTGCTATATCTCTGTCTCTGTCCCTCGACATCTCTTTCGTTTCGATAATTTACATAAAACGATTTTCGGTTAGATTTCAAGCCATTCAAGCGGCTGCAAGTGAAAAGATTTCCGAAATCAGATATGTGAAAGTTTATTAATTAGCCAGCAAATGCCAGATATGTGTGAGAGACCGAGACTGAGGCGCAGCTTGAAGTTGAGGTTTGTTGTGGAATTTTAAACTTCAGTTAAAGCTGGTTAGGGGTTTTATTATTAAGGCGGATAATGGGAGCTGTAAGTTAAGGAAATATTAAGAGCGGCAATAGAAGTTTTACATTCAATAAAGGGGAGTGACCGAAAAAAATATTGAATTCTACTTATATTTTATATTATTATAGTCAATATCAATCTAAGGCAGATGATTTCTTTTCGTGAGCATTTTGTGGTGTGACCCTCTATTGTAAATTGTGTCGGTGTGCCCATAATAGAATAAAAATCTTATTAATGTGACCAGGCATATTACAAAATGTAAAAGTGTGCCCTTGCCCAGTAACAGAAATAATAGTAATGTTAATGACTTTAATTTCTTTATAAAGATCAGCTCCCTAGCCATTTAGTTCCTTATTTTTGCACATATAAATTCATGTGATTCACCACTTGATTACCCAAAAAAAAATGGCATGGTAATTCCAGACATTTTGCTCCGATCATTAATTGAGGGCTGACGTCATTCGGCTTTAACATAACCCAGCAGCAATGCTTGTAATTACTTCTTCTAACTACAACTAACAAGCCGCAAACCAAAGTTGTGTTTTCACCGCCGACGAGTGGGTGGAAATTTCAGGACTTGGAGGGAGGTAACAAAGGATTGCATGATTAGGACGCATATCAATTACTGGCTACAAGACCTCTCGCTCTCTCATTCCCGCTTGATCCCGGTTACAAGCCAAATGCGATTAACATAAAAGGTCAGCAAACGCGGCGGGGGGAAAACCCGGATCCTCGAACACCCTCTAACACCCAAAAAACACCCATAACAACAGCAACAATGGAAAGTGGTTAAAAAAAAAGTAGTAATAGGCGTAATAAGAATAATTGGTGATAGGGGGCTCGCTCTCTGGATGGGGATAGCCTAGTGCGTGTTCAGGGGTTGCTAAGTCCTTTAGTTGTTGTTGTTTCCTTTTTTTTTTTGTTGTTTGCTGGAACGCGTTGACTTGTGACCATTTCATAAATACCGTTATAAACAAATTACGACAATAATAACACAGCAACAACCACACGAACAGGACAACAACAGCAGCAGCGTTGGAAATATGAAATTTATTTTTTATTGCCCACATTTACACATGTCCAAGCAACGCCCTTCGACAGAGTCCCGTCCCTCCGTGCCCCCCTTTGACCCCAAGCGCACTGAACCCAAAAAAAAAACGGAGAAAATTATGAATTTCTAATGAAATTAACCTCCCGCTATGCTTCTCCTTCGGCCTTTTTCGGTGGTGAGAGGGACAGTGTTTATTTGCTGACGGGCCCACAACTATCCAACCATCCCAAAAACAGTCAGACTGACCGAAGGACAGCTGGAATCGAGGGGGGCACTAGCCCTTCTATTGGTCCTCTTGAAATATTACAGAGAAAGAATAGGTTTAGCAAGAGAAGATGTTATCGTAACTATAAAAAATCATAGAATGTATGTATTAACCTTGAAAGCATAGGCAAGTTAAAGAGCTTAGACTCGATTGCTTCTAATCACTAAATCCGTTTTGTTTCAAGGACTTGTGATGTTTTTTCTTGAGTGTACTCCTCCACTGCGACTGCCATTGACCCCTTCATCATAAGCCGCCTCTCTTTCCGTTCGCACATTGTAATTTTCGGTAATAAAAACTCTTTTTACTTCATAATTTCTCGAATAATAAGTATGTGGGTCTTAGCCAAGCTACGATAATTGCAGGACCCACAGAATTAATGGAAAATAAGGAGCAAGAGGTGTTGAAACAAGGTGTTCACGAGGATAAAGTCAGAACGAAGTAAAAATGGCATTAAAATATCGCCATACCTGGAAGAACACTTTATTTATGCGCATTGTGAATCACCTTTGGCAATAAGAAGAATCGACAGCTGGGCAAAAAAAAAAGAACAAAAAAAGAAGATTCTTTGGCCGAAGAAGCAGCGGCTGTCCAGTTCAGCTTAAGTGGGTATTAATTTCTCCCCAGTGACGCGGCGTCCTTGCCCCCACTGCCCATGTCCTGCCCCCTCCTGTCTACAACAAACCAAACAAGCGATTGCATTACCACAGAATTTTGAGCCCAAAGAAGGGGGCGGGCGAGAGGGAATCGTAAGCAGTTAGTCACAAATACAATCGCGTAATTAATTAAGCGAGCCAGCTGGACACTGACCGCTGCTGTTACATGGGTGGAGGAAAAGGGTGAGGAGCACCCAATAATGAAAGGATAGGCACAGTGGGACAAAGGGAAAACAGGGGATGATCCTACAATGTTTGAAATTAAAAACTGAAGGTAATATAATTTATGCGAGACTATATGGAGGTGGAGACTATCTTTCTATATAATAAAAAAAGAATAAAAATAAAAATAAAAAGAATAATTAAATTTGAATTTTCATGTAAGCTGCTGTTTTTTCCAATCAGTTTTATTGCTGCTAAACTGTAAAGAGCCCTTTTTGGACTAATTTGGTATTTTTAAGCCCAATTTTGTATTATTTTTCTTATATTTCTTAAGACTTTAAGATAAGTATCTATTAACTTTGTATTATCTATCTTTATCTATCTACTATCTACTGTGTATCTTATTGTTACCACTTCGCATTCCACTGTGCACAGAGGAGACACCATGCTGGGCACCGGTGCTTAACCCGCGACACACGCATTGTTCTCCGGACGGATTGAATGAGGAGTCAGTTGCTTGGTCGGCAAACACACCTCAAATCGCGCGTTTTGTCCTTTATCAGGTAATTCACTTTTTAACTTGCTCTTCCCTCGCATTTTATTTTGTAATTCCACTCGGGAGCCTTTACATTTTCTTCTTCGCTTCTTCGTTCATTTGTCTTTCCGACCGCTGAGTGTGTGTTTTCTGCTTTATTTTGTTTCCTTTTTTTGTAATTGTTTGCCATTAATTACAGCAACAACAACGACAGAGGGAGGAGTAGCAGTCGCGCAAATATTTCCGCTTTAACCTCGCGTTTACCCATCCTGCCCAGCTTGACTTTGGTTGTTAATTTTATTTATAAGTCCGCGTGACACACCTTCCTCTTTCGATTCGATTTACGGACCCTGCATTAACGGTTAATGGCAGTGCCCCTTTACCCCTCTCTCGCTCTCTCACTCTGTGGGTGTCTGTCGTTGTTGTCTCAACAACAATTGGTATTTTGGCCATTTAATTGCAATCGTTCATGGCATTAGAACTTGCCCAAATATGATTTCCGTTTCCGGTTATCGGGGGAACGCCCCCCCTCTCACCCAAGATTCCACCAAACATGTTCGATGCAACACGAAGTCCAGCGAAATCGTCTCAAACTCGAACCGAAGTTATACGAACTCGTGCATGATGAGGGGAGCAGCGAGAAGAGAAGAGTGAGAGCGAAAGAGAGCGCGCACTCATATTCATATTCATTCATGTGGCCGCCAGCCGGCAAAATGGCAAGAAAAACAATAACAAACCTCAGCTGAGAAAAGCTTAAGAGCAGGCGAAGAAGAGCGGAGGAAAGCGCGAAAAGAGACCAACCGCCAAGAGCGAAATTCCCGCAAACTGCAGCAGTCAGTCTCAAGTTGCACCAACACCAATGTAACATATTAGGTTTAGGAGGGAAGGCCAGTCCGACTGGCGACTTCTTTGTGGGAAAGAGGGCTTAAAAAAGGGGGCTGAGATGCCTTTTATTTATTGCAGCTTCGATTCGACCACCAAGATGGTTAGGGGGGGTAGGGGAGGTCTTTGGGGTAGGGTGTGCCATGGTTATGCCATCATCTTGGGCGTTTTTGTGTGCGAAAGTGTGAGCGAAACAGTGGTCACTTCTAAAAACTCAAGGATCCCCTCTTATTATAATCAATACATTGGGATTCCCGGGTGTTAATAGTAGGTATTCAAAGAAATACGAATGAGTACCGATAGATAAAACTCCGAATTAATAGAATCCCATTTTTTAGATCACTTCGTTTAAATTTAAGCAAGTAATCGTTGTTATTATTATCAACAAAGGGGGCTTATTGCTTAATAGCTTTATTTATTTAAAGACATTTTAATAAGAAACGAAAGATTAAATACTCAAGTACATGTATCCCACTTTTCAGATCAATTGATTAATATTTAAAAAAAAAAAACGAAGGATCAAGAATAAATATCTTATGGCATAAAAAACTATTTCAAGTAGTTCTTCATTTGGAATAAGTTCTATTACTTGTTCTGTCTCACACTTTCAGTATACTTTACATTACTTATACATTAATTAATTAATTATCCTATCTTATTTCCGGAACAACCACTGTATCCTTTGTGTGTTGTCGTTATGTGTGGTGTTTGTGCAATCTTAAGCAGTATTTTCGTTGTTTGCTTTTAACCAAGTAAGTTGGCGCTTGGCTCGCGGCCAAATCGAGAAATCAAATCAATAATTTGGCTGCGGCGGAGAAAATGGCAAAAGTCTGCCAAAGAACTGCAGTAGCACATCCCCGGCTTGCCCCCTTCTTATTGATGGGAATTCACCGCCAAAAACCGACGACATCGTCATCATCTCGTCATCGTTATCATCATCATCATCATCATCGTGGGGGATTCCCCGATTTGTCCTGTCTACGAAAACAGTTTTCACGCAAGAACAACAATCGCGAACGGCGAAATCAAAAGAAAATCCGCAAGCATAAAAATCAAATAAAGCGAGGAAAGGCGGTGAGAAGCAGCCATGAAAAGGGAGGTAAGTGGGAGGAAAACGGTGGAAATTAGTGGTGGGGGGAAACGCACACGCTGAAATGGGCGAGTCAGCGATGACACGTGCTTTTTTGCAGCTGTTTTTCGTGGAAAACTCGCAAACTGCGCGAAAAAAAGGACAAAAACAAAAATAACAAAATCAACGCACACACACACACACACATTAACGACACACACAAGAACGAGCTGAAAAAGAATCGCGAATGCGTCGAGTCGCGTCGCAAATTTTCGCAGCCGACAAAAGCCGAAGGCGTTTTTCGAGGCCTTCAACTGCAGCAGCGAATAAGGAATAGGAGCAGGGCGGTGGGGGGCAGCGCGGCATTAAACGGGAGCAAAGAGAGCAGCAAAAGGGGGCTCGATAAAAAAAAAAACACATCAAATGGCAGGAGTCACGGCACGGGAGTCCTTTGAGAGAGTGTTGGTTTTCGGGCCAGTGCCAGTGTGCGAATGGCAAAGACAAGCAGCCGGCCTGCAGGTGGCAGCACCGGTGTTCTGATGCAGCACGGTGTCCTCCTTATTGGTACAGTGGTCACTCGGTAGATGGAAATATAATAAAGGAATTACTAGTACTATTAGGGATAATATAAACGCCTTCAAAAATAGTGAAATTTAAGAGAAGGGTCTGTCCATATCTTATGTAATAACCTAGTGGAAGAGTGGGGGTCAGCAAAATTATTATATTTGATTAATTGGGGGGTGGGGATCTAAGAAAATGATAACGTAATTAATTTATATCAATATATATTTACTAACTGCGTATTTTTTTAATATTCTGTAGAAAATGCTTTTTTAATGATTACGTAATCATCGGGGATAGGGTTCTCTCAATGATTACTCTGGATTATGTAGAGGGAAAGGGTCTAAAATGATAAAAAAAAAAAACTTGATTACGCTAGACAGGCTCGAAATCTTTTTATAGGAAACCTCCTATTGTAGCGCCAAAATATGGGCTATATTTATTTAAAAAATATTAATTTCTTTTAATACATACAATTTTAAAAGGCACATTCTTTTGTTTTGTAAAATTCTAATAATATCAGAATATACCTAATAACCTAAGAAAAAGCTTCTCCCATTTGCGAGTGTCTCCTGTACATTTGAAGCAGAGTTTGTATGCTTGCTGAAGGGGGGAGTGAAACAGACATAGAGGCACACAAACACTCAGACAAACAGCAGACACACCGACTAACGGACACAACCAAAGGCCAGACAACAGCGTCGTCTTTTTGGCGCGTGACGTCGAATCTGGATCGGAACTGAACGTTGAAAAGCTGAACGTTGAACGACGCGTCGTCGTTCCAATGGCAGATGGCAAATTGCATTATTATGCGAGTGTCTGCAATCTGCACAACCAAAGCAACAGCAACAACAACAACAACAACAGAGGCGAGACACACACACACAGCTACAAAAGCGGAGATAGCACAAAAACAAAAGTGCAACAAAATACGCAAAAACAAACATACAAACGTTATTTTGGACGCTGGCTGCATCATCGGAACTTTTCGGTTTTCCGATTAGAAAGGGGGACAGCGGCGAGGGTGGGCGTGGTTGGGTTGGGGGTGGCTATGGGTCATTCGCAGGGATTACATTCCGTTTTGTTCAAAAATTAATAGAATTTCATAAGCTTTTTCAGCTATTGCGTCGCTCTCGCTGTCTCGCTCACTTGCTCTCGCTGTGTCCATCTCTGTCGCACAATGCAGTGCTCTCTCTCTCCCTCCCACACTCACTCGCTCTAGTTCATATGCTAGCTCACTCTTTCAAATGTTAATTTGAATTTTTATTAGGTTTTAGGCATGCATTGTTGTTGCTGCCGCCCCCTGCTTTTCCACTGCCGTTGTCATGCATTTTATTTTCACTTAAAACTGCAATTGTTCGGAGGCATCACTTTTGTTGTTGCGAAAGGGGGGGCGGCTGCTGCTGCTGCAGTCGCCGTCGTTGCTTCTGCCAGCGTCGACGGCGCTGCTGCTGTCATCGTTGAAAGTGCGACTGCGTTAGAAAATTGCATTTGATAATACTAAACACACAGACAGCACACACACTGGCACCCCCACACCCACACCCACACCCACTCGCTCTATAACATATAGAAATCGTTTTTTTAGGTCGTGGGCTGGGCAGCAGCAGCGACAGAAGAAGAAGAGCCAGTGGAGAAAGAGGAAGCACAAAGAAAACAAAGTAAGTTCACCTGCAATCTGCAATTCGTAGCGCCAACTATTTAAGTTTGGCTTACGTACTAACGCACTATGGGGACTTTGACCAATTTCTTGGTATTTATGTTTCTTTTTTTAAGTATTCTTCGATTTTTAAATTTTAATGAATGCAGGAAGCTGTAATATACCGCATATGTTAATTTAACAATCTAGTATTAAGATACCAACTGTTAAAGTTAGTTCCTATAAATAAATAGATTATAAATAAGTTCTTTCCTATAAATGCTATAGGTTTTAGTTGTCTGATCCAAATAATTTCCATTCAGCATAGGAATAGGTATGTTAAAATACATTGTGTGAAATTGTATGTTGATATCAGTAAAAACAAAAGAGTTATTAACTTATTTAAAAAAAGAACGTTCAAATTCCCCATAGCGCAACTGTGAACTCTCGATTACGTTGCGACAGTAACGGTACTAGTGAGATTCAGAAGATTCGGATATATTTTATTTTAGATGTTCATCACGCATAAACCTTTTGTTTTTATTTTATAAAGTTATGTTGTATCGCAAATTTAATAAAACCCTTTAAATTCCTTGAAAAAGTATAATCACTAAAATCTTTGCATATTGCCTGAACAACCATCGAGTGCCCACTGTAAATCAGCGCCTTACGGCAACTGTTTACGTTGGCTGGCTTACGTCCTCAAATCGGTGACGTTACAAGTTCCCAAAGACGAACTGCAAATATTATGATGAGAATATTTTTCCAAATCGATGCAGATATTCCCCCTAAGCCCCTTGGCTCCTGCCTGCAGTAATAATAATATTTTCGAAGGATGTTTTTTGTGTGCTGATGATGATTTACATGGCAGGTAGTGTAGGCATTGAGAAAGTGCCACATCATTTTCATTTTCGCTGCACTTTATCGTGCACTTTTCGCTGGTGATTCCTGCCGTGTGATTCTTTCTGTTTCTGTGGAATTTGTGCCAACTCATGTGGCAGCAATCGCGACGACGACTTTGGGCGACCAAGGCGCCGCGCCGCCGTCGGTGAGTGAAGGAAGAACAATTGAATCCGATTTGGCCAGGTCCTCGAAGTCCTTTCGCCCAATTTTATTCTTTGTTTCCCCAGCTCGTTTCTTTGGCCCATTATTGCCGAGCGGAACTTCAATTACACATTTGCTCACATGCGAAAAAGTGAAAAGTCACTGGCCTGTCATGGGCCAGAAATCCAGAGCCAAATCCAAATCTCATCCACCCGACGGCATTCCTTTGGCGTTCCCAAAAATATATATATTGTGTGTGTGCGACTTACGAGTGTATGCCACCCTTCACTGCATATCTCTCGCCTTTTGGCCACTTTGAAATTTCTTTTTGGCCCGCCTTTTGATTGGAATTGTTGTTGGTCGCTCGGTCGGTCCTTGGCTAATGGCGCTGGGGCATTTTATACCCTTTTTCGCAGGCAATAAAAACATTTTCTTTTTGCGCCATGAAATAATGAATAATATGAAGAAAAATACTTGCCCTGCCCTGCCCTGCCCAAGAGTTGTGTGTTGTGGAAAACAGAAAACGCATTAAGTGCGCGGTTTTCCATTGTTTATAACATTTTTTTTTTTGCTGCCACCCCAGAGAACGAGGCAAAGGGATAATTAAGAATGCTTATTTATCTAGAACGCAGTCACGGCGCCGATTGTCCAGCTCCCTCCGACTCCTTTCCAAAATATTAGACCGCAGGGGGGCCGAAAACCCCACGAAAAGGTTCGTAAAAAGCCAAAAAAAAACTTTTATTTTTATGATAAATTGTGGGAAAGGGAGGCCAGGAAACTGATGGGGCGGAGAAGACGGCGCCATCCAAAGGTCATTCGGAAGCTTAGCAGAAAAGGGAGAAACTGAGCAAGCAGGAGCAATGATTCGAGACATAATGAAATGATACACAATTTTAGAGCCCAGAAACTGATGGCCAAAGTGTGCTTTATTCTCGCAATTTGAACGAAAAATTGCAAAATTAAAACGTTTAGAAAATGTACCAATAATGCATAAAGGATTAGTTAGGAAAGTAGAAACAAATTGGAAATGTATGTATTACAAGAAATAGTTAGAAAATGTTATATTTTATTAATTTCTATTGTATGAAAATTTATTAGGAATGCAAATTTCTGTTATTGATTAAATCAAAGAAAAAAGATTGGATTGAATGTGGTTTTACAAAGTAAAAACCTCGCCTTAAGTCAGTGATCTGCAAAATTACAGGCACATTTCTGCAGTGTATTTGTGTAAGTGAGAAATTGAATAAAGTGCTTAGAGATGAAAACAAAAAATAGCTAACAGTTTCAGTACCTTCGATGAAGTCTCACGTATGTTGATTGCGTGCTTGTGTCAGCAGAGCGCCAGCAGAGAAATTCGGATCACTGCTTTAAGTTGATTATTTATTTATTATTTCAGGAATTCTTTAAAATAAAAATCTTAAAACCTTAAGCTTTAAATAAATATATAAGAAACATGTATGCAAAGCATAATCCATATGCTTGTGGAGAGGACAAATGCTATTTCTTCAAAAGGTCACCTGTTCTTCAATCACTTCAATCGCCTAAGAGTTCAACCAACAAATGGGCCTTGCTTCGGCTTCTGCCAAAGATTTTCTCCGCTAATTAGCCGGGGCCGAAAGTTGGCGAGTTGAAAATTACCCAAACGAAAGAAGACAAAAAAAAAAAAAAATACAAAAATACAATAATAAAAACGAAGAAAAACGAAGAAAAAATCTTAGAAACGTCGAGCTGGAAACTGGGGAATCGATGCCGGTGGGCAGCGCACACGCAAATCACTTGTTTTTATGTAATTAACTGCAGGGGGTTAACGGAGATTTGGTTTGGGCCCAAGACGGGGTAATTAACCAAAAACCGATCGCTTCTTACGGCGGCAAGTTCGAGGTTTTTGCCATAATTTCTTGGCTCCAAGACTCTGGTCTTTCTTAGTCTTGGACTCGGTCGTTCAATGACCGATAAAATTGCCTCAACCATCGCGACCAACTCGACCGACTCCAGCTTGGCCGCTGCTGCCTTTTAGCGGGTTATTGATTATTAATATTTTGTATTTTTTCTCCAACATCGCTTTGTGTGTGTGTCTCTTTTCGGTTAGTTGTTCCCAAACATTTTTTTTCTTTACCATTTGCTGTAATTACAGCGACGCGTTAATTGTTTGGGCCCCCTCCTGCACTCGGGTTTCCCCTTTGTTTTCACAGGTTTCCACACACACACTCATCTATTTGTATTTGTTTTCAGTGGTGGTGTAAAAAAAAAGCATCGCTTGCCGAGGCGAGGAATCCACACTTACGCGGCATCGCATTTGGATCCCAGATCCCAAATCCCACCGAGAGACCGGGCTTCATTAGCTGCTATTACCATTATTGGCCATACTGTCTGCCGCTGACTGAAATAAGTTGGCAATTACCGCCCCGAAATTCCCCCGAAAAAATATTTTTTGAACAAAATGCCAAGAGATTCATTTATAAAATCCGAAGAGGACACCAATTTGGGGCCAATCATGGAAGCGTGTAAAACCGATTCGTATTCGAAGATTCACAAATCGATGTTTGCCAGCTTAAAGAAATTTCTATGACGCCCAAAAATGTTAACGCCTTTTGTAACTCAGTTTTTTATTTGTAAGACATTAAGTTCACTTTACGATCATTGGGAGAGATCGCAAATAAAGTTTAGAGTCATTAAAAACTTGATAACCTAATTTAATTTATGTAAAACAAAATCGGAGACTGAAACGCTTGGCCATTTAAAAGTTAAACGTGTCCTAAACGAGTGAGAAAGTTCTATTTCAGGTGACTTCAACTGGTTAATATTGAATGAGCAACTAGCGTTTTCTAATCTGGTTATTAAATTTAAAAGTTTAACTTTTTTAATGTTTAAGTGGGGTTTATTATATTTGGAACATTCTGGTTGGGCTTGCCCTGCAACTACAATTACTCATTTGATGTAATTAAGATGCTAAGCCTTTAAAAAATTTTATTTATAATGATTTACTTAATAAATATTGAGAATAATATACATAGCATTATTGTAAAACTACCTTTGCAATTAAAAACTTGATATAAGATAATCTTAAGGAATATTTAGAATAACTTGATTCCACAAAGATCGGATAAGAAATGTTTATCTAGGTTAACAAATCTCGAATAAAGTTCCCCAAAAAACCAATCATTTAAAATAAGCTAACATTACAGCATTATTATTTACATTATCTCCATAACTAAAACCATTAATTCAGAGATTTCTACATTTATTTAATTTAGACTTTTAGATTTTATTTAAATAAGACTTTCTGTATTTAAATTAGCCTTCGATTTTATTTAAATAAGTCTGCTTTGAAAAACTTACCGCTGGTAATATTGTCTGCTTGAATTATCTTAAGCAAATCACTCGGATGCAGTGATGCAGTCACTGTTAAAGTCACGGTCACAGTTTATGGGATTTTATTTCGATGCCACAACAATTGTAAAATTTGAACACTTTTGAAACACTGAGGGTTATTATTCAAAGGATTTCGCCCTTTTTTCTATTTGTTTTGTGAGGGTTTTCTTTATTTTTATTTTGTGTGTAGTAATGGTGAGATTCTTCTTTTTTTTAGCACTTCCTATTTAGCCGATTTAGTTTCGTTTTTCAACACTGCACAACGGCAACTGCAACAACAAAGAAGGTAATGAGAAGGGCGCAAGCGAAAAGAAAACAACAATGGCAATTTGTTGGTTTCTTGGATTTTCCAAGAAGCGTGAAAGCAAAACGAAAACGAAGAAGCAATAGAAGAAGCGCGCTGCACTTTTTGTGTGTGTTTTTCTCTTATTTTCTGCTCGTGTTTTTTATTTCGTTTGCAGCGCGTTTCGTGTTCTGGTTTTTCTGATTCTGATTGTGTGAATCTGGTTCTGAGCGAATTTCGTTTTTATTAATAAAATGCACAACTTCCGTTATTAATTTTGCAACGACAACAATTGCTGCATGCGAGTGTCGCTTTATTTGCCTCTATGTGTGTGTGTGTGTGTGACCGTTTTTTGTGCGACAGCCGCTGACAGACGTAAGGCAACAAGAAAAAAACAAAAAAGAAAAACAAGAGCAGCAATAACAACAAAGTGACAAGTGATGAGCGAAAGGGAAAAACAACAAATATATGATGGGGACGGTGGGTGGTGGTCGGATCGAACGGTGACTTCTTGTCGCCCCCGCTTTGACAACCTGTCCGCTATAAGCGTTACCCGCCGCCGCCACACTCTTTCGCCCGACTTCGCTCCTGTGCACGCGACTTGCTCTATCTCGCTCTTACGTTGCGGTTTTTTTCGCTGCATTCATTCATAAAAATTCAGGTTGTAAAAAAAGAGCAAAAAAGAAGCCAAAAAGTCAGTGGATTTTATTTATTTATGCCAATTTGCCGACGCGTTGCTGTTATTGCATGCAGTTCTTGTTTTTTTTTTTTTGTTTTTGCTGTTTTCTGTTGCCTTTAAATTAGAAATAGAATTAAGAACTAGAAGTTGTTTTTAAAATGTTTTTCCACAGGTTCTATAATTTTAGATTCATTAATTTGTGTAGAAAAATAACAACGAAAGTTTTTGGTAGTTTATATAAAGACATTTGCACAGTTTGTCTTATTTGTAAAGTATTTTTTTTTAATGTGATGTAATTTAAAGTTCATATATTTTTTTGGAATTTAATATTTATTTTTGAAATATTATTTTATTTTTAATAATTTTTAAATTTTTATATTTGCTTTTGGTAGTTTGTATTTAGTTTTATTGCGCTTTTAAGTGTTTTATTTATTTTTTAGTTCTCGTTTTCGTTTTTAATATTTTCCATTATTTTAATTTTTCAATTGTATGCGTATTTACAGTTTTTAGTAAGTTTTGTGGTTCTCATTTTTATTTAGTTACTTAATAGTTCTCGTTTTCTTTTTTATTTTTGTTTTTATTGCATAATTTCAGGTAGTTCCTGTTTTTTTTTTCATAATATAAAATATATTTTTTGTTCACAAATGCTTAACGCAATAAAGTCTCATAAAACCAAAACACAGTGTGAAAAACACAGAAATAAGCCAAATTAGCCGCACTTGAACCACGACACTTGCTGCCCGTCTGATTTCTGAAATTGTACTGTGTCTTCGCCAGAAACTGAATCTTACTGCGAGTAATAAGAATTACGGATTCCTGTTTTCGGGGTACAAATGAAAACACGAAGCCATAGTACAATTCATGCACGAAGCAGCGTTGCGCACCAAAATGTTCGAACAGCTCCGCGTTCGATGTTTGATGTTCGGTCCGAACATGTTGCGTGCAACACACACACACACGCGCGCCTACTATTATCTAAGCCACACAATCAAACTGTGTTTACTTTTCCAACTAGACAAGGTGGCAAGAGGAAGAGAGGACAAAAGACGGAGAAGAACGCTCTGGCGAAGAGCGAAGAAAGAGCAAGAGAGAGCCGACCAATTGAATTGCAGAATTTGCTGCCAAAAGATTTGAAGAAATGGTAGCGGAGAGTGGAGACTGAAGAGAAGTCTTCCACGGATTTATCTGGTGCTAAATGCAAATTAATTAAATTTTCTGTGATCAAAACTAGAGCAATTTTTGTTTATAAATAAAATAATTAAGGAAAAACAATCTTCAACTTTGGAAAACTATACTAAATAGATAGATCTACAAGTCTCCGAAAAATCTCTTAGAATAAAATTGTGACCAAACATTAAATTATATATTATATGAGACTATATATTAAAAAATATCAGTGATATATGTATACTTTTGCAGGTACATATGTTGTAGGTTATATATGTATACATAAATATACATAACGTAAAGATAATTTGGAGTAAACTTGAAATTGAATTGCAGACACGGTAGAGAAGAGAATGAAGAGCAGATTTGCTTTGATTTATTTTGGCGTTAAGTGCGAAAAATTATAGTTATCATAAAATTAATTCGCCTTTGATCAATATAATTTATTTTTAGCTGGATCAAAAATGTATAAGCTGCTTTAACATTGAAAAATTTGCGGTTAAATTAAGCAACAAAAATAATACAATTTCAACTGAATATATACAAAAAGATCTTATTCAAAATTAAATAATAGATATCTTGTTATCCTTGGCAAACAAAAAATTAGTAAAAGAACGCTTAAAAATGTTTCTTTAATGTGTAGTTTGTTTGATGTAGTTTTCACGATTTTTAAACTTAATAGTGGTTTTAAAAAATGTCAAATTAATTTCAATTTATAGTTTTTAAAGAAAAAGATAAAATCCCATTGGAAACAGTCTTTAGAAATATATAAATAAAGTTCAAAAGTAGTTTAATGTTATTTATTCACAGAGTAAGTTTGTACTCTTTAATTTATTGGCCAAATACAAATAGTAGTAAACAAAAGTCGGAATATCCAGTAAGTAATCGACACGGATTTAAATAAATCAATTGCTATAATTTGAAATTGTAATTCAAATGACGTAGCTTGCATATGTACTGCATTTGTGCCAATTCCACCCATAGTTACATTAAAGTGGATTTAATGGAAAAACATCAATAAAGACATACAAATTATTGCGGATTTGATAAGCTTCTAAGTACTATTACTCGGTGGCTAGAATAGGGGAAATACAATGGGATTAATAAATATACATACTTATCTAGAAAATATTCATTAATAGTAGCTGTAAGATTGACTAATACCTATTCCTTATAATGTTTTGAAAACATTCCTTGTTTATAAACCAATATATTCAAATAAGAAATAAACAGATACTATTTAATGAATGATTTTGATGACTAAGATGTTTATATTTATTTAGCAAACTTGCCATTTTAGTTATGAATAAAATTCCTTTCCTGTCTTAAAATTTGATGTATTTAACGATTTCTCCTAACTTACAGAATTGAACTCTAAACTCTTGCAGAATATTACGCCTTTAGAGAGAGCCTTAGAGAGCTAACAGACTTACTCCTGGGTATTTCAAAGAATAAATTAAAAACTTGAGAATTCTACGTATAAATAGGTATATATAGATGATATATAACACTGCCACCGCACTATAATCTCGCCCTGCCCCCGATTTCCCTGCAGGAAGTCATTAAGCTGCCTTGGGGCTGGAATAAATAAAGTTTTTCCTCCCACTTTTGGCTGCTGCTGCTGCTTTTTGGGGAAAGCTATAAGGTGGCGGTGGCACCCCACGGCAAATGCGACTTTATTAAACGCGACAAAAACAAAATAAATTTACGTGTAAAAACACTTCAAATACGAAAACATTGGAATTGTCGGGGCCGCACGAAGAAGATGCAGCGATCCGTGGATGCAGCATGGATCTGGCGGCATGCGGTGGCTAATGTATCTAATAGATACACGACAGCATGTCAAACGCATCCAGTGGAGCGAGTGAAGTTCGTCTAGATGGAGGTACGAAATCGGATGGGAGGTATGATATCTAGTAGGAAGGGGGATACCGTTAAATAGTACTGGAATGGGAACGCTTCGGACTGATCCGATCATCACAAGGTATATAAGATTGTAGCACTTGGAGAAATCACTATAATTATACCCTAAATATATTAAAATAAATAAATAGTAGAAATATATTAATAGAAACAGCCTTAAAATTTACACTTTTAATATAATTAAAAATAAAGCAATAACTAAGAGATATTCCCCAGTTTCGTTTTATTGAGATATTTTCACATTCTTCTCAGTGGAGATTCTCCAATTCTTCGCCGCCATCCCCCTCGTGCTTTCCTCCCATTCGTGCTTCTCTAATTAACATTGGGATTGTAGTACACTTTTAATTTATATCTTATTGATGCCGGCGACATTTGTATTTATTTTTACCCACAGCCCCCGCTCACTACGATATATATTGTATATATATATATATATGTAGGTGAGTATATATGGGTAGGTACTGTTCGAAATTCACTTCCCAAATCTATTTCTCCGCCCTAACCCCCCTCCGTTTGCTTGTGTACGTGTGAAATGTTATTTTTATCGAGAGTGAACGAAGGAAAAAAAAAATTGTGGAAAGCTAAAATTTATATGGAATAGGTGTCGCGCCTTGATATTTTGGGTATAATTATTGTTAATATTTGTTGCTGCCACCGCTAGCATCGCATCCCCCCTTCTTCACCCAATGACCGCCCGCTGCCAGTCGTTTTTTCTCATTTGTTGAATGTTTCCTTTGTTGTTGCTGCTTTTTATCTACACTCTAATTAAAATATTCGGTTGTTTTGCGCTTGATTTTGTCGGCATATACATATATGCACATGTGTACATATATTTTAATGCCACGATCTGTCTAAATGATTTTTTGGTACGCATTTCAATGGTCAAAAGAAATTGCTATGAAGAAATATAAAAAAATACAAATAATAAGAACAACAACAATTAGATTCGTGGGTGGTTCAAGTTTATTTTGAATAGAAAGAATCAGTATTTTCAGGTTGTTTTTAATGGCATCTGTTTATGACAAATGTGTGATTTTGATATTATTCCGAATGGTTCCTCCTCGTGCGGTTCCATTGCTCACTTTTTGTTGGTTAGCTGTCTATATTTTTTTTGATAAATGTCAGTGGAGAGGGTGTTGTCTGCATATTTTTCTATATTCTCATATAAGCTAAGAATATAATATTAATTAATAAGTTTTACTAAAAATGAATATTAAGTTGTAATCTATTTGCATTTCTTGTGGGTTTTTCCATAGGGCATTATTGTGGCATTTTTGTAAATTAAATATAAAGGGGAATTAAGTTTAATAAACCAATTTGATCTAAACCCAAAACGTATCTATTGTCACAATAATCTTAATATAAAATTAAAAGCTACCAAATATATATAATTACTTACATTTCTTGTGGGGTTTTTCTTACGGCATTATGGTGGCATTTTGTAAATAATAAAATAAAAGGGAATTTAGTTTAATAAACCTGTTTTATCTAAACCAAAACTAACATATTCTGACGATTTTCTAAACTTAAATTAAAGGATACAAAGTATATGCAATAATTTAATGTAATAATAATGTTTATATAATCACTTTTCTTTATTTTCTGTTTATTTCAAAAATAGCTAAAAACACTTTTTTAAAGAGTTCATTATATTTCAGTTGTACTTTTTATTTAAAAATTGAATCCTAATTAATATATAGTAATTTAAATGAAAAATTGAACCCCGATCTCCTAAAATCTATACCGTTTATAAGTCTAAACAAATCACCGCATTGATCAAGATTTAAAATCTGGCGGATTTCTCAATTTTCCCCTAATGGAGTCATCCAGGTTGCGTACTCAAGGGCCTAATAGGGAATATATATCAGTATATATTTTATAGAACACACGGAGCAAATGACATTTCATTTATCTTTGCAGCTCGTGCAGCAAGCGGGTTTTCCTAGTTTTCCGTGTACTTTTTCGTGAGGGGGAAAGCATTTGCGTTGGCGACCAGCATTCGATGTCGGCGATGAGTTATTGACACTCGCACATTGGGCCGCATAAAGCTCTCAGTTCCGGTGATCTCCGGTTGAGTTATCAATGTGAAAAATAGAAACATGATTATGAAATTATCAAAAGAAATACAATGCGTGTACGTGTAAAGTCTGTGGGGGGAAACCTCAACAACAGGGAGAGGGCTTCAGAAAGAGAGGCGGCATCGGCATTATAAATGAGATCTTCGGATGGGTGGCGCTTTCGTTTTGCTTGAAATTACCCCACGGCCTTAGATTGGATGATGGAACTCGTAGAGCCAACGGCGGCGTAATTAAATTCAACCACAACTATAAGTAGACATCGGGGAACACTAACGAGGGATATAATACCCTGGAAAAAGGCAAAAACTAAGAGCGAAACACTTTGAACACACCAAGGTGAGGCTTAGTATTTTCTGCTACGGTTAAAGATGGAATGTACTAGTATTTAGATCATAGATCAAAATACTAAGAGTATACTTTATTTAAATATATTTTCCTATAAAGATATTGTTATTTTTGAACAAAATTTAAAGAACTTATTGTGAGATAAAATACAATTCGTAAAATACAATTTTTAATAAATCTACGTTTAGTATTTTCTGAAACGGTAAAATATTAGAGGGCAATTGATAGTATTTAGTTCATAGAAAATACTAAGAATATTATTTATGTCAAAAGTGAAATATCTTTTCCTATAAAGATATTGTTGAGATGTTTTTTCTTATCGACTATATCTAATGTTTAGAATTTATTACCAATAGAAATAGCAAACCTATATTTATTTTCGCCTGGGGAATTTAAAAGAAAACATTATTGGATGTTATAAAATAATTTATATGAGACATGTTGCGTTTTCTAGTTAAGATGTCTAGATTTTAGATTTCTAAAATTGTTTTCTTCTTGTTTTTTTGTGGTATTGTAATTATTTATAATTATTTTGTAGTTAACTTAAAGATTTTCTTATAAATATATTAAGTAAGTTGTATCAAAGTTTAGTTTTTGGGACCTAGTGTTACATATGGTAATGGTAAATGTAATGTAGCAACAGTTCATCTCCCAGCAACGCCGACGCACACACACGCGATCTGGCATCTCTTTCTTCTCCCTCGCGCTGGCTTTGTCTAGCGAACGTGTGTGCGGACAATAGAAATGATCGAGGTAAATATGACTGTACATACATATGTATGTATGTATGTAAGTATGTATGTATAAATGTATGAACATATGTATGTACATACGATCAACTCACCTTGCGGCCTTACGAATTAAGTGCCCAAAAGCAGAGAAAGAGAGAGAGATGGAGGGAGAGAGCAAGATCCCGAGAGTGTATCTTTCGGTTTTGGTTTTTTGAAGATGATACACGAACCATGAATTTAATTATGATAAAGAAAAAAAAAAACAATTTTATAGCCAACAAAAGCACGCAAATAAAGACTCATAAGCGTATTAGTACCCCGCTTGTCTGTGTGGTGGTATGTACCAGTTTACGAGTGTTTCTGTATGTGGTTGTTATTATGTAAAGTATGTGGGAAAGCGACTGGAATTGGAATGATCCAAGTGTGTGAGTAGAGTGTGCATGTGCGCCGGTGTGAGTGCTTTATATGCACGGATCCGTAAGTGTGTCAGCCATCGTAGTAGTCGACGAATAAAGTGCCGTTGGCTCTATTGCGCGCTTCCAAAATGGCGGCGATCACATTGCACAAGGCAACCGCAGGTACAGTTGCCTCTGAGCTTCGATAGGTCATAACTCATAAAATTCAATAACTGGAATACATACGTTTGTTATACGCGGTCTACACAGATGTTCGTAAAAGGGATTTTTATATTACAGCTGCCGGTTTTATCCGACCAAAACAAGATGTAAATTAAGCCCAAATGTAAATGGTCGGGTTTTAAATGGTTATATTTGTTATACCCGGTACCTATAGCGTACAAGGGAATTATAGTTTTGTGCCAAACGACAATACATATAAATATGTAACAGGCAGAAGGCAGCATCTACTATCAGTATCACCAGGCGATTCTATTTAGCCATGTCCGCCTGTTCGTCTGCCCGTCTGTCCGTCTGTCCTCTTGTCCGTCTGTCATAATTAGACAAAGTTATTTAGCCAGGTTAATGTACCGTTGTTTGAAGCCCCTATTATTAAAAGTTGTGGGATCTTTTCATATATATTTAATATTATATGTATATATAAAAGTAACAAAATAAACACATATATAATTAAAAAACAATGTTTCTATAGATATTAGCTGTAATAAACTCATATCTTATTAATTTGTAATCCAAAAACGTATAAAATAAGAATTTATATGTTATAAATTACTATATCTAGAGTATAATGGTTTAAATATGATAGATGACTTAAATATAATTTAATAATAGTAGTATTAGTAGTTAATATAGTATTACTTGTAATAGATATTAATCTAAAGAGGATTACACATTCACCTAATATATATAATTAAATCCTTGCCTTCGCTCTATAAATAATAATCTTTTACATAATAATTTTCTAGATTAAATCGATTTAAGTTTTCGTGAATTTGTGTTCAAAGAACTATAAGCCATTGATTAATTAACATGTAATTATCACCATATTGAAAAATTCCTCATATAAATTGGGATGATGGGTTTATATAGAAACTATAATTGTTATTAATTAATTTTGAAAGCATACCCATACATAGATTTATTTGCAGTATAAGAAAAGAATATAAGAAACATATAAATTGAAATACTATTAAGACAAAGTATACACTTGTTTCGAAAGCAGGCTTTACTAAATACTTATGATTATAATTAACTAAAATAAAAATACAATATGAACGTAGCTCTCCTCATCTTCCCGAGTTACGTTAATTGCTCATAAACATCGGTGATTAAACCGTATCCACCGATGAGTTTCACAGCTAAAGTCAAATCTTTAAAGGTCCATCCCAAAATGCAAAGTGGAAATTGGCTTGGGCTAATGCTGCCACTAATGCTAATACTAATGCTGGGCTACCGTAACACATTAAAATTATCTAGTAATTCCTCTTCGGCTTCAATTAGTGAGCTGCTGCTGGGAGTCGCGACCAACGGTTGTACTTCACCCATCAGCACCGGGAGAGGTGGGTTGAATGAACCAGGCCAGCGCCAAAATCGGAGTTGGCAAGCCAGTGAGCTCTGTTAATTAGCCAGAAACGCAGGCACAACGGAGATCCGAACCCAAAAATGCTAATAATAATGATGCCGGGAGTCAATCAATCATTTTGCATTTGCCCAAAACAGTTTCGCAGTGCAAAAACACTTACATACATCGCCACCAACCATCCATCCATCTATCCATACATCGATTCATTCGCCGTGGAGGATGCTGCGACAGGCGAGGCCATGTAGCGTTGGATGAACTAATTTTATAGAAATTTTCATACTGTTTTTGGCCACCCATTGCTGACGATGCAGCTACCAGTATAGCAGGCACTGAGAGAAACCTTGATTACGTTAGGTAATCGCAAATTTAGTCTCCTTTTCCCACCCTATGTAATCAATTGATCAATAAAAGGGTTATCTTTTCTTGGTTAAACTAGAGGAACTTTGTATATATGTTTAAAATTTATATTTAAACTGAATTACTGCCTGGAATAGAAAAGAGATTTTTGTAACATGGCTAAATCGACTTGGCTGTTGAGTCTGATAAAGAATGCATATATACCCTAACTTTTGACTAGAATTAATCTCATTTTTTGTTAGATTAAAAGGAGCTAGAACTTGTTGAAAAAATATAAAAGTGTTTATATACATTTTACAGATTTTCCCCGTACCTTAACTTAGTTATATTTCTTTTAGTGCACAGCAGCAGCATGAGAACAATAACTTGGTGCCGCATTAAAATATCTGCAATCATTAAAATTGCGCACGCTGACATTGTTTTGGAAATTGGTCGGCATTGTTTAGAGGCCTGGCCTGCCCTCTCCTGGCCCAGCTCCCCATCGCTCCGAGTGGAAGGCTCTGCTGCATTTTGTCGCCGATGACATCGCCTTTCCTTTTGTGATGATGATCCATCGGATCCAACGAATTATGCCCAATGAGTATGCGCCGGCGTTGGCTTTTGCCCATTGGGGCTCGAGTGCTTGGCCCGAGGCATCGAATTCGGAACAAAAAGCTCACAGAATGCGTCAAGTCCTTGCACCGCATTCCTCGCCTCTTCTCCAGAGGACTCTCCCATTCATCCGATGATTCACAGCTGCACAATAAATAAGGGAAGTAAGCTCTAAGGCACACATATTAGATGGTAATCTTGGCATCAGTGGAATTTAGATGGATTTCGTTGTTGATCATTGAAAATGGAGCATTATACTAGTTTTTTCCTATTTTAGATAAAGTATTTGGGAACACTATGATAGGGGCTGGGATTTTATAGAAATCATTATTTATTTGCTTATAGAACTTTACTCTTATAAGAGTAAGAAGTACTTATTTTCCATAGTTTCTTTAGAAAGCAAACACGTGTTCTTTCGACATTTAAAGGTAATTTTGAAATAAGTGTAGGAATCAATAAGAATGAATTAAGATAATAAAAAAACATCATATTATAGTACTCAAAGTTAGCTGATTAATTTTTTTTATGGATGATTTTGTTTATTGTATTTTCCAAAAACAGTTTACTTTCCTATTTTAATCTTTATCTTTACTTTTATTTATTCATTTTGCATTCAAAATAAGTCTTATTTCAGTATTCTTATCTACTTATCTTAAAATATATTTAAATAACAAAGGTAACATTTTATTATTTAAATATTTTTGCTAAAGAAGTCTCCTTAAAGTTTTAAGGAGCAGCATTGTGTCTTAGGTTATAACTATTCAGAAATAACTCTATTTAAAATGTAAAATGATTTTAAATAGAGTTATTTCTGAATAGTTTTCAGAGAAACCATATATTGATTATTATTCGATGTCAAACATAATAAAATTATTACTAGCCTTTGGTCTCTTAGTTTAAAAAACAATTATTATTTGTGAACGAAGCTCAAAGAAAGTTTTAAAGACAAATTTCGTTGGTTAAAAGGTCAAGCTAAGCCCAAAATAATTGAATCCCGTGTGGCTTGGCAGTATTTTAAGTAAGCCCACTATCTCTCACCAGTTTCTGAGGCCAAACTAGATTCAATTACTTGACTTAAGGCTGGCCTTTGTTAGGCTGAATTTCCCAAATACTCTTCGTTAAACTAAGTTAAGTAATTACTGGGCGATAGTGAAAGTGTGTGCGATACAGGACACTCGGCCATCGATCCACAAGTGTCAGTTGCAGTTGGCCAGCAAGTATGCGTAGTGTCCTCGTGGCAGGATGCGTGATTGGTGTGTGTCCGAGATCCTTTAAGCTGACTGCTGACTGCATCCTTTCGTGCGATTTGTAAGTGTGTGTGTGTGTGTGTGTGTTTATGTGTACTTTCTGGGCTGAAGGCTGACCCAAAAACCCAATTGGAAAGCCAAAGCCAATAAAGAACGCTTCGGCAAAAGGGCCGACATGGGCCGTACGGAGGGGTTGGAGTTACTCCAGTTCGCAGCTCCAGCTCCTGCTTCGGTCTATTTTTGGCCCAGTCCGTGAGTGCATTCGACCCCGACTCCTTGGGAACCCCCCCGCTTGACCCGCCTGCGTGCGCCATCATCAATGGTCAGAAGTCAACCCACAGCTCGGCTCTGATTTGAATAGCCTCTGGGAGCGGGAAATGGGGCCTCGGGGCAGCAGGAGCAGGAGCCGGAGTGGGCTGCATTGGGCAGGGTCAGGAGGTGAGCCGAGGCGAGGTGGGTTTTGGTAACCAACAGCTGGACTGCGGCGTGGCACGTGCTGGCGCCAATTCCGCGCAGAGCCAACACTGCGCACTGGAAGGCGCCGCATGTGGATGCCAATTGAGCCAAAAGCTTTGGGATAGGTCGTGCTCGGAAGCTTGCAACCTCTCTACGGCAGGATATGGCACTGTAAGAAAAAATAGTAGAACATATTAAAAGTTTGAATATGGGACTTGGGAAATTGAATGATTTTTCTCAGAATAATATTTAATAAATAAATTTGTATAAAATTAAATTAGATTATTTGAATATTAAATATACAAATAAATACAATTAAAGCAAACTTAAGTAAATAACATATTAAAGAGATCCTCAAGAAAAACTAATAAAAGAGCTAAGTATATACTTCAGGCCGTTACATAAAAATTGGTCCATCCGGCTCGAAGGACCAACATGTAAAGGAGTTCACTAAAAAGACGTTTAAGTCCGTTGAGTTTTATTTAAGAAATTGAATTTATTATCCAAAGTATTTATCTTCTAGTGAAGCTGTTTTTGTGAACCCCCGCAGAGGAATCAGATTTGTGCACCATTGAAAAAGTGGCGTCTACCCATGTCCTCTAATAAATACCAAGTTAATAATTATGATCTAGTTTCACGTATACATATATGTACTGAGCCCAAAAGCCTTTTTCGTCGTGAACAATTAGTATTACAAATTAAAATCGTAGCACCTAGGTTTTTAAATAGATTTTGTAGGATTTTATCAGTATTTTCCGGAAAAATTGAACAAGTTGTATCACCTATCATTACAGACTCGTATTCGGGAAGGAAATTCCATTGTCAAGCCTTAGTAAGTCTTCAGTAAGTAGATTTTCAGAATATATAACATCTAATCCCCCGTAAAATAATATTATAATAATATATTTTCTCCAAGTGTCTTGTACTGAGGGTGGCCCCGTTTAACCCCGTGGCGCCACCGAGCTTTCTTTGACCAAGGGTTGCAAACCCGACTAGGCCTGGAACTGGAAGGCAGGCGAGCGTGGGACGCGACACCGCCTCCTCGGAACTCGGGAACTCGAGTGCAGCAGCACCAACGACTCGAAGACTCAGCGACCGAACGACTCGCCGCGACTGCCAGGCAGTCACCCAAATTAGTTGCCAGCCTTTCGCCCTTGCGTGTGAGTCTCTCTTTCTGCGTTCGCCGCGTGTGTCCTCTGTGTCCTGTGTGTGTGTGTGAGTCCTGTGTGCGCCCAGTGCCTGTGTCAGTGTTTTTGTGGAAAGCCAGGATTGCATAGCTCACCGAGAGTCCGGGCCCAGGCCAATAGTGAAGAGCTGGTGAGGCAGATCCTGTGATCCTGCCGCTGGTCAGTGTGCCGAGCGTGAGTGAGTGTGAAAAGAGAGATGAAGAGAAAAGAAGCGGAGAAAAGAAAATGCTGATGCGATGATAAGTGGAAGAAGGCGAAAACAAAGCTCGGGGGAAATCATGGCCGAGTGGCTCGGCATCCTTCTTGTCCTTGCAGGCAGAGTCCAGGCAAATGGGAACACTGTGTCCATGTCCGTAGTGCTCCCTTAAAGCAGCTGCCTGCTGAC
Source organism: Drosophila kanapiae (assembly GCA_008042475.1). Lineage (NCBI taxonomy): Eukaryota > Metazoa > Arthropoda > Insecta > Diptera > Drosophilidae > Drosophila > Drosophila kanapiae. Next base: position 269,024 of record VNJM01000990.1, read on the forward strand.
TGCTGACTGCCGTTTTTCCCCGCAGGTTTAAAGCCCAGTTAACGCGTGCCGCCGTTTAATTATGTAAAAGGACCAAGCTGGCAAACACACAGCGACCCACAGAGCAGCGCAGGGCAGCGCAGCGTGGCACATAAAACACACACGCGCGTATCCTGCTGGATTTCCATTCGTGGTCAAATAAAGTCGAACGCAAATCGAAATTTCATTCTTAATACAAATTGATTTTTTTTTCCCCATTTGCTCTTGGCTGGCTGGCCGCCTTGTGCCCGTTTTGCTTGGTTTCTCTCGTATCGCTTTTTGTTTTGTTTTCGTTTTGGGCATCCGGCGCACGGTGCGTATGATCGATTTTAAGCGGCGGCAGCAGCAGCAGCAGCAGCAGCAAGAGGAGTAGCCAGAGGGGGGCCCTGAAAAGTGCGGCAATTAAAATTAAATTGTTTTCCCTCGTTACGAGGGGTTATGGCAGCCGGTTGAAGGCATTCATTCCCCTTCCCTCTTACCCGATTTCATACACACAACCTCCCCGCCGGATTGTGGGGCACGCGAGACAAATACACGCACACACTTTTCCGTTATTCCACTCGGGTTCCCCTTTCCCGTTTTCCTTTTTACGGAAAAGTCGGAGCACACATAGAGTTGGTAACTGTGCCACCACAGCAGCTGGCAGGAGTCGCTCCGAAGACAGGGACTACTATGTACATATATCCCCTACATATATCCTTTGCATGCACGTGCTGCCGAGAGTCTCCGGGCCAAAAGTAATTTGGAAAGCCAGAGTGAAAATGGCTAAAGCGGGCAGAGAAAACAGAGACCGAAGAAAAAACATAACAAAATGGAGAAAAGAAAGAAAGAGCGAAACATTAGGCCGAAAAGGAAATGAAAGAAAAGCAGCGGTGGCAGAGCAGGCCAGAGAGGAAAAATCAATGATGCTGCCAAGTTGCTGGGGTATTCGCAATAATGCAAAAAAAAAAAAAAACCGCCCGTTAACGGTGTTTGTATTTATTCTGTCTTTCTTCCTTCACCCCGACTGTGTGTGTGTGTTTTCAATTAAAATTGAAATGCATAAACATTGATTACTGCCTGCCCTAACAACAAATGGTATTTAAATGCCACTAGTTGTCAGGCAGAAAGTGTGAAGTCAGCGGCCAGCGATGATGGGATCTAATTAGGTTGCATAAAACTCGTTCGCACACACCACCGGAATATCAATAAAATGAGGGGTTCTGCTTTTGTCAGGCAGCTCAATAAATTGGTAATCGAAAGATCGATTTGAGATCCAGAAGCTATGGTTAACTGTTAGGCAAAGGCACTTAAAAAATCATACAAAATGTTTCAGATTAAATTTATATTTAAACTTAAGTGTCTTATAAAGTTGATCTACATTTTTTTTTACAAGCAATTGTTGTATATACTCTACCTATAAGAATACTACAAATATATAAATTACAGAAACAGAGATAAAGACCAATTATTACCAAGCACTTCCTCTTGGAAAGCGATAATGCGCATACGCCATGTTGCCACAATAGTACCTTCTATAAAAGTACTTCTCAAACATAGATATTATTATTAAATATATTAAAAAATACAGTGTTTCAGTAAGCCTGCAGTATAAGCTTACTACCCTCTTAAATCCACAACTCCCTCTCTTTGCTCTGAATTTTTCTTTTAATGAGCAATTTCCTTTGAATTTCTCCTACATTTTCTTCTAACCTCTTCATTAATTTTTTTTAGCCTTTTAAGAGCTCTTAAAAAACCATTATTACGCAACAGCCAGAGCTTCATAACAGGCATAAACCATGCCAAATGGGTCAAGTTTTCCTTTTGGCCACCAGCTAGCCTTGACTTCGCGGCTGTGTAGCTTACGCAGCTTCAGTGCCAAAATAATGCAGAGAACCGATATGGAATCGGTTTCGAAATGAAAAGTTTGTTGGACAGGAAAAAAGAAAAGAGGGACTGGGCCAGGCGCCAGGGATTACCCACAGCAGACGCACAAACAAACACACTCAATCTCGCAGGCTGGGTGGAGGGCAAGAGGCTAAATCAGGGCAGAGCAAACAGCGGCGACACCTTCCTCGGTGGCACATGCTCATAGCCTCCACTGCCACTCCCTGTAGCTCACCTGGAGGGCAGTGCACTGAGCATGCACTCGACTGGGCACCCCGCACGGACTCGGAGTACGGGAGAACGGCAGGTCCTTCGGCAGCGACTATGGCACTTTGTTTACCGCACAAATTGCATGCAAGCTGCAGCTGTGGCTCCTGTGGTGACTGCTCTTACACTGATAGAAACGGGTTTAATATTTTGCTATTAAACTAAGCAAATAGTTAACAAGTTAGAGTAAAAATATGTGATTTTTCAGACTCCACAACACGCTCTAAAATCATTTAGAAACTCCTTACTTTTCGCTGCATTTCTCGTTGATTGATGATGGCTTTTTTCGAGTGCTGGCTCCGACCTGTTCAGACCTTTATTAACCCCGTTTTGAAGAAAGGTGGCGTCAGGGCCCTGCATTTATGCCCATTGTTCCTACTCCTGCCCGGCTGCCACGCCTCCAGCTGCTCCTATTTACCCAGCGCCTCCTTTTGCCAAGTACGAATACGGGTATTTCTCCCTTGTATCTACAAAATTCTGGCTACCATCTCGTGACCGTGTGCTGATGTTTTGGGAAGCCATCCTCGAGAGTTGGGCACCGCCCCCTCCTTGGTGCAAAGCAATTACCACGCCCCCTGCCCCACCAGCCAGTGTGTGTGTGTGTTTGTTTTGTTGCGACTCGCGAGACGCCGAGAAAAGTTTATAATTTTATTAGGCCCTACAGAAATTGGGTTAGTGTCGCTTTTAGTTGCATTTCCCGGCAACGCCGCCGACGAGTGACAACTTGGCAGCGAAGACGCCGCGGCGCTGAGATAGTTTCCCCGCGGCTTTTTTTGTAGTGTTTACACGAACCAGCAGAGCAGGTTGAGAGCCTGAGAGGCTGTTGCCCGTCATCTTAGCGCTGGATACACGGCATTATGCCAAGAGCCCGGCTCCTTGAGTTCTTTTGAGCAAAACTTGGACATTTCTTGATCATGGCTAGTAACTGTCAAAGGGAAAAAATGAGCAGAGTATAGCAGAAATTAAGTATTTTACTCAGGCTTCGTACTGTCGTTAAGTCGACAACTTTAAAAGTATGAAAGGAATTTTAAATAAACCTATTGATTGGTTAAGTTGGAATTATTCATAGCGAAAGTTACTTCAAAAACTGTTTATTAGTTGAAAAGAAAATATATAAGTTGCAGTTGGTAAGGTGACAACAGCAAAAATTACTAAGAACTGATGGTAAAGAAAATCGGTTTATTTAAGTTGATTCAGTTATGACATATTGCTTGGTTGTTTAATAAAAAAAAAATATTTTCTTATTAAATTATTAATAAGTTCAGTAAGAAGATATATATTTTAGGCGTTCTAGTTTTTAGCTTCAAATTTATCTTAATACAGTTGCCCGCTCTATCACAACAGACGATCTAAAATTTCATTAGTGTGTGTAAAAAATTGAATAAATTGGTTAGATTTGAGAAAAAATTGTTGTTTTCAGTAAAATGCCATGACAACTAGTTAGAAAAATAATTATTTAACGCTTAAAATGCCTAGATTGAGCTGCCAATGTGCCTTAATTTCCCGTAAGCGTAGCCGAAGACCTTCGCCGAGGTCGCACGAACATTTATATTGTGCACGTGCTAGTAGAGGCCCGGCAGAAAAATTTGTTAATTTGTGTGTTTTTTAACAATGGCTGGTAATGTCTCTCAGAAATAACTCATATCCTCCATCCAAATCTCCCTTCTGACACCCATTTGCCTGACTCTGTTACCTCATACCTTTGCCTCCTTTAAAGCAGGAAGTCCTTAAGTGAATTCTCGCCTATTTAAATATAAAATTTTGTGTGATGATCGTCGCTTTCGTATTGCGTGAAAGTTTCGCGTTGGACACCATCTTCATGTGAGTGCGAAAATTACGTCAGTTCGCCGAGAAGAAAAGAGAAGAGATTCTTCTTTGGTCAGGTTACAATCGAGCCGCGAACGCCATCAGCGACCAGCAGGTAAGAACTCCACTCTGATTAGTCCATTCAAATCGAATTTTATTTCTCTTCGTATGTTTGTTAATTTTTTGTTTATCGAAAAAGATTTCTATGTAAATAGGAAGCCGTTTGTATTGTCTAGTAGTTGCTTTTCGGCTTTGTCGGGGCTTCAGCAATAAATATCATGAAAGTACGAATTTTAAACAAAACTTGCCTATAAATTTGTACGCATACATATTCGATCAGGTACAGTACGTTACATAACTGTAAGATGTGTGTTGGGAAGTGAAACAGAATAGATTTCAAAGATAGATGTTATATTTTTGGTTTACTGTTTGGAGTAATTTAGATTAATATTTTTAAAATAAATATAATACCTTTAAAAACATTTTAATTATTAAAAACATATTTAAAAGAGCGCTCTTTATATTCTAAGTCCCTCCGATTATAACCCATTATAATTCCTTACTCTGTACAGCTATTAATGAAACGTACTGTATCCACATTGAGTTCAATATTTATCTCAGCCGATGGCAACGCAAATTTATGCATACGAAATCGTATTTTCGCCTCGATTGGCTCGGTGTGGCTTTGTGACTCTGGCTTAATGAAGACGGGACAATAATAATTTTTAATAGGTTTTACTATTTTGGCTAAGATCAGCTTACGCGCACAGAGAATGGTCGAGAGCGGAGTGCCGTGTGTGTGTTTGAGGCGGATGGCATGCCAATATTCAAATCGAATCGCCTTTATCTGTGTTTTGTCACTAAATTGGCAACTGAAGTCGAACACTAACACCGAATATCCAAACTGAGGCTACTTGCGGACCACAAATTCGGCTGGCTGGCTATTTGGCATTGGGAATGGGCACTGGCTATGCGCAAGTAACGGCCAATGAGATCATGATCCATATATAGTTAGTGTCTCGGACCCGAACGCAAATTAAGGCCGGCTTTTGAAGCTGAGAGTTGGGCGATTTGATTAGCATTTATCGCTCGCACTGTAATTGCCTTTAAGTGCCAAAGTTGGCTTCGATTGGTGCTCATACGAGTATGAATATCTTTTATTATATATCTTTACAAGCATTCGAGAAGTGATTGAGAACGAGTTTGGGTTTCTTTTGGAAGATGAATAGATGGAAGAAATTTGGGAAGAACTTTTAGGGATAGCTTAGTAACTATGAAAATAAAAGAAAGCAAACAATATTTAATGAATGCCTTAGAAGTTTAACTTGTTTATAATTCAAATCTGACTGAACTTGAATAAAAATATTGTGAGGCTGCCGTTTGTTCCCAATTAAAAGGATCATAAAGATTTCGTTGTTTTTTTTTATGAATTAATAACTATATAGCTATTAGTATCTTCAAGTATATTTATTTATTATTCATGCAGTAAGGGGAGCCTCCTTAAGCTTCGTTTGCTGAATGGATATTCAAATCTCTTGATTTCTTTGGCAAATCTTTTCAACAAAACATAATTTCTGTTTAGGTATTATCATCTTTTAATTAACTTATTGGAATATCTCCAATTAAATAACAATAAACGAGATAAAACTATATTTAAATCTTTTCCCTAACCATTATATCTATAAGCAATTTCTGTTTATTCAAAGCTTTTAAAACCCCTTAAGATAACCAACTATTTAATGCAAAATAAATTTGTAAATCTTTTCTGTAGAATCCAGTTCCTGTTCTGATTATTATCCCCTTAAAGGTAATAAATGGGAATCAGATATTGTGAAAGAAGGTCACTTTGGCGAAATAGTAAAAATATAGGCATTAATGGAGTTGAGTGAGAAATTAACTGAAACTGAAATTCCTTTGGGCCACCATCTTCGAGGCTAGGAAATGCCTTCTTGCCAAAATAAATGGAGTAAATGAGTTCGCTCTCGACTGGCGACTAATGACGTTGACGAGGTGACGATGGCTAAGTGGTCGCGCCAAGAACTGGTTCCCATTCCGAGTGACCGATCGATCGATCGGCAATTGGCTTGGGGCGGGGCCAGGTGGGCCCAGTCCGCAGTCACAGTCACACATTCACGGGGCCGAAACACTTCCGTAAATACGCAAAAAAAAAAACCAGTACGCAGATGAAACAATCATCCGGACGGCATTACTTAACACAGCTCGAGGTGCGATCGCGATCGTCTTCGGTTAAACCAGTTTGCGAGCCAAAATGCCAGGCCAGCAACCGAGGCGTTATTGAATAATGAACTTAAAAGGTTTACTAAATTTGGTTTCAATTAGATGGGCTCACGTAGGGTTCCATAAATCATGTCGGGGTCCCCGAGTTCAAAGAACCATCGAACCTGCAGCATCGCTAGCTGATAGCTGATCCTATGTCGTGATAGGAGAAACTTAATACAGCTAGAAAGGTGGACCGAATCCCGAACACGAGACTCTATCCCGTATGTCGCTGCCAATTAGATGTCGAGCCGCATCGAGCAATGTCACATGGCCTCAGGTACAGGTACACGTACAGGTGTCTTAGACATAGATACACCACACACGCAGACACACTAGCCGGGAGGGACACTTTTGTTGTATCTGCATTTGTATCTTTGTATCTGCGCACAGCCTTCGGCTCTCAGTGTGACGTTGAGTAATCAAATTAATAATAGCCTCCGAAATTACATTCCAACTTATGCATGAATAAATTATCAATTATACTTTTTGGTGGAAATATGTTTGGATTTGATGTGGGGTTTCATTAGCTGGAAGTTCATCTAAGCTAGCTCTATTTGTGGTTTTTCTAGGAATGGAAATTGCAATTGCTACCTGAATGGGTTGAACTTGAGAGCAATGAATATAGTAAGGATTTTTAATACTCTACTTAAGATACATTAGAGGTTATATTAGGAATGGCAGTTATCGATACTGGAGCGATTTTTGACGCCGACGACGATATAAACATCGATATTAAAACGTTGCGATATATGCACACTAAATCCATACTCTTTTTGATGTATCAGAAATGACAAAACTTAGTTTAAAATATTATTAGATTATTATGGATAAAAATAATAAAGAGGGTGAAATAACACTTAACGGATAGAATATAGATATTTTCAAGTTAAATGCTTCCTTTTTCGATATTCAAAATTTCGATATGTCAAAAGTTTACGATATTTTCGATATGATATTAAATGCGAAACTTTTTCGATATAACATAAAGGATATATAATATCTTTGGGATATTTTGAGGACAAGTTAAAAACGTACACTTCAATATATATACATTGAAGTAAAGATTAACTAAAAATTAAATTACCTTCCCTAGAAATTTAAAAACGAATTCAAAATATCACTCAGCTCTGTTGAAGTGTATTAAAATAGTCATACAAATCGTAATTAATTCGTTGAAATGAGTTTTTGCCTTCATGGCTTCCGCAAAAATCATTGTGCGGTTTAAAAATAGTGAAAACTATGAAACTGCACATGAGATTTGGGCGACCATGAGGTAGATATAAATATATATATTCAACGGATAGAGCTGGCTTTTGTTCGCCGGCTGGCTGCATTAAAATGCTGGCAATTGAGTGGATCCGTTAATTATAGAGCGCGATCAATTATTCATTTGCCGGATTACCTGAGAACGCGCTCGGCGAAAAATGAACTTCATTTAAAATGATTCTGCGAAATTCGTTTTTACTTCGCCGCCGCAGAGCTCTCTGTCCCAAGCTCATTTCAATATTTCTGTATTGTCTGATTGAAGTGTGACGTTCCAGCTCCATCTCCACCTCCAGCTCCAGCTTCGGGTCAAGTCCGGTCGGCTTTTGGCAAAGAGATTAATTGAGGTTGGCCCGGAGCCCAAGCAGCTCTGTAGTTCTGGCGATCTCGAGATCCCGCAAAACGGGAATTGCAAGCGCACCAATTTTGCAGCTTAATTGTTTGGTTGCATGGCAAATTGCTCTCAGATATAGGGATATATGTATATATATATCTCGCATTAAGTGTATTTCAAGCGAATTGCTTGCTTCTAAAGCACCATCAATCTTGCCAGGCGCCTTTCAACATTTCCAAGACATATCGATTGCCGAAGAGCCAACTTGAAGGACTTCCGCTGGCGGCAACTCGTACTACGTCCTTCATGGCTGGCTAACTCCAAAATAGACGGATTTCTTAATGGATATTTATGGGTGGCTAAATCAGAGATGGAAATCAAGCTTAAGGATAAATAAAAACCACTTTCTTTTTAATAAATAGTCACTTCACTTAAGTGTTGTTCAATTCTATTAAAAAGTGTAATTTAATTGGTAACTCAACAACTTTTTACTGAAAATGAACCATAAATTTTGACTCTTATAACTTTAATTGGAATGTCTAGAAGTGCAATGAACAATTGATGTAAATTTAGACTAGCAGAAGTAATGATACATTATATTTCGGCAGGAAGATGCATTTTAAATATGTTAAATAGCCTTCAACGAAATCATTTCGAGTACAAACGTTGACTGGATTCACTTAACAAGATAATAAATGTCTTCATAGCCAGATTTTGACTAACGTTGTCTGCAATTTTCGGGTGGATCCCCGCCATTTAGCCACTCTCCCGCCTCCTGGTATTAACACTTTTCAGACGACGGACCCCGGGGGAAAATTAATTGGCCAGAAATGACGGCAGTGAAGAGATGCGAGTGCAGGCTAATTGGGCTGCCCGGCTAAATGCCCTCAAATTGGACGCTCCGCTGGCTGGATCTGCGCCATCGAGGGGAATGGAATTAAAAAGAGCCCGACGATAGACGACAGACGGAACATTGGCCAAGAAGAAGTCGGTGACGCTTTTCACCTGTCCGCTTGACTTTTCGGCGACCGAATGCGGTGATGACGTTGACCACCGGCGCAGGTGGAAATTTCCCCGCTTTTCCTTCGGGTGCGTGTGAATGGGACAGTTGTGTGTTGTTGTCTGTCTGTCGCTGGCTTTTCCTTTTCGTGTTGGTTTTGTGCACATGGAAAAAATATGTATAATTAACAGGGATCAACCTTATATAATTGTGAGAGTTTAAGCATTTAATAATGCTTAAAAAAATGTGTTTTCAATTCAATGTGTAGTAATATGAAACCATGCATCTAGAGAATATTTTCTCTTTCTTTTCCCTCAGTGCAAAAGGTAAATAGTTTTTTGTTCAAATTTCAATATAGAGAAGGGGGCAGGACTACAGGTAGATAGACCGCAAATGAAATCATCGAGCGAGTCACCAACGACGACGACGACTGTGGTCACGGTCGAGGGACATTCCGTGCCACAGTTTTGGGTTCCAATCGATTTCCGCCGTGCCGACGGCAGGAGCAGCGCCTAAAGGTCAGCAGCAGCAACAGCAAGGGGCGGGCAGCGTAGGGTCAGGGAAATATGATATGATATCGGAGGCAGGATCTGCTTGTTACTGGGGTGGTGGCCAAAGCAAACAGCGTCCTCGGCAAGGACGCGCAAGGACCAGAGGCGAGACAGGCAGCGTCCAAGGAGGACGATGGCATTTGTTGACCGGCCTCATCATCCCACACACGGGCAAACACTTGCAGATGCACAAGGATGCAAATGCGGTGAATGTGGAATGTAGGATGTGTAGCAGGGCCCTGCGTGTGGGAATTGTAATTAGTGGGACTTTCCCAGTTTGCTTTGTTTGCACACACACTCGAGTGCAGCGCAGCGCATAAGAGCTTGGTCCTGTCGCATCCTCCCTCTGACACAGACAAGTGAACATATATCCCCGTCAAATATGCACTGCAAATATGCCAAGTGAAACATTATATTTCACTGGCAGTGTCAGGAATTTTGCGCCAGAGACTGGGACTGGTGGCAGAATAGTCAGGAAATCACTTTCTAAAGCAGGAGAATGCACTTAACCCGGGTGCAATAATTAAGACAAGCCAGGATTCTCTATTCAGGACCCTCTGGATGAGAAATCACACATTAATTGAACTGAAGTTGATTTTGTAAATTGGCAAGAAGGAATATAATTTATGCGCAAATATGACAGCACACAAGTTAATCTATGGAGTTACAAAGCTATGTATCTTAAGCCTGGGAATTTCTGGACTTCTGAGTGTACCAGATTTGTATATCAGCTAAAGATATTTTCACACCGATTAATGCCAGCAACGCCTTCCTGCAGAATACCTAATTTCCACTTGTATTTATTAGATATTTACTTTCGAAATTTGAGTCAAGCAAAATCATTTCGAAATTATGCAAATCGCAGAGTCCAAACTGGAACGCACTTTCCCAAATGGAGAAGAAGTAAAAAAATGAAAACTGAAAGAAAAACTAGCGCCTCAATTGGCCCTAAATCATTTTACTACCATGTTGGCCACCGTCTGCTGCTCTTTTACTTCAGGGCTCTTAGCCCCGGAAAGTTGCTGACCGGATGATAGGGGAAACGGGCCAACATATTTTTTGGAAAATTATTTGCCATTGTTCGGGCAATTGTTGTTGTCTCGGGGTTTCCACCATAATTCTTTTAATTATATGATCTATTACATTAGATCCACGCATATGCAGACGGGCAGACATACATATTTCTCGCACACTTGTAACACATTTTAGCATATTTTATTAATTTAAATAATTCACTTGGGTCACTTCCAGCCGATGCTAGAAAGGTGATAACCCAAAAAAGTGGGATGAGTGCCGGGGCAGGGATGGTTTGCTCAACGATCAGTGACCGAAGGCCGAGGAAACGACTTTCATCCCGTGTGTAAGGCAACACTATTAGAAATAGGGTCTTAGCAAATATTTATAAAATAATTACAAAGCTTGTGAAAATATTCAATATAATAAAATAATAAAATAATTAAAGATAGTAAAAATATTCTTCTTTATATCTTTAAAACATTCATAGAGGTTCTAAAATAATTATACAACTTGCATAATTATTTTCCCTTAGTTTTTATATACTAGAAAATATCAATAATATAATTCACATCTTGTAAAAATATTATTCTAATGCCTTTATTTTTAAAAACATTAATTTATGTCTAAGATTATTTTAAACTCAGCAAATAATATTTAAGTTAACATTTTAAGAGAGTAAAAGTCCAGGCCTTATGATTTAGGCTTTAAAATAATTTATAAACAGAAATACGGCAGAAATTCATAGTGTTCCCAAAGCTTAGAAGCCAGAAATTTAATTGCATGCCTAAAACATTTATTTAAAAATACAGCTTCAACAAATAAATTCCTATTTCAAGTTGTATAATCTCTCAAATCTTTAAGATCAATAAAAACCATTTGTACAGTGTATTCCTAACGAAGAAATGAAGAGTTTTCAAGTTGAAGAAAACCCAGCGAAGCGTCCAAGCGACCGCATCCACCTCCGTTAATTTGTCGAGGCCGCTAATTAAATTCAGTGGAAAACTGCTGCATTTACAGCCCGAAACAAACGAACGAAGCAGTAGGAGAATAAAAAAAAAAAAACTACAAACTACACATTTAAATGAATTATTTTACATTCCGTAATTCGTTTATTATTTAACCTGCCCCGGGGCCGCCTTCGCATCTGCCCAATTTTGGTTCGGGTCGGTTTCGCAGGGTCCGCTGATGGATTTGTCGACGCTCCGTTCGCGACGCGACTTGAGTAATGGGTGCATAAGTGACGTCTACGCCCAACGACATACCAAAAAATGCCGGGAAAGGGAACTAGAGAGATCGGGGAGGAATACCCATTTTGGTGGCCGAAAAGGGAAGTGAGATGGCCAACTACGGCTCATGGTGATTAATGAGATCTGCAATTAATAGGATCATCCCAGATAAGTCTTTCGTTAGATTATGTTTCCATATAATGATCCACATACTTGGATTTCTTGTGGGGGTCTCTTAATTAGAGTAAACTAATATTTATGATGTTTAATCAAAGATTCTTTATTTATTTACTTATTTATTTATAAACTGTAGAGTTAAGTTAAGATATAGGAAGAGTGGCTGCCTTGAAGATTCTTTATTTGACTCCTTTTTAATTAAAGAAAACTATTGTAGATTCCTTGAAATATTCATTTTTCAAAGCTTGTAGCTTTCTATAAATATTAAAATTAAATTTCCCAAGTCCTGTATACACCGGAAAAAGACTGAAAACCTTTGAATCACTCAATTACCTCATTGTTTGCCCTCACATTTCATTCTCGCAACGACAGTGCACCTGTAACCCCCGAGGGTGCATCCCCAAAGGTCAACAGAGGCCTCAATAGCCTCCCACGACACCATTAACGCCTACTGTCTGTTGGCTCTTGGCCCACAGACTGCTGTAGTCCACGAAAAGATCAATCCCCACCAGAAGCCCACTCCCTATTAACGCTTATTAAATGCAGCTAATCCTTTGGCGCCGCCGATGCAGTGGTTCGTGCGTGTCAAGTGGCCTAGATTGGGTTCCACAGAGATGGATCGGATCGGCATTTGAATAATGGTCTCTTAGATGAATGAAGGGGGAAACCGAACCCAAAACCGAAACAGTAATCGAAACCCAAACCTAAACAATACAACAAGTGGCTGTGGGATCCTCACGCGCCATCCGTCACCTGACAGTCAACCAGTCGACAGGCTGATGTCTTGACATCACAACATCATTATCTGCTCGTCTAACTGGCTCCTCCTCCATCCTCCTCAGCGGAACCCCTCTGCATTCGACTTCGGTCGGCGTATGTGCCTCATCATCATCGTCAGCGTCGCGAGAGGTCGTGGAAAAACTAAAAGAAAATATTTTCTTTGCCACCGATCCCTAAGTAATTATACAAGGTACTCGATGGGTATGAAGTTTATGGCATTTTGTTTGCTTTAAGTAATTTGAACCCTAACTTATATTACATATATTTCTGGAAAGTTACCTTCACATATAGAAATTGCATTTGTATAAAGATGTTTCTATATATTTGAGTACAAATTTGAAACATTTATTGTAATATTATATATAAAATTGCTAGGATATGTAAAAGAACTATTTAAATTTTAGAAAAACGATATTGCCACAAACTTACACTTAGAGGGGTGCGTTGCTTCTATTCTGTGCATCGCCAGCAGACCCCTGGCAGAGAAGTTTCCAAACTAGCAAGCTAGGCCCTTGAGCAATAAAAATATAAAGATTTTACATATGTATTTCATAAAAGTAACTAGAACTGGCATTTTAAAATAGGCAAATATTTTAAAATTTATTCAGAACAATTTTATTTTATAACTAAAATAGACTACAAGTTTTACATTAATTTTGTACCTGCAGAGCCCGTGAAGAGAAATATCCAAAGCCGCGAGTTAGGTCCTAAAGCAACGCTGATATTAAGTTTTAAATGAATTTCTTAGTAACTCTCATTAAAAATTATTTTATATTTTTTATATTTATACCTTGAAAGGGTATCTTTGAGTCGATGTACACCCAACTTTATTTCTAGATACATATATGTATCTTTAACCCAAAAAGCGCCTTGTCCCAACCCGTCATAGTTAAGTACTTGCTGGCCAGTTTGTTTTTGATTTGACTGACGACATTGAATTGGCCCAATTAAGCTGCCACAATGGGTTCTTGGCATCGCAACGCGGGGGCGGAGGAGACTAAGACTAGAGTCTGGAAGACTGGGAGACGGGACGCAAAACCAATTAGATGTCACTGCCAGACTGGACCGAGCAGTAAAGATTTAATCACTGCTGATCTACACACACAAAAAACAAAGGGATACAGAGGGAGGGAGGCCATAAAGCAGGGGAGCACTTCATCGCCTCGATACATCGTGTTTTACAGCCAAAAAGAAAGTGTGAATCAATTAGCCACGACGACCCCGGGGCTCAATCTCAATTGTTTGCTTTGGCGAAAAAACAATTAGAGAATTTTATTGCTTTCGATTTTACTACAGCCAATTGTCTTGGACAGAGCCAAGCTGAGTTGTCTCTTGTTTGTTGCCCTTGTCAATGTCGTAAAAGTGTTTGCAGCTCATTCCGGGTTCGTCGCCGGGTCGTCGTTGCCGGGTGAAAGGCCGCCTCACCACGGCTAGCGATAAAGTCGTAAGTGCAGACACTTCAGCGTGCGTACTGGCATTATATAGTAACTATATGTCCGATGACCAGAGCGATAAGTCCCTGACGGCTCGTGCCGAGCTCGTCCAAGTACGACTCTGTGAGGAGTCACTTATTGGGATTCTAAGTTAATGTACAGTTGATATTATAGGGTGATATATACCAAGTACGACTCTGAGAGGACTCACTTATTGGCGGTCTAAGTAGATGTACAGTTGATATTATAGGGTGATATATACTATATAATGTTGACACAACAAAGATCTGTAGTTACAGCTGGTCTTCGATTGCCATCCAGTGTATTGGCTTCTCTCTGAAAAGAATTCAAAGCTTGAAAAGCTAAGAGGACGATGCTAGATCGAAATTAAAAGGTTGTACATCTAAATATGTACATTAAATATATTTTTTAAATGCAAATTTATTAATTTCTAATACAAAATCACCGAATGATAAACAAATACATTTGTATACAATTTATATTGAATTATTAAAGCCTTAAAGACACTTTCTGCTTAACACAACTACATTAATTAGTTAGGAAGATATCTAGGCCCCATTAGTAGACACTTGGCCACCTCTTGTCACGGGAAACCCATAGAGTAGATCAGTTGTCGGTGCTACCATTAAATGCCTCGTCATTGAGGTCTCATGGTCGTCATCATCGTCATGGTTGGTCTTTTGGTGTTCTATGATGGAAGGGAACAACGAGGAGCGGACGTGTTTGGCACGCGCTCTCTTCGCCGATCTGGCGCTCGGGTGAAAATGATTAGTTTGTGTTGTCGGATTTTGACAAGCGTTGTCATTTGGCCTGTCCAAACATTTTTTCGCTTGAGAAATTGAAAATTTGACAAATCCCCAAATTTGTTTGATGTTCTTCAATTTGTTTGAAATAAATTAAGTTCAGTTATGGTTGCGATTGAAAGCGATCATAAATTGATTGAGATGTGCAGTGATTTCTGGAGGAGATATATTTGTATTGGCATGTTCAAAGCTTGATTTATTAATGAATTTAATATTTTAATATTTTTTTTTTATAGAATTTTATAGAATTTTATTGGCAATATCTTAACTTTATACTTACTAGCTCTTATTCAATTTATATTTTTTTAATAATATCTTTGCTTCTTCATCAGTTCATAAATATTCGCTCTGCCTATTTCAATATTTCTTTATACAACCTACAAGTTAGCTTAGTTATTTTCACCAGACCTATGATTGATTATAGAGATCGGTTCATCTTGAAAACCTCATGCTAGAAATGTCAAGAACAATCAACATTTTGTGAAACAAACAGTAAACCCATCTCCGCCTTGGGCAATTAAATTTCAGTGATTTTCGAACTTCGTCTTCGGTACATAGACACGCCAACAATAACTGAACTTTAATCATAACCGAACTATAATTATGGGTCGAAACCCAATTTAAGGGCCTAGGTTTAGGAAGCATTTTATGTGCAGCCGCAATAAAAATGCTTTATATGAAATGCGATCGTAGCATACCTCGGTTCCCATAGCTCGGCCTCTGGACCCGGGGCACGGAACGAATCTTTATTTATGGCATAATGATCGCCGACGTCCAGCGTCCGCGATCTAAGTCCGGAGTAAGAAGGAAAACTGTATTTTTTTTGGGGTCCCAATAGCCGTCCGTCCCATCGCTTTACGATCAATGTTCAATTCGATTGTGTGAGTATGTGAGCGAGAGCTGGGCCTCATCTGGAGCTCAACGTTGGCCCTGGCTCTCGATAATTCTTTATTATTTCTCTAAAACTTCACCTTTAATTAAACACGAAACGAAATTATAAAATTGTACCTGCTTTAGCAGCCGCCGTTGCTGTCCAATTTTCAACTCCAAGTCAAAGAGTCGCGGTCGCATCGGTTGTAGGCTAATACCTGGTACTTGTATGAACTGGGGCATATCTAAAGGATGTGAAAGTGATAGGGGAACATCTGGTTAATGATTACTAGAAGGGAAGTAGGTCCATAGTTTATTGCATAACCTTAACATAATTAATCGTATATTATTATACTTTTATGCACAATTAAAATATTATATTAATTAAATTATCCTGAAATCTCTCAAATAAAGAGATTTAATTTTGCATGATAGTATATAGTGCTTTAATATACATGACTGCCAAAATTCACAACAATCGGATATTATTTACAGGATTTGTGAATCTTAAGTTAAGTTAGGAAGTCCAAATGTTCCCTAATACAAATTATTACCTTATTTTTTGCCATTAACATCAAAACTCCCAATTAATGAGTATCTTAAAACCTAAAGACATCTCGGTAGTGCGATCTTACTTGTTTTTATTTAGTTCCCTTCAACTGCGGGAATTTCTACCTGGCCCAGTACATCTTGTCTCTCAGAGTCTTCCCCCGCCTCGCTTACTCTTTCCCTCATTCGATGTTCATCTGCTTGCCCCGGTTTTGTATCTTGTGTGTGTCCCCAAATTCGATCAATTTAGATACAAACACCCATTTATGCATCAGTACCTTTTATTAAACTACTCTCTCTGTGTATCTGTGTCTGCCTTTGTGTGCGCTAGTGTGCGTCTGCATCTGTATCGAGTTTGTGTGGGTCGTCAGCAATACGTGCTGCCTTAATAAGCCCGTTAATGGAATATTAGGCAAAGAGTTTTGTTTTTGAGAGCAGGGGGACATACGCACATGGCGGCGACACACTGAGAGACAAACACACCGATTGAGTGGGACATAAAGGGGAAAATTGTAGAGGAGACAGAGTCGAATTTGAAATACTCTTCTAGGGGTATTTTTCTGTTGAGAAGAGTAGATATTTGAAGAAACAATACTTAGAGGACGAATGCCCATCTTTGCTCACAGAAATTCTAGTACTCAGGTTGGGCATCCCTTATATTAATTATTTCCATATTTAGACTGACTCATAACTTATAGCAGGGCTGCCCTTACCTAGCACCCGAGCACGAAACAAACTCCCACACAAGCCGAAGACTAGCCGAAGTCAAGCCGAACGTTAAAGAAGAGAGAGAACATAATATCTACAGCTTCTCTTTCTTTACTGCATTACAAACTCCTGTTGGAAATCCCCAAGACCCCTTGAAAGGGCATTAAAGGGCGATGGGATCGGGGGAGATGCCAGACCAAAAGGCAAGCTGCTTCTTCAGCCTCTTTGCACACTTCCCGGCGAGGCGAGTATCTCTCGGATACCGATACTCTCACACAGACGCACTCACGATCGAACGATTTTTAGTGCTGGAATGCAATAAAATTTTATTTTTGTTTTGTCCGATTTGATTCAAGTTTTATAGTTTGTCCGCTTATTGTGTGTAGGAGACGACCAGCGGCATAAACGTACACTCACATTTACACACACACTCACGTGGATTCGGGGCATGGGACAAAACTTGGATGGACACAACCCAAGATGCTACACACTCTGACATTGTTTTTGTACAATGACAGATAAATTCCTAAACTGGTACAGGTATATAGTATCTGAGGAGGCCTGAAACCGATTTACAAAACTTCGGGCACTTTATGGGTAGACTCGCTAAATTATGTCTCCCCACTGAAAGCGATTGGAATATTAATGGGTAATGAAGCAAACTAGTTTGCTATCATTGTCTAATACGGATCTTGGGTATAATTAAATTGGAATGCTTAGAGTAAATATGAATAAAGTTTCGATCTGGCTTTAGATAGTTTAAAAATGTGTAGAGGCTGAGAGCATTGTTTATACACATGAATTTTTAATTCTATAAAACTGGTAATTGTTGTTTTTCTGCCTTTTCTGAGTTAGTTAGCTTTTGAGCATTTTAACTAATTAATTGAATTAAAAGAAATATTAATTTAAAGGTAATAATAATTAGAAAATACTACCTGTTTTTAAATAATATATATACAAACATGGCGTGGTTGCTTTTAGACTAATGAAAGTCTCTACAAGATCCATAATTTTAGATTGTAAAGGTTTAATTAAATGATTTTTCAGTACCCTTTAAAACTTATAAATTGCAGCTTAGCTATTATATCACAGCATCTTAAATTTAATAGAAAATATAATACCTAATAATTAATAAATAATTAATATAATTTATTCCCCGGACCACCCATCTAATTTCCTCCTTAAATACTGTAAATATCACCCTGAAATAAGTAGAAACTTATTCCATTCTTTGTTGAAAACATATCTACTTGCCTCTCATGTCATTCTCCTATCCCCCAATCTCTCGAATTTGTCATCCGCAGTGTCACAGAAGTAAAAGCTAACTATCTGAATATATGCGCCTGCCAGGTACTATTGTGCTCCGGCAAAGAACATATTCTAGGGGGGAAACAGAGGGACTGTATCTGTGCTGTGGCTGACATAAAGCAACTAAAAATAATACAAATACAGAGCGATAAATCTTGTAGGTGAAAGAAAGTCGAGGGCAGAACGAAGACGTGGCTGGAGGCTGCACACGGTTCGGGATGGAAAATGGAAATGGGGATGGAGATGGAGATGGGATAGGGTCGTCGTCGTCGTCGTTGTCGTCCCAGCGGCGGCTCTCCAAAGTACTTCCCTCTAATGGCAGTCACACGTATTAGAATTACCTTTCGGATCGGGCATCCACTTCTCCGTGTCTGCGTATAAGTATCAAACTGTTTCGAATTAACGTAGAAGAAAGGGGAGAGACGGACGCGGAATCAAGGCGACTTTTTTCGTTTTTCGAATCGCTTTTGAATAAATTTAGTCACAGATCTTTGGGGTCGGTCGTTGTCTTCGTTTTTGGTAATAACATTTGTCTAGTCCCCTCTCCTTTCCCCGGGGCATATAATTTCGAGATCCTCCTGCCAGATAAACGGAGAGAGAGATGGAAAGAAAGCAAGCATCTTGTTCATTATTTTGTGGCCAAACTTAGGAAGCGGTGAGGGAAATCTGTGTAAGGTATCGTTTTCCTCGTAATAATTTCCCAGCCCCGCTCCACCGATGAGGGCCATAAAAATGCATCTCCATTGCTGGTACCGCTCGATCAAATTATGTTAATTTTTTGTTCGGATTTAGTGCCAGTATCGAAATAAGCGTTCCAACTACAAAGACAACGCGCCCGGACGGGGGGAATTCATGAAACTTTCGAGAGAGTCACACAATCCAATGGTAATGAAAGATAAAGAAATTGTTGGCTATTTGAGAAGATAATGCACCATAAATCAGGTAACATTTTAAGGGAGTTTTTGGAAGTTTTCTTAAAGCTCTTCGATATTTAATAGGAGCGGAATGAGTCTTGAAATATATGAAACTTCTGTAAAAAAAAGGGGATATGTTTATATAGTAGTGGATTTTGTAATTGTTGTTCCCTCATTTATATTAAGAAGTGTAAGCTTTATAAGGAAAATATGCATTATAAACTAATTAACAAATAATTAGAAACCATCCTATGTCTTTTCTAGAACAAACTTACTTAAGTACTATAAACCCGAACACATATTAAAGTTAAAAAGCAAAGAAAAAGGTCATTAAACTTGACCCATTATGCGGAGGCGGCGGAAGAACAACTTCTCCGGGTTGGGTCAACCCATTTTAGCTTAGATTTTTTGTAGTATTTGGATTTCTTTTGAGAATAAAGTGAACCAAGCAATAGATCATGAACAAAAGGCACTAACCGTTGCCAATTTCCATTTGTGGCCATCTTCATATTGGGTCTGCTGCCACGTACAACAGCGAAATGTATAAATAATGTCTTGTCGCTAATTTCATTGGAGTTATTAATTAATGTATGAGAGACTGAGTGTTTCTCTTGCGGTCATTCCCATCCCCATTTGTATTCCAATACCCAAATACCAAATACCAAGTCTAAGACCAAGTCCAAGTCCCAGTCCCAGTCCCAGGCCCAGTTCGAGTCCAGTTGATGTTATGCTAATCGGAGGCGGAGAGCGACCTGGTGGTGGCGACGGCGGCAGATGATGATGCTGGGGCCGAAGGGGCTTTACGACATGTTCTCTGTATAAAATTAAATTTCATTTGTGTGTGCCCCGATGGAGGGATCGCAAAGCATTTTTCTATCTTATTTCCAGTTTTCTTATTTCGCTTATTATATTATTATTGTTCCCTTTCGGAGCCAATAAATGCCCACTAACGAAATTTGAATAAAAGTTGAAATTTCTTTGCTGTTTGGAAAGTTCATTGCACTGACCAAAGAAGAGTTAACGCCGGGAACGTGTTTTCAGTTTATATATTAGGTTTTTTTTTTTTTTTTGGGTGAATGGAGATTTCCAGGAAGTTAGAAAGGATTCTGGATTTATGAATCTAAGCAGCGCAGGTGTCGTTAGTCCAATTATGGCCAATGAATCGCATTCGTTGAACGTGATTTCGCACTCAAGATAGCCAGGACACAGTTTGTGTCCGCCCCCGCTTATCCCTTCGTTCTGGGAACTGCATTCTGTCGGTGTCCTTCCTTTGTTCGCCACGTATACTCGAACGTGCGTCCTGCCAGCGTTGCGTTCAACATTGCCAAATCGTTCTGAATGCGAGCAAGTGTTCTAATTGTTCGTTTCAATTGCCCAAAAATGGGAAAGATATAGAAATGCAGCAGGCCCTGGAAATTCACAGAAAATTCCACATTTGATAAAAGATAAGACACATGTGCAGAGTGAAAAAAGACATTGTTTCTCAATGCCGAGTGGAATGGAATGTTTTTCTTTCTGGGTAAAGAATATAAATTATTTTCTGCTGCTTAAAAAATATAGTTTTCCTTACAAATAAGAGTTTATAGTCCAAGTTTGTTAAGTTATATTTATAAAGCTCCGCAGGAGCACAAAATCCCACTCAAATATTTGTGATAAACCCCGACAAAAATACCTGAGAACTTGCCACAAAAAACTTTCTGGCACTTGCATTCCTTATTGATTCACTTCATTTTTACCGCCAATTTCCCAGCTCTTGGGCCGGGATTACTCAGAAAAGTTTTCCAATGAAATGCATGAGTAATGCGCTTGGATGTTGAGGAAACTGGCGGTGCAATCACAATTAGTTTGGATCCAACTACCGAATAAAGGCAGGGAACCCGAACCCGATTCCTTTGGCCACTGAATTGCCTGGCGGAATCTTCGCTGGTGGTGAGTCAGCAGCAAACAGGAAACGAGGTTGCCGGCAGGAGGAGGAGAAGCACGAACAGGAGTTGAAGCCAAGTGCCTGCAGCGCGAAATGTTGCACCATGCCGTGGCACACACACACACACTGGATGATGCCTCGGGATAAATCCAATGCTGGGATTGCACATATCTCAAGGATTTCAGCGGACGGACAGGGACACAGCGACAGCGACACAGGAGGAATAATAAAGCAGACTTTTTATTTCATGAAGCAGTAAATGTCTGAACAAATTTGAGCTGCAATGAGATTACTTGGCATCAGATTGCCCTATCATCAGGCCGGGGCTCGTTAGAGTGCCTGAGATACGAGCGAGCGCGAGTTATATCCGCCATATAACAGCGAAATTCTGCAGAAGTTGTAGAAGCCAGCGCCAGAGGACGGCAGAGGCAGATCGTTGCGACCTTGAAAATGCAAACTATGCCGGCCGAAGGCGCTACGAAAGTGCTCGATGAGGATGGGGCCGGTGCCGGGGCACTGGGTCCTATCTCGAAACGAGTTTCGCTGCATCTGTGTGTGCGGATCGCAGAGTGGAGCGTATCTAACAGATACATCCGTATCTCACAGGCCTGCTGTGGAGTTGCTCGTGCATGGGAAAAGTGGCGGCGAAGAACCGCAAAAGCAAAACTCGGTCTTTGTGCCAATAGAACTTAGAATGCGGTAGGACGACGATGCTGCAGAGTGGGAATCGAAATGGAGATGGGATGAAGATGGAGGTGGGACCTGGAGTTGGAAGCTGGCAATGGTTCTGGCGAGGAACGATGCTGACAGCCATTCCCAGTCCAGTGCCTGCCGGTTGTTGTTATTCTCCTCATGTGTGTTGCCTTTTTTTTTTTGTTGACTTCGTTTTGTGGGGCATTGCAGGAAACGATAGCAAACCCAAGTTACACTTATAGAAAATGTATATAGTAATTAAAATGTGATATTAAGATACAAAACGTTTCTTTCTAATCCTAAAAAAGATCTAAATGCTTGCAAAAATATAGTGATATCAATTTAATTTCATGAAAATCAAGTAACAATCTTTAATGATTGAAAGTAGTACAAGTTCTAAACATTTCATTCTGCTTAATGTTGTAAAATGATTAATATTTACATTTTTCATTGTCATAAAGAAATACTCAAGAGTTTAGACAAGCTACAAGCCACAGGAGGAGCTTTAGTATAGGATACAAAACTGATTATTCGATTTTCCAAAGCATTAAGATTTAATAGTTTTATAGCTAAATGCAAGACCCTTTCTTATATGTTGCTCTTATATTTTTCCCACCTTCTACATCCTAATAAATATGTAACAAAATTCCTTGCAATCTAGAAAGAAACTCTACCCTTTTCTCAGTGTAAGCCTGACTCCATCTCATAACAAAAATTGGGCAATTGTGGGAAATGGGAGCAAGTTATACTTCTAAGCTCGTTCGCATGTGTTTTTTTTTTATACTTTTTCTTCATTTTTGGACTTTGTTTTGTTGCGAATTTTGTTGTGAGGGCGGCGATATGGAAGATTTGATTTTGACTTCACATGCACAATGGATATATTCGGTCGTTTGCGGCACATTCAGAATTTAATTAACTTCATTTATTTGCCCGCAAATTTGACACATTTCAAAATTGAAACCGAGAGAAGTTCCGACGTATGTCTTTCAAGCAACACGAACGTGGAAAATATATCATATTCATTCAGTATGCGAAATAAGCATTCATTTCCTTTCTTAAAAATAGTTAATAGTTGAGGATAAAGTGTATATTGCTGTTGAACTTAGTTAAAACTATAAAATACTTCAAAGGAAGAACAGGGCGAGCAATCAGCGAGCTACTTATCTTTAAATCTGAATTCCCTGAAACCCAACTATATGCATTATTGCCACCGGGCGAATCAGGCCATTATGGAGGATGGAGGAGTATGAAGGGAGCTGGACTAGTCCGTGGTCTGTGTAGGAATGACAATATAGGACTGGCTTCATAAAGATGAGCGTTTTATGCATCCTTAACTTACACTCTATTTTAATTGCCGCGTGATCCTGCTCCAGGTCCATATCCAAGACCAAGTCCACGTCTCAGTCTCAGGTCTCACCGATCTCATGTGCAATTAAACAATCCCCGAGGAGAAGGAAAAGGATGGAAGGATGGGGAATGGAAAAGGAGCGGTGCAAGGAACGCTGGCAAAAGCAAATTTACGTCCGCTGTCAAGAGGCAGCGACGTAGCGTATTTAATATTTTTCAGCGTGTTTTACCTTTTCATGTTGTGTCATCATCAGCATCACCACAATGCACTTAAGAAAAATATGGGGTTTTTTGAATTGATTAATTAATTAAGGATATAGGATATAAATAAATTTAAATCATTTCAACTTATAAAATAAGTTATTTTAAATAAGAAAGCAAATTACACAGCTAGATTTCGTTTTAAATTAAGAACAAGCTGAAATATATACATATTTTTTTATAATAACTGTCAAAGTGTTATAGCCAATTGTGATTTTTCAATCGAATTTATTATAAGTTGGTGTATTAAGTAATGAAAAATCATAATTGAAAAATTTATTATTATTATTAATATGTTATTAAATGTTTTATGTTTCAATTAACTAAGGAAGATAGCTCTAAATATGTTTTCATAATAAAATGCTGCGCTTCACGGTCGCCAAATCAAAGCATTTTTTATTAACTATATACTATATACATAATTATCAACAAATTCTTATATATTTTACAACCACTTTTATAATGACTTTGGGCTGTCCTTCAAAAGATCCTCATTGAATTGACTTAAATCACATTGTCAGTGAACTAAAACTTACTATAAAACCTTAAATAAAAACAAGCCCCGCGAAATTGTTTCCCGTGCAAGCGAGCGTCACTGCAAAAGATACAGATACTCGCATACTCGCGATCCTGTTCCTGTTCCACACTCGCGAGGTGTGTGCGGCATGGGAGGGGTCACAAATTTGTACGCTCAACTACAAACTAAAAAGTCTTAAAGTCTTAAAAGCATTTGCAGCCCAAAAGGCAACGGCAATGGCAACGACGAAGGCAAAAAGTAAACACAATAAAGGCATAAAAATTGCGAGTGAGCAAAGCAAATAAAAATCGAGAAGAGCGAAAAAGACGCGATACAAAATGCTGACCACTGGCCGGAGGAGGTGATCCTCGACGCGGAGGGAGCACTGTTGTTTTGTATCTGTGCTGCTCATTTGCACTTGGAATACAAAAGATACATTTTCGTAAGACCATTTTGACATGACAAGATAACGACAAGCAATCCGACCGAGCGAGCGAGCCAGCGACTCACCGCCACACCGAGGAGGAGAAGAGGGGGGTTGGAGATCAGAGGACCCGGGGTGGGGCAGCTGGGGAGCAGTGGAGGCGACCAGGGGACAGACACCCTGTACCGCTCATTGGCTCCTGGCATTCCCTCTACGGCCGACCTTTGCCTGAGTGTTTCGTATTTTAATTTTCATTACGGCCACCTCGGCTTACCCGCCCAACACAGAGAGAAATTTATATAATAGAAAGAAAAATAATAATTATATATACATATAATATATAGAAAATAGATAAATTACTACAATTAACATATTTACTCGTTTTAATCGTTAAAGCTTTAATTTAATTTAAAATTTGAACAAAAAGAAGGAAAATACACCATAAACCGTACAAAGTTAATGCAGGGAGTGATCTTGAAATTCCCAAGTACGAATTCAGCGGCAAAACTTTGAGGATGATCATCATTAATGTAACTCATTAAGCTGCTTGGCTCGGAAAGGAATAGATCGCCTTCATCAGTATCTTTTTACAGATAAGACAATTCTTTTCAAAGCCTTTTATAAATATTTGGAGACATGAAACTTTATTTTCTTTAAATTTTGAAGAACTCTTTGTGGCTTTGCATTATTCTTATTTGTAACAAGTTCGGTATAAGCACAAAAAGTCAGTTTTATATTCAAATATAGAAGGTATATAAATATGAATGTATCTAGGAACCACAACTGTTTCAAATTTCTTTTTAATTTTATTCTTAATTACTGGATATGACCCTTACAAATTTTCTCTTAGTGCCTAGTACCATTCCCAGTGCGGTATCAACAATGAAGTCAATTTTTCTATTAAAAAATGGATAGTAAATAGTTATCCCCTTTTGACCAGATTTCCCTTTCATTATCCTCTTAATTAAAAGAAAAAACCACCATAATTTTCTCTCAGTGCTTAGTACCATTCCCCGTCGCCACCTTTCAACCACTAAAGGTTCATGAAAAGTTGCGCCAGCTACGACAGCAGCGAAGTTCGCATCCGCGCAGGCAGCGCAAAAGTGAGTATTTCCAAGAAATTGCAAATTATTTTTGAGCCGAGCGCCTGCGCCTGCGCCTGCCTCTCTCAGTCCCGATCTCGTTGCCGGCTTTAGTCCCGGCTCCGAAGCAGCAGAAGCCGCCGCCAAAATGAGTTAGCATCCCAATACCCCCGGCCGGCTGGCTCTCGTGTCTGTGTGCGAGAGGCTTACGTTACCCTTCGAGCCCGCCGGTATCTCCAACAGGAGATACTTTTTACCCATTGACACTCTCGTTCCCTGCCCGACCCGCCGATCCTCGGATGAGTTGCTGTCCAGCCATCTCGGCCATCGCCATCAAGTGCCCCAACTCCGATCTCCGTCGGTTTCGCCGCAAAACTCCTGCTTTTCCTGCTCCCTCACCATAAAGTCGTGTTTATGCCTTCTCATAAACATTTTTATTTTAATGATTTTTATTATTGCGCACATTCGTTACTTTTTATACATTCCCAGCGAGGAGGATCGCATCGCTGGCGGGGACCTCGCTGGCGTATCGAATTTGATTCGGCCGCCGTGTCCCCACAATTGGGTCCTGATCTTTTGCCGGCTAAGTAGTTGGACCTACCTGTGTACCTGTGCGCGGCCCACCTATAAATTTATTTGTTTACTTAGCCCTGAAAGGGAATCCAGTCGCAGTCCAAAAATGTAGCTAGGAGATAGTATTACAAGAATATGATAAGTAGAGGATACTTTTACAAGGATGTGAATGTTTTTTTGAGGTTTTATTTCGCAGGGAAAACTAAACAAATCAAATAAAAATATTGGCTAAAAACTGTCATCTTTACCAACTTAGTACACGTGTAAGCAAGCACCTGCTACCTAACAAGCACGTGCTTGGTGTCACCACTTGAGTGGTGATCCAAGAAATTGAATTTGCAATATATACAAAGATCTACTTAAATCATTCCTTTTTCATATAGTTTCTTAGCTTAATTATTTAAAGTAACAATTTAATCAAGCAATTAAATTAAATTGATTTCGAATTTCTGGTTGGCTCAACCGATTTCCCTGGCTAAACGCCTGAAGGTAGGAAGGAACACCTTTCGGGGCACCTTTCATGTGGGGATTGGGATAAGTTGATGGCTGAGCCGGGACAGTCCTTCGCATTTGCAACCAATAAAAATTAATTTACGTTCGATTGCAGGGTTTTCGCGCTCGACCGCCGTCGCCGCCACAGCCACCTCCGTTGATGACACATAAAATGCCACATTTACGGCCTCTTAAGATCCCAAACTCCACTCTTGTCTTTTCGCCAGCATAAAAGTGTTCACCTCGAAAAAATGGCGTTACCCAGGTAGGGTAGGGTAGGGGGTAAGGCCTCCTCTCAAAGTCTCAGTTGGTTTCAGTACACGCCTAAGCCTAAGACTAACATAAGATTGAGCGAGTAACCGCCATTGAAGAATTGGCCATTTGGCGGCTATTGGGCTCTAAGGCTACTCCTTCCCTCTCTCTCTCGAAACCCTTGGGGATCAGCGCGGTATAGACCTTTCCAGGAATCGGAAACTGGGTTTTGGACGGAACGACCGCACACCGCCTCTGATGAAGCCTGCAGTTCGGCAATTCCACCTTGAAGCTCTCATTGCTTTGAAGTTGTTGGCCAGGTTGTCCGAAAGAAATTAATATCCCATACGTTGGCTTTATATTTGACTCCTACCTACGAAGGGGTAATATATGGAGTGGACTATCTTGTCAAGCTAATTACTGAAGGCTTTAGAATGTTCTTTGACTTCTTATAGTTTTTCTCTCACAATTTGGGGATCTTTAAAGTTTAAATTAACTTGGATATTTATGAATTCCAGCGAGAAAAAGTAATTTAAGGAAAGACCATGTCTGCGATTAAGAAACTACTTTATATTATATTTACAGAAGGTTTTGTTTAAGTTTAATTAATACATCGGCCGAAGGCCACAGTAGCTATGCCGAATCCCTCATTGTATCCTAAGTTTACAACTTCTGTCAACGTATAATAAATAAATATATTATTACTAAAAGCGGGAATAGTAACTATGAATATAATGTTACAATAAATTTAGAAGCGCTTAGCGTATTTAAAGCGTTGATTAATATTAAAATATATAAAAAGGTATTAGCTACCGGAAGGGAGAATGAATATATATATATATTTTGTTCCCAGTCATTACCATTTACACAATATTTACCAATTGATTTTAAAAGCCTTTTCAATACCTAGTCTTACTATAAACAATCTTCCTTCCTCACATTTTAACACTCAAAGTATAATTCTTTGCCTTCCATACTCTCCTCACAAGGCGGCGCCTTTTAAATTCGTTTTATATTCGCTTAAAAAAAACAAAACACTGTTGAAATGAACCTCAAGCAGGCTTCAAGTTGATGTAGGTCTCTCTGCTAATCCGCATTCGGCATGCCCTTTTCAGCTGATGGGAAAATATCATTCGAATCACTATAAATTAAAAAACAAATAGATGCTTAAGTTTCCAATAAAATAAGCAGCGTGCATACATTAGGAACCATTACGAATTACATAATTTATTATTAATTTGTGTTAACAATGCGTCAGCTTAGTTTATTTTATTAAAGTCTAGGGCTCTACTGCGTCAGCTCAAGCGTTTTTGGTTTCGGGTGATGTATGTCAATGATTTAACGGCGCGGCCCTTCCTCCATTCGGGCCACCTTGCGTCGCAGCTCCACAAGCTCCGCCTGCAGGATTTCCACATGGGGTGGTGCAGGGGAAACTGCTACTGGCTGAGCTGCTGGGTTGGCAGCAGCGGCTGGCCTAAAGGGCACCGCACCCTCCACGCTGGCAATGGAGAAGTCAGGATGTATCTGGGGTGTTGTAACCAGCCGACTGGCTGCAGGTGCAGCTGGTACCAAGCCAGGACGTACGGGAGTTGGCGCTGGAGCTGGATGAGGTAATGGCACTGAGCCCCGATGGTTGGCTATCAGCTTCTGGAGCTTGGACACTGCACTGTCGCGTTGCGAGTCGAGCAGCAGACGCATCGCTTCCTGGTCCCCGGAACGTGACTTCTCCAGCGAATCGGAATCATCGATGAGCACATAGTTGATGACGTGAGCATGGGTGCCCGGCTTGATGCGGTAGATGGGCTGGCCACCGTCGCCGCCCGTGGCCTGGGAAATGGAGGGAATGTCACCCATTTTTGCCATCTTCCCGCCAACTTGAAAAATCGATGTGTGCCCGTTGACAACCAGGGGCTTGGGCAGTATGTACGGAGAGGACACAAACTGGCAGCATTTCCTCTTGGTCTTGTCCACAACGGTGGCCACTTTGCAGCCGGCGGTGTTGCAGGATCTCAGCGGGAGCAGAGAATCTCCGCCAGAACTGGCATTTGTTTGCGCCGCGTTCGACTGCTGCATTTTAGTTTACTTTTCTCCAGATTTTGCGGGATTTATACATAAATAAATGTTTCTTTTGCCTTTAGCTGGCCAATGGACGCACTTTCAATAGAGGTGGAAGTAAATCGATGCCAGCACCGATGTTTTGGAAACATCGCTAACATCGATATTTGGCAGGGAATGTTCGTTGCTTTACCATCTCTAGTTGAAATTGTTTTAGCATGCGCGCGAGTTTTAATTGCGGCCCACAAAGTCCACAATCCACACTTAATATCCACAACGGAAATACCCTCTTTTGCAGGGCGCCTGTCGATAGACCGATAAACTATATGGCGGGTAATTTAAATAGCATGTAAGGGATTGGGAAAACATTCTCTTTGGTTTTAAAATACAATTTGTAGAGTTTAAGTGGTTCCAGTTAGTATGATTAAATGAGTTGTTATTGTAATTAATACAATTTTATAACTATTTACCGGCTTTGGTGTCTTTAGTTATGAATTTGATTAAAAACATCCTCAAAATAAAAATGTACCCGATTATTTTAGCTAAAAAGTATAAGACTTCTTGGAAAATAAGACAAACTTATTGTAGCAAATGTAAAAAGTAAATATAATAGTAAAGTTTGATTCTGAATGCATTAAAAAAACACATTAATTAAATGCAAATCACGATAATATGTACAATTTGCATATAAAATCGGGATGAGTGCATTCAGATGTCTGACTGAAATCAGTGCGTGGGTGCAACGACCATTGCGGTGACCTCGAAATGGAGTCGACTGATGGGATGGCACTGGACAGGGAGATGGACATGGGTGTGGAGTGGAGATGGCGAAGTTGCACCCGCTTCATTTACATTCCAAGTACTTTAAAAGCGGACGCGAACGAAGCGGTCGTTAAAAGATGCATCGGGTTTTAGTACTGGAACCGCGAGAGCGGACAGTTCCAGCCGCCGCCAGCTTCTTTAATTTCCACTCGTCAATCATCCATCTCGGCCGAGTTGGTCCGGCACTCAGAGTTGCAGCCTCATTGTTGGCTCAAATGAAATAATTACTTTAGCACACAGCGACTGACTGCGTCCGAGGCTGGAGATGGAGATGAAGAGCTGGATATCTCCTGCTCTCTGTGCCCCTGCGTGCGTCTGCATCCTTAGTCATGGCCAATATATCGACTCGCATTAACCAACGACAACAACGGCAGAGAGGGCCGGCAGAGCAGCATTGCTGCAATAAAATCCTCCAACACGTTTCGTCCCGAGTCCGAGAATAATAAGAAATGAAATGCCATTTATTAAGCATTAATAAGTGCAAGCATCCACGTCCATCCATCCTCCAGCCTCCATCCACCGTCTACGCCAAGTGCTCCAAGAGGAGCACACTCCCATCTGACTCAGCATGCGATGGGACGACGCGATGCCTGTGGCCATCCGCGCTCCTTTTCTTCCTTTAACCCCGCCCGAGTCCTCTCTCTCCTCCTGGCAACTTGGTTAGTGTTATGCTAACATGCAGGCTCCATTTTGGCCATAAAGTCGCGGCAGGAAGGCAAATAAAACTCTTTTTTTTCTCAACGGGTGGCCGGCAGGATTCAAACTTGTCTCAAATTATTTTCTGGACTATTGTTCGCTCTATTGTGGGTTGCCAAATGTGGGTCAAAGCTTAACACATTCTTTTTTTAAATGCTAAAGATATTTTTATTAATTAAATTGTGTAAATAACTTTGAGTTTAATTTTAAACTGTATGCACAGAAACTGTAAGAAATTATTTTACCTGCACACCCTTTGCTGCCCGTGACTAATCAGAATTCAAGCCGAGTACCTGAGACCTTAAAAAACGACAAAAAAACAACAACAAAAAACTGCACACAAAGGACCGTCGGCACCTGCAGGGTTAACTTAATTAAATTCCATTGCGTTTTGGCTCAGAAATGTGCGCAACATGATGCAATTATGAATTATAAAATTAATATAAAGCGCACTTAACATGCAGGAACGTCGACGGCAGCGGAAATATTTCACCGAATCCAGCCCACAGACTGAGGGCCCGAGAAACCCGAACCCAAAACCGAGTCCATGTCCAGCCCCAGTACGCTCCTCTTGGCCAGCAAATGGAGGTAGTCCCTCTCCTCTTGGCCAGCAAATGGAGGTAGCCCCCTTCCTTAATTCACCTTTTCGGCAGAGGCGGTTGGGTGTGGACCCTAAAATCTTAATTGCAGGGAGCACATGTGGAGAGCTGGGTCCTTCTTCTTAATGCAAGGCCTCCTTGGAAGAATTAAGATTTAGCTGACACTGTAAAGGCAAGAAATTGCAATGCAATTTAGCTTTAAAATTGATTTAAAGAAAAGACTAACATTTCTTCTTAATTAAATGGTTATATTTTGTTGATTTTGGAAGCTCTTTTACTTTGTTTAATATTTCAATCAAATTAAGTAGCTATAAAATATATAAATAATATTTATTCGTATAAAGATTTGATATTTATTAAAGATAGAATTATTATTAATAGTTTGTCAAGAAAAATGTGACGTTTAACTTAGAGATAATATATCTTAGCATCTTTAAAGGCTCTTTAAATTAATTTATACTTCTCCCGACTAAGTTCACGTCTTTCTAATACCAAAGAATATGAATATATATAGATATATCCTCTTTGCTAATACAAATTGATGTATACTCTTTGCTAACCCAATTTGATGGATAAATAAAATTGTTAAATGTCTGATTTGCTTTGCGAATTGTGTCCAATGCAATTGTGTGTGCGTTGGAGTAGAGTTTATTAACGCTCGATGTTAAGCAGGGATAATGGCTCCAAGACTGGGTTGCCTCCTGGCCATACCACGTGCACTTGGTTGGCCCTTGGACCCTCGTCAAGGCTGATCGATTCGGACAGTTCGCATCCGAAATTTTCGGCGAGTCATGCCACTTTACACGGAATTTGGCGTAATGAGAAAGTATTCGTATTTGTGTGGGTGTTGTAGGGTTCGGTTGGGTGTGGCTGAAGGTCAATGAACTCGTCGTACGAATACCTGAGCAGGTGACAACCCTTTGCAATTGCCACTTAGCCAAGAAGCAAGAAGACCAGAAAAAATGAACACTCTGCGCACAGAGGCATCTAATGGCCGCGGCATGTGAACACGTCTGCGGCTTGTCTGCCGCCTTGAACAAGTTGCATCCTTTAGCTTTACTGCTCCTTATCGCCCTTTACTTTACTTCCATTCTTGTCTTATTTTATTTTTGGGCAGACTGGTACATAAAAAATTGAATTCCACGACAGCGCTGGCCAACACATGACATTCGGTTCGGTTCGGTAACAGTAGCAACAACAATGAGAACTTTTGGCAAAGGGAATCAGCACGAGATGGTGGCGGTGCCGGTGTGACACTGGACTAATAATACTAGGGATTTCCTAGATTTTTCCTGAGAAAAGCATTATTGTCATGGATATATTTCCTAACCTAAAACTTAACCAACTTCGTAAGCATGCAAATAAACATTCACACAGTTTATTTAATTGCAACCTTAACCTATGCTTTATATTCGCGGATACTAACACTAAACTCTAACAAGCACGTGCTTGGTGTCGCAGGAGTGTATCGTAGTGCATCAACGGCGAAGAAGAAACAAAAACAGTAAGACCTTAGACATTGAATTGCTTACTTTCCTTGCATACTCTTAAGGTCGTTCTAATGTATTTTCAAATCAAAGGCGATGTTTTCTAATCGAAAGGTACGGAAGAATTATTTGTATTAAATTTCTGAAGATACCAAATTCAGTGTAAATAAATTGTTTTTTAACGAATAACAATTTTTGTAGCATAAGTTTTTTAAGGGTCTTAAAACGTATAGTATTTTTTTTACCGAATATTAATCCCGTGTGATCTGAGCATAATAAATATAAAAATCGCGAGGCCACTCTGTACTTGAGCGCGATCAAGTGAACAGCAAGCTGCGCGGACAGTGGACAGACTGAAAAACTCCTTGTCGTGGCTGCCATCGTCTGGCAGACTGGAATCAGACGGAGACGGAGACAGACGCAGACGCGGACAACAACACTTCCAGCAGTGCAAACTGCGCAGTGCGCATGCGTAGCGTAGCTGTTAGAACCACCGCACACAGATACTCACTCACACAGCTTTGGCTGCGAAAAGCACTTGCAAAAGCAGACATCCAAGAGATCGCGAAGCGACGAAGACAAAACGAAACGGAGACAAAACGCGGACAGAGCTCAGCAAATGTTTCATTTAACCTTGACTTTGAAATTCTCATTGCAAAGGCCGAGGAATGCACGCCGACTCACACACACTTAAATATATATAGTGCTATGGCTTGTGCGATCGGGGCTTTTCTTGGTTTTATTTTCGATTTCCGGTTCGTTTCCTTACCGAAAATTCTCTCCTAGGGATGGCTTACCGGGATATCGACGTGGTATCGATATTGAATGGGAAATTTGTCGATTATTTAAAGATGTGATTTATATATCATGTACTTTACGGAATTAATTAATTTAGGAGAGCAGTGATTTCATTAACAATATTATTAGGTATTATTGGATTATGAAAACTGTACTCGATATTAAATCGATTTTATCGATAATACGATACGATTTTAAATCTCTTCTTTCTCCTAATGATAACCTTTATTTATCTTTATCATTTCAGATGAGAGCTAGCCGGGACAAGAGCCTTCAAACCAATTACAGAATCTAAGGACTTGAATTATATACACAGGACAGGAATAGGATTGGATTACAATAGCTCAGCTCAATTTTAGAGCCAACTGCAACACTTTTGTACGCCGTGAGAATTGCGGAACCAAAAGGTATGATTCCAATCCTATATGCTCTTCTTTTCTTATGAAAACGATCTATAAAAATAATAAAATTGCTTAAAAAGAAAGGAAGAACAACTTACCAACTTGCAACTTAACAACTAAAAGATATCTGTCTCTAAATTACGATTCATTATTGGTAATGCTTTTAAAGCAAATCTCTTTGGAATTTACACAACTCCCCATTTAAACTGTTCTTAAATGTGCGTCCATCGACCATCCTGTAATTGGAATGCCCTCTGGAATTGTATCTGTGACCGAATCCGCACTTCCACTTGTTCAGAACATCCGTTTGGCAGTGCATCCGCCAGCTCGATGGCACCATTAATCGAATTGAATACGACTGTATCCTTGCGGGGCCCTCATCCTTCGCAGCCTGCTGTGCTACCAGCTCTCCCCTAGAAATCCGCATTGAATGGAATTTGAAAATCGATAAATGGCAATGGCGACGGAAATTGCTGTTGCATGGCGGTTGACATCGTGTTAATGGGCCACTTATAACGGCTTTGTTAGCGCTGCTTGCACACGGATCTGTTTCTCCTCGCCGCCTCATCCTGCGGGCGTTTTGGCCTTGTTTTCGCCGCAGCTGCTGCTGTTTTTGGCCAACAACGGCGACGACGACACGTGCCATGTTCCAAAGGCATGAATTATCCAGGCGCACACCGAGCGCTGTTCCGCTTCCTTGGCGGAAAGGTGTTCGCCTGAGCTGCCGCTAATTAAATTTAATTTAAAACAAAGCTCGGCATTTCGTCAACGTTCGCAAGGATGGCGGATCCCCAAGCCAGACCGAACCCAGTGTTAACTCATAATTGACGACTGCTGTTGGTGGTGGCGAGCGAACAGTGTCTTAAATTACCGACACGAGTTGGGTCCTGGCTCCTGGCTCCTGTCCTCTGGCTCCTTTTTCTGCCCCGTTTAAATTAGATGCCATAAAAAATGTTAGACTGCAGCGGAGAAAATAATGCACTGGGAAAAATTAAGATATCCCCGAGACTAGTTCGATTTCAGGCTTGTTTTATGGTGTTTTCATACTTCACATTTATAAAAGATATAATTTACATCCTTGAAATTATTATAAAGAAGCTTCTCAGTGCAAAAACCAGGACGTTGTCCGTGGGCCAAGGATTGGAGGATTGGTGGTTCCGGCGCCGGACCTTCCGCTAAGTACCGAGACATGTTATTGGCTTGTCCGTTTTAGTTTTTTGTTTGCCAGCTTGCTCTGTGCATCGTTCTTGGATCCTGCTCCTCCTCTTTTTGGCCGCAGGACCCAGCAAAAGAGCAGCTGGGACTTAGTCTTAGGCGTTGTCTAAGCGAAGGCAGGTGGCTCGAGCCATCCAGCGATTAAAAGTCAGCGATCTTCAACGACCATTGTCTCTAAAAAATAAACAAAACGAAAAAGTTGAAAGAAAGCAAAGGAGCGGAAGACAAGGGAATTGCCAGAAAGGAGGCAGGGAATAGCCAGAAAGGAGCCCCAAAGCCCTTGGTGCTTAGTAAACAAAGTCCGGCTTAAATATTCATTGATCATTCGGTTGAATCGAGACCAATTATAAAGCCACACAAAGTATGACCCAAGGCCAGAGCCAAAAGAATCGATGTGGATTCATTAGAATGCCCAGAAAGTGCACCTTCTTCAATTGGAGTTTCCAGTTAAGATGTATATCTCGGGGCCATGTCTGGGTCCGATCCAAAAACAAGTATTTGTTTACCGTTAGGGGAGCAATCAAAACGGCGATCCGCCGCTCTTCTTGCCCCTCGGAGCTCCCCTGGTGATGGTGCCCCACTTTGAAGGCCAGCGGCCACGAAACCTATGATTAAAATTTAGGTCTGATACTCGCAGTTCGCTTCGGTGGATCATCATTTCGTGTATATATATTGTTATATATATGCATGTGCGTAATTGCCCGTCTTGATCGCGATCCTTCTCAAATTAAAGTTAACTCCTCCCCTTTCATGACGGGGGGCAAGAGCTACCTGAGGCCCAAGTTAGATTTCAACTAATATCAACTTGATGCACGCTTTCGTATGAGCCAAGCAAGAGGCAAGGCTTATTTTCAACAACAAATTATATACAGAGAGCTACGGGTCACAATTAGGTGCATTCACATATGAATTAGGGTTCAAACAAAGCGTTATAATAAATTAAATAATTATAAAACAATCAAAGATATAGTTAAGCTCTATTTTGCATATCTGATGCTTGTAAAAACACCGTAACTCATCGATGAATTTATTTATTTTAGTTATTTATTCGCCAATTGATATTTCCTTAAATAGCTACTTATAAATCTAACTTACCATTTATTTTTATTACATAAAAAACTTATGAGATTTTAATAAATGCAAACATGAACCTTTAAAAGTTGCTCTTAACTCTTAAATCGACAACGTACTGTATTTATTTTAGTTTATTTATTCCTCTTGTGTTTGAATTATATTATTTCTTTATTTATTCATTTTTGTAGCCCCTTGTTTATATGCTTCCTTGGTTAGTCAAGTCAATAACTTAAAACTTCAACAATAAACCCATTATACCAATTACTTCGCTGCATCCTTTAATAAAATCCGCAGTTGTCTTACTTCTGGGAAACTTATATTTGTTTAATTTGCATAGGATCCGTTTAGAAATGAAATTTATGCTCTTCAAATATGAATTTACGATTTATAGTCTTTTAGTGTTTCAATTAGCGTTTCAAGCTCGATTTATGTCCCCTAAATGTCATAAATTCAAAATGCAAATTGTCAAAATAAATGAAGATCTTGTTTAGACCACCTTAGCTCATATGGAAATACATTTTGTTGGTTTATTTCAATTATTAAAGTTCAGTTTAAGCCTAACAAATAAAACGATATTAAATACGTACGATCGTAAAATACTGAAATACTGAAACTCGTTTGTTGGCGGTTTGTGTATCAGCTTAAAATGTAAAATGAATGTAAAATTTATATTCTAGCGTGTAAAAATATATATATAGACTTTTCTTCAGTTTTATAAATAAATATATGCTAACACCTGATAATATGTTCCTCCTAAATTGTCAATAAACTATAGAGATCACAGATAACATAAATATTAGATTTTTTACCCCAGGTTGAGGCATAAAATGAGGGAAAACTTCAAACTTGAATATTTAATGCGCTTTAAATCAAATAAAATTATGATTTTGTGGACAGAGACTTATATGAATATATATGATATTATATACATTATATATTATTAAATAAACACATTTAAAGCCATATTAATGGGTCAGTAAGCCGCTGACGCCCCCAAAAAGTGAGAAAAGAATTTTCTGCCTTGCACTTTGGACATTACTATTTAATTGTTTTGGGATTCACCATTAAAACCAGCACAGACCGCATGGAGACAATCATTTTTCTTCAATTTCACCCAATTTTGCTGCCCAAATGTTGGCTTTGCACTTTTTTCGAGCCGCCCTTTAAAAAATGCAGAGTTTTAGCTTTTGTCGAGCCCCTATCTATGAGCCCTAT
This sequence comes from Drosophila kanapiae, assembly GCA_008042475.1. NCBI lineage: Eukaryota > Metazoa > Arthropoda > Insecta > Diptera > Drosophilidae > Drosophila > Drosophila kanapiae. The sequence goes on from VNJM01000990.1 coordinate 306,142, forward strand.
AAGAGTGCCTCGTTCTGTTGCCAAAATAACAGTTGTGTAAAATCCAGCATTAAACATGCATTTCATCGCTTTGATCGTCGCAGCACTCGTGGCCTTTGCCGGCGCCTCCTGCCCGTATTCCAGCAACTCGGCACCTTCCGGCTACCCAGCACCTCCGTGCCCCCAGAACTATCTGTTCAGCTGCCAGCCCAATCTGGTGCCCGTGCCCTGTGCCAAGGAAGCGGCGGCACCAGCTTACGGCTCTGCCGGAGCCTATAGCGAGCAGGTGCCCCTCTACACTGGATACCCCAACCAGCAGCAGTATCAGCAGTATAGCCAGAGGATCGGATCGGCGGCTTTGCTCGAGGAACTGCGTGGATTTAGACAAGGAATCCAGGGTCAGCAGTACTAGGAACGAGCCAAAAATTAAGGATTTGCATTTTCATCTATGATGAAATTGTGGGAACTGTTTTTACCAACCGGAAATAAAGATTATTAAAAAGAAAATATAAAAAATACATCATACTATTTGCAGTATACTTTTAATTAAAAAGAATCTACAGGGAACTCTTCTTAAAATGTAGAAAAAGTAGATTTCCTAAAGATTTTTTGCGCTCGTTTTTCCTTTTTATACCCTTGCAGAGGGTGTTATAATATTGTCACGATATATGCAATGCAGTAACGAAAGAATCTCCTGCCCCATAAAGTATATATTGATGAGCATCGTCAGCAGTGTCGATCTATCCATGTCCGGCTGTCTGCCGGACTGTCTGGTTGTCCTTCCATCTGTATGTCCATCTATATGTCCTTATTTCAGCGTGTCCGTCTGTCTATCTGTTAGTCTATCTGTCTGTTTGTCCGCCTGCCTTTCGGTTTGTAAGCAAACCAATCTCTCAGTTTTTAAGCTATTGAACTTAGCTTTCAGAATAGTCTGATTTCTATAGCAAGCCGTATTCATGTATGTCGGAAGGACCGAAATCGGAGAACTATAAGTTATAGCTGCTATGAGAACTATTGGAAAAAATTGGCATATACCACAAAGGAACATGAATTTCGACTCCGACCAAAGTTAGCTTTCCTTTCTTGTTATTTCTTAAACATATTTCTTAAATTATACGTACTACAAATAGAAGTTATATTCTCAATTAAGAGTTTATTATTTTATAGAAACAAGAGTAATATTAAACAAGTGTAATGCTCTTATTTAGATTTATATCAAAGATGTGAAAAGGTACTCCTATTTCAAGTAATTTTAGTAGATAAATTCTTTCTTAGTGATCACAGAACCCGTAGATAATAAACCACATGCTTAGATGGAATGTCACTGCTTTGGCGTCTGCTCTGTTTGTATTATTACTGCAGCCGCCGTCATTAAACGGATTATTGAAAAACCATTTTCCGAGCATTTTCCCTCTTGAATTTCCCATTTCTCAAACGATTCTCTCCGATCGCCCGATGCTGCCTGCGCTCGAAGAAGATTTTTGTCAATGGATGCGGCGCGCGGGTGCCAAAAAAAAATTATTGTCAGTCGAAATTGCTGTCTCTTGGGCGCTCGGTCGTCGTCGTCGTTCGCTCTGATCTGCTATCTGCTCTACATTGCTTTTACACGCATATAGATCGGCCATATAGCCCGATATTCCAGTTGTTGTAACTTATATAGAGCTGCGGCTGGACACGGTTCCGCCGGTGGTTAGTGTCCCGCGAAATCGCTGCCATGTGTCTGCCGGGCAGCCAGTCGGCCAAGTTGTGACCCAATTCGATATATGCTGGCTGGCCATTTAACGATTAGTGGCCATTACGCCTGAGTGTTTGTTTATTTTGCTGTGCGACCGCACAAACGATTCCAAAAATGATTGCGTAATTTACTCGGTGGCGACAATTCGCGCGAAACGAATTAACCGAAAAGAAGTTCAGTTTTTCGATTATTATTCGGGTTTTTTCGGAGTGATTCCATTGTGTGGCCGCCATGAAGAAGCTGCATCTAGGAGCCAAGCACAAGGGCAAGTCCTACAAGCCCTTTAGGAACAAGAACCGACGGGTGAGTTATGAAGATCAGCTGGCCAGCTTCAATGGGTTGGTGTAGGTTCCCCCCGGGGGCTTCGATTCTTTCCCTGATTTAGTGTCGCGGCCCTGCCCCCGGGCCCGGGCGGAATTCGTATATTTTTATCCACTCGATCGCTCGCTGACTGCTCGCCCAGCTCGTCAGGCTGTTTGCCACCATTTAAATACACCAAAACAGACACACACACACGGGCCAACGGAGTGCCTACAGTGCGTATCAGTACTGTGTGGCAACGAGGCGGATGAGTGATTGCATTAAAGGAGAGGCGGAGAGTCGGCGATTGCTCATACGACAGGATGGCCCACAGGGAACTACCGTTATTTTACATTTTAAAGACACTCTACATTATCTTTGCATTTATTGAGCAATCATAAAGCTAGCAATGAAATATTTTCAATAGGAGCTATTTAGAAACCTTTTAAATACTTAGAATATAATCTTTTTTATAATCATAGTTCCCCTAATATATTCATTATGCATTTGTGGGGTCTTAAAATTACGCCACGCACTGTTTTCTCTGTTTCCTCTACCATTTTCGTGTGTTTTGTCATTTTCTCTTGGCTTTCACAGACAATTGAGGGGGGAAAAGTGGTTTTGGCCATCACACCTCTTACTCATCTTCGGGATCTGCACGTAAACCCAGTCAATGTTTGATACTTTTGCGGTGGCCGTAAACAACTTGGCGGATTCTCGGATTTCCCCCTAGCCATGCATCCCTGATTTGTTTTTATTTCTGAGAACTCTCAGAATATCACAAAAATATGCATTTATAGGCGGTGAGAGAGAGAGAGAGAGCACATTACACATTAATTCGTAGATAAATCAAAGAGTCTAAGAAATTCAATAGATTGTTTTACAAAATATTACTTAATCCTGTTATAAATTATTTGTTTCAAAGGGTTTGTGCTGTGAGGTTTTGTAAATATTTATATATTTTCTTAAAAGTTAATGTTTTTAAACGATTTAAACTGCCTTAAATGCCTTTTCTATATTTCTATTTTAAAGGAAGTATTGCAAGTAATGTTTATATTCCAGTTTCTAGGACACTAGAGACTTATTACCTTTAATAGAGCTTTATTCATATAATTTAGAGATCTCAGTGACTTCACAGCAAGGTAAATAGACCAAAGGATAACCAAATATGCAATGCGGAGTCAACGGAAAGCGCTGAGAGCGCAGAAGAAAAAGCGGAACAGTGGAAAAGCGGGCGGCAATTGGCTGGTCTGACCATGAAAATATTTGTCAAGGGGTCGAGCAGCGGGTAATTGCACTGGAAAATGGCAGAAGAGCGTTGACCTACCCACAAAATAATAAAATAATAAAAAAAAAGAGAAGAAGGAAAAAGAAAAGCTGAAACTAGCGAACAAAGGGGGTGTTGGGTGTTGGGTGGCTTCCAAGTGAGTGTGGGGCTGTGCAGGGGTTTCGATGGCAACCAAAGTTCATTACTAGTTGTTGTGGGGCGAAGTTTGATGGCTCTTTGGGCCATCGGCAATCGGCGAAAGGTAAACAAAGAATCGACCCGCACAATGGGGCAGCCCCTTCGCTGGGCGCCCTTTGTTTCCTCTTGTGTTGTTTTTGGCACTGCCTTTTTGGAAATGTGTAAACGCAAATCGCGACCATCGCCCCGCGACCTTCCCAGCCAGCAACGATACAACCGTAGAAAGTGGGAGGCCACCCTAAAAATGGGTGGAGAACGGTGAGTGGAGACCAAGAGAGGGCGCCTGCGCATTAGTGGTAGTGGAGAATTGCCATCAGCGCATGCTCCCTCGCTCTCAGGCTCTCCTTCGCCCAGCGAGCTGTCAAACTGTCTTCGCTCGCCTGGAAATATTTCTGGCGCTCTCTCACAACGCTCTCACCTCCTGTCACTCTCAGTGAGGAAATGGAAAGCGTAATGTTTACGTTATAAGACACACTGCATGCCAGCAGAGAAAATACTAAATTAATGATCTTTTGGAAGATTTTAATTTACAATTAATTAATAAGGAAAACGGCCTTTTAATACGTTTCACTTCTGCTCTTCTTCTGCTTTTAACTCTTACAATATTCAACTGGAAACACTCATCCATTATGCTGAGATTACACTTTTTTAAAGTATTTTTTTTTTTAACTTGTTTGAAACCGTTTAATACTTATTAGAGAATCGAAAATATTTAACAAGTATAACGTGATATGTACATATATACTCGTAGGATATAGAAAATGATATTGTAATAAACCTTTTTATATTAAATCAAAATAATATTTATTTAATTATATGTATATCGACGCATTACAGCAAAAGTATTGTATTTCTTACGAAATACTGCTTGACATACAAGATTATCTAATAATTAAAGATTTGTGATAATCTAACAATTGAAACAATTGAAACAAATTGAGAAATATAGTATTGATGTTTTTTATTTAAATAAAAAATGTACAGGTTTTTAACATATTAAAGGTGTTAACAAAAAAAAGGGTCTTTAGTTTTGCCATTTTAGCGAAATTCCTCAATTCCGACACACGACAAAGAAATAAAAATAAAAGCAATTATAATTAATATTCGTAAAAATCGCTGACAATGCTTAAATCGCAATAAGCTGATATTTACCTGTGTAATCGCTTAAGCTTTACGTATGCACAATAAGTATGTGCGAGCAATTGGTGGGCCAACAGCTGTAACCCTTTTTTTCCCCCTCAAGCAGCGTTTGGCGCTCGCGGCCAATTGGCGGGGCTGCCAACAGGTGGACCTCCCCTCCCCAACCCAAACCCTTGCCCCCCCTAAGCCACCTTCAACCCGGAAAAGTGCTGGAGCTATCGATTTTCCAGTCTCACCGCTGACCAGTGATGTCTTTTGAATGGAATGAGAGCGTGGAGGGTGTGTGTGTGTGGAGAGCAGACCCTTTTGGCCACAGAAACAACTCCGCCTGCACAGTGGGCAAAAGCGGGCCAGATGCTCTTGAAAAGCGAAATTTGTTTACATTCACTGTGCTGTGTTGTGTGTGTGAGTGTGAGGGAATGTTCGTGTATCTGAAAGCTGAGTGAAGCATTTACGCACTGGAAAAGCTGGCGAGAAAACTCTACACGGATTTCCCGGAGCGGAGCAGACTTTTCGTTCGTCGATAGCGCCTTCCAAATACAGAAACGATTCAGTTAGCGTGCGGAGTAGAACCGTGTGAATGTCGGACAGTCGTCGAATCGAATCAAAATCCAGGGATGTGAATCGAGTAAAGTCCAGTTAGCCAGCGGGAGATATAGCCAGCGAAAGGATTCGAAATCAGAAAGGATTCGGTTTGATATCAACGCCAGCGCACGGTCACATTTTCGCGAAACCTCCCACCCACCGTCGTGTGTTTTCCAGTACACTTCTTTCCGTGTGTGTGCATATACTAGAAAAAATACAAAAAGTAAAAAAGAAAAAAAGAAAACCGATGTGATGTGAGCGACCCCACTGACATAAATTCCTATTTTTAACTTCAATCAATTTGCGTTCCGGATCTGCAATCAGTTACGGGCCATATGCAAATCATTTTGGGCAAAAAAGGCTGCGGATATTGTACCTTCCAGTTAACAATTTAAAGTTATTTTTTTATGCCTGTGGCTTCCAATCCGTTTTGACAATCGCCTCGCGCTCTCTCTCTCTCTCTCTTCCTCTCTTTCTCTCTGCCTTTCTCGCTCTCGCGCTGTCGCTGTGCCTCGCACTTTCTCTGTCGCACTCGCTGTTTTTGTGTCAGTGTCAAAATCAAATTGATTGCTGTTGTTAACCACCAAATATTGCCAATGTCAATGCTAAAAAACCGACAAAACCTACAAAACCTACGATAAAAAATCAACCAAAAACAAGTGCAATAATTTTTGTATAATTAAATCTAAATAAAAGCTTCGTGTCCTGCCAAACAAAACATACATTGAAAGTGTTAAATAAGTGGAGTAAACATGGTCACATTATTGTATGTGACACTAGCGTGATTTTATAATCTTTTTACAATATACAACGTTTGTATTACAAAGCCAAGTGAACAAGTGTTTCATAAAACAACTCAGAAGCCACAAGAAACTGCTATTAAATATAATGTTTCAATAGCAACAAAAAAGAAAGCAAGCATTTCCAACAAAAAACGCTTTAAAAACTGACTAAAAAACTAGTCACTCTCCGGAACTGTCTTCGAATATACGTAATCATTGCCAGCTCAACGTCTTGCCAGTCATCGCCATCGCCATCGCCTCCATCTCCACCTCCATCATCGGCAACGCCATCGCCACCATCATCGCACCATCTGGCGGTGCTGGTGCTGCTGCTCATATCGTCGCACCCTGTCGTCGCAAACGCCGGCAAGATATCCTCGTTCGAAGAAGACTACCGGGCTGACAGGCCCATGGTGCAGCGCGCCTCCTCCTCGGATGCACCCTCCGTTCAGGGTGGCCAACATCGGGAGTCTCGATTTGGCCTCGGTTACCCATCCTACCAGAGTGGCTACAACAAGCTATTCACACAGGTGTGCTAAGCGAAAACGATTATGATAAGTTCTTAGGGATTTTCTTTTAATTACGACCTTTTTTCATGAAGCTTTTGAGAAGCAATTTGCTAAATACAATTTTATGCCAGAGTTCAAATCCCACTGTTAATAAAATGACTACAAAGTTTGCTCTACAATTTAAATTAGCAATCAATTTCCCCGGATGCACCTCGTTCAAGGTGGAAAATATCATGGAAGTGTAGCAATTAGGACAGATTTTGTTGCATTTAATACAATTATTTATTTTCTTTAGTATAGGAAATCACCTAACAGCGCTTTGTATGTATGCTTTAGATTTTCCTTGGGGTTATATTTCATTTATGAGGAATTAAATAGTTTTATGGGTTGTTTAGCCATTGTGCTTTGTAATTATGAAATTAATAATTAAACTGAAGCAATTAAGCTTGTTGGTAGTTTATAATGAAAATTGCAATAATAGGGCCATTAATAAATAAAACACTTTAGCATTTCCGCTTCAAAGTCAATAAGAAAACATGAACAATATTAACCTTTAAAAAGTGGTGACAATGTGAAGCTTTAGACATAGTTGTAAACTATCCATAAATACCCTGTCTTTTTAAGATAATATATTACAAATTTATGTTTTTATACCCGATGCCCAAAGGATATTATAGCTTAGTGAAAAGAATATTTATAACGGACTCAAGAAACCATTGTGACGAAACGATTTTACTATGTCCGTTTGTCCGTCAGTGTGAGGCAACAAATCTTAGATACTATAAGAGCTATCATCAGGCGAAAAGATTTTACGATTTATGTCGGTCTGTACTTCTGATCGTCTGTCCGTTTGTCTGTTTGTCTGTTTGCCTGTCCGTCTGCCCATATGTCCGTTTGTCCGTTTGTTTGTAAAACAACAGATCTCCGTGACTGTAAGAGCTATTTCTACCAAATTTGGTGACTGTTTGACAAGTTTGTTATACAATGGGCACGCCCACTTCCGCACTTGATAAACGTATAACTAAGCTGTAGTCATGATTATTGGTATGATATAAACTATATATAAACGTGCTTGGAAAGATCAAATGTAAAAGTCAAAATGGGATCATTATTTCTTATAAGACGAATCTGATTCAAATCGCTCAACATCATTCTTATTAAAGCCACTTAACTACCATTAGCTCTAAATATTCAATACAACTTACTCACCTTTCTACTTGGAAAAGATATCTAACTTTTTTATATATAAACATGTCAAACATTTTAGAAGAATGACGCATTTTCTTTACCCAAACTATCCTGTTAACCCACCAAATGCTCGAAACAAAAACAAAAATGAAACCAAAGAAAAGTTTCCTGAATTTTAAGCTAGATTAAGTTGGCCCTAATCAAGTTAGTGTCCAACGTCAACGTATACATCAACTTTCTTACACTAATTGCTTGAAATATTGAATTTTGACCTGGTCTTGACTCATGCCATTGCCAAAAATATGCCCAAAGAATTTGATACAAACTGTTGCGCCACACGTTTTATACAGCAACAAAGAGCCATTAAAAACCGGGCATAGTGCGCTGCATTGTTCGCCCCGTTGGCAGCGGGCCAATTTAATTTGTTTTGATTATGGTTTTCAGATGGCTCTGGCCAAATTAATTTATCTTCGTGCAGCCCTATTTTGGCTTTGAGTGAATTTTGTATACTGACCCCGTGTTTCCTCTTGGCTTTTCCAGGGTTCTGCCGACTCGAACTACTCACAACCGTCATCCGATCTGTCGCTAGACGAGGAAAAGGAATCGCTTCGGCGAGAAAAGGAACGTCAGGCCTTAAGCCAGTTGGATAAAGCGAGGGTGAGTAACAAGGAAATATATAAATTATATAGAAAGATTCTATAGAGATTTTTTAATCCGATTTAATACATAATTCCCCGTTTAATTACAGAGCAAACCAGTGGCGTTCGCTGTGCGAACCAACGTAGCTTACGATGGCGCTATCGACGACGACTCGCCGGTGCAGGGCGGCGCTGTTTCGTTCGAAATGCGGGAATTCCTGCACATCAAGGAGAAGTACGACAATAACTGGTGGATCGGCCGGCTGGTCAAGGAGGGCTGTGATGTGGGCTTCATACCCAGCCCCGCTAAGCTAGACAACATTCGCATGCAGGTTGGGCTATCGATTGATGAGATCCTAGCTACAATTTCAAATAAATCTCGCATATTCGTGATTTCAGAACCAAACCAGACCCTCAAGACTGTATGGCACAAAGGGCTCGTCGAGCGGGAATCTTGGTGCGGGCGGACAAGCAGGTGCGGAGCCATCTCGAGGTAGCACACCCCCCACACCTGGTATGACACACATTTCATTCTCCTGATTTCTTTTTGGGCGAGGTTTTATTTCGTATATCGTTAACTATTTGTGAATCGAATTAATTTCCAATCTGTATATTTTTCGCTGTCTTCTATGTAATGTGTTTACTTTTGTAAAACAAAGTCGGTCATAGTGTGTACATACTGTACCGAAGTTAATATGGATATCTCCGTATGTGTGTCCAAACCGGCGGATGCCGCCGAGCTCCTTCTCGATCGATGTTTTTATTGTAATTTGGCGAGACGATGTTATTATATTTTTTCATTTGAAGCGAACCGAAATCAGAGAACCAAAAAAGTGGGCCAAGCTAAAAATCCCGTAATTTCGTACTTTTGTGTTTGATCTAATTATATATCATGCGACATCCATAATGAAGAGTGCAAGTGCAATTCCCAAGCTTATTGAATTCACCACCAAATGCCAAGGGGGCCCCCACATACTGTACTATCTATGTAAATTGGCCTAGAGCTAGTCCTCGTTCCCAGCATGTAAAAAAAAGCCGAATCCCTCAGCAGATCGGCCTAGACTGCCTGTAGAACTTAACTCCAAAAATCACTTCTCCGTAAAAACACAAAAGAAAACACACCTACTCAGCTTTAATTACACAGCCCTGCAAATTCTTTCCTTATTTGTTTATGATTAAATTGCGGATGAGGCCTACTCAACTAGGTCTCATTCCAGAGTCCAAATCAAAGCTCCTCGTTCATGGTCTGCTTGCGAATTAGCATTAGCCAACAGTGAACACTATTAAATGCACTCAAACTCTCTTTTATCTAACACCAAAACTGTTGACAACACTAACCAATGAACAACCACAACGCGACCCAAGATCCCTACAGTACAACACCGCGCAAGAAAAAAACAGGTTTGTCCACGTCTCTCATCCTAAACTCAGAAATCCATTTCAATCGCTGAATCTATCGCTAGCTCTGAAATTCAGAATATGTATTCGAGACCTCTCAAGCTCTAAATTGGGTTGAAAAACCCAGTAAACCATTTCAATCACAGGATCTATCGCTAGCTTTAAATAATATATTTCAGATCTATTTCTTAAAATGGAACCCAACAGAAAGTTTCAAAACAAGCTTACAGCTTTTACTTTTTAGCTACTACTTTTAAAGAGTCTATTAGGTACTTTAATATATATATATTATTCAGCTATTTGGAAACTCAAGTATTTTATGATACGATTAAATATTAATATGAAATATTAGGCTACACCCTGTTTCCGAATAAATTGTGTAGTTGCTAAATTTCTATTTGTCTTTCTTTCAACCCAAAAAAGCGAACAATTAGTATTTCTATATTATATATATTTCCAAAATTAACTGATTTTAATTATATGATTTTTATACATGGAACAAATTCAACTGCAACGTACTAAAATGTAAGGACAAACTTTCATTCAAAAATACTCATCATCTCTGTTTGTGAAGTCCTTGTACCTTGGCTCTGAAACACGTTGTTATTTGCGTCGTATTTAATCCTAGTTTGAACCTACTAAAACCCATGTACCTTTATTAATCAGTTAGAGTTAGAGTTACGCCATATTCGCCTAGCGTTAAGTTATATCTTTTAGGAAGAAACCTCACCCTCGAGTTGACATTTTGAACAGCATTAAATGGTGCGTAGACCGACCGGCTGCAAGCCGAGTTCAAATTTTAAATTCCGACAACTGCAACAAACCTGGCACAGAAACCAATACACAACTAAATACTGTACACAAACAAAGATCACAAAGGATCATCACTGGTCGATCTGGTAAAGAAACTGTATATATACTAACCCACTCACACACGCACACACGTGTCCTACGTATTTATGATGATATCTTAAAAATTGGCCTAGCAATTCGCTCTGATCGATCGCACTGGCTCATAACGTACCAATCATAAGCTCGCTCATCCGTTACCATTATCTCGTCCTGTTTGCCATGATACTAACGCTCAGGTGACGAATCAGATTCCATGGGACCAGGACGTCATGGCAAGACCCCGCTGGCGACGGCCAACAAGGAGAAGCGAAAGCCGTTCTTCAAGAAACAGGAAACGGCCAGTCCCTACGACGTGGTGCCATCGATGCGTCCGGTTGTGCTGGTGGGACCCAGCCTTAAGGGCTACGAGGTCACCGACATGATGCAGAAAGCCCTCTTTGACTTCCTCAAGCACCGGTTCGAGGGTCGCATCATCATCACCCGTGTGATGGCCGACATCTCGCTGGCCAAGCGCTCCATTATGAACAATCCCTCGAAGCGGGCCATCATGGAGCGATCCTCCAGCCGGAGCGACAGTCTCGGCAAGGTGCAGGAGGAGATCGAGCGCATCTTCGAGCTGGCCCGCTCCCTCCAGCTGGTCGTGCTCGATTGTGATACAATCAATCATCCGTCACAACTAGCGAAAACTTCATTAGCGCCAACAGTAGTGTACTTAAAGATTAGTAGTAGTAAGGTGAGGGTGTATCTCTACGAAGTAATCCTTGACCTTACTGATCAACGATTTATCCTTGCAGGTTTTACAGCGTTTGATCAAATCACGCGGCAAGTCGCAGGCGAAAAACCTCTCCGTTCAAATGGTTGCCGCCGAGAAGCTGGCCCAATGTCCGCCGGATATGTTCGATGTGATCCTGGACGAAAACCAGCTGGAAGATGCCTGCGAGCACATTGCCGAATACTTGGAGGTGAGCTTATAAGTCTCCCTTACAAGATTTAACTAAAGAAATCCTTAAATTGCAGACCTACTGGAAGGCCACACATCCGGACATACGAGCAGTGCCGCCCATCGCCCGCCCATTGCCGCAGGAGGCATCGCCCTCGGCGGATCCCGCGCGTCTGGGTCCGACGCCACCAGGTAAAGCCACACCTGCCGGTCCAATTGGGCTCATTCACGGTCGCATTGCCATACTCATTCGCGCGAATCCACCAAGTCCCCCAGACCATGTCCAAGAGAGCTGCCAAATTCAATCAATTCAATCAGTATCAGTAATCGAAATCGAAATCGAAATCGAAATCAGAGTCACCCATTGTCTCATCCCCAATTAAAAAGATGATCCGACCCATCACACACATTTCTCAGCGGATATATATGCATAATATATATACATATATATATCAGATTCGCAGTAAACGATTTTCATTTGCTTGTCCACATATATACTCGCCACACAATTATACAAATACAATTCTAAAATTTGTCTTTCTCAAATTCAAATTCCCATGACTGTACCGATAACCAATCGATTCTCCTTCCGGCTCTCTCTCTCCCTCCCTGGCTGCGAGTAGTAGATGGCGAGGAGTATATCGATGAGCAGGATCCAAGGATGGGCGGGATGACCGCTCCCGGCGGGGATCGCGAGGGAAGTCGGGAGCGGGAGCGGGACAGCAGGGAGCGGGAACGGGAGCGGGACAGGGAGAGGGACTACTGGGACCGGGAGTTCAACAGGGATCGCAGCTCCAAGGATCGCGAAAGAGACCTGGAGTGGGAGCGGGAGAGAGCTCGCGAGTGGGAGAGAGAGCGGGAACGAGATTGGGATAGGGAGTTCGATTGGGACCAAGGTAAATTGCGTTCCTCCTACTGTTTCTTTTCGTTTCATTTGATTTTCCAATAATATATACTACGTAAACTAAGTATCACATGCCTCTAGACTTGAATTTATATTAAAAGAAATTTTAAACTGGGTCCCGAAACTGTATCCTTTGTTTAAAAGGTAGTTAGATCTTAATTTCAGCTAATACCGCTCATACATTATTGTACATAGACGCAGGGTCAAAAGTAGCTTCGTTTTTCATCGTTCCCAATCTTTATTTTCCATAATTTAATTATTCAAAAATATTATTCGAGTTCATAATCAAATAAGAGATCATATTGGATCCCGAGACTATACCCTCGGTTTAAAGTAGAACCAAAAACCCTTTTCAGACCATACAAATAGTATATAGACTCAGGTTCATAAGTAGCTTCGGTTCCCCACTGACACACATCGACCCACATCGCTCCAACAACCACCGATAGTACTCATGGCATATATACCTACTATACTCTGACCCCGCTTTCTAGACACCTCTCTATTTTTGTAACGAGAGCTCCTGTCTCCTGAACTTTTCGTTTATTTCTATTATTCTTTTGTGGCCACACACACTTTACAGCATTCACAGCACGCGACATACCCGGTCCCTTTACAACAATGCTATAAGTCAAATCGAATTCGAACAATCTAAACCAACCTCCAAGACCAACACAACTGCGACATCAACAGTACAAAGCCAAAGACAATCGAATCCGAATTGAATCCGTATCCGAATCCGAATCAAAACCAAATCAAATGGAACCGACCGATATCTCTGACCAGATCTACTTGTGGATCTACCAAGTACTCTTTGCGACCCAAGACCGCCAAGAACTGCGAGTTCAGGTGTGGTTCTGAAAGATAGAGCCCATAGATTGCCCACTAACTATAGCTGACTAAGATTACCTCTTTGCCGTTTGAGTTCTACTAATCGATTAACACCGATATAAGCACGCAATCGCTACATAGAGCATCTATCGAACCATTCAATCGAACACCCATCGAATCAATTACCTATCGTGCGTTTTACCGACTGTGATCTCTGTACTTGTTTTTAGTTACACCGGGCGTAGTGCGGCTCTAAACTGCCGCGATCTTCGATTATCACATTCTTCCGGGTGTTTTCCTAGATCAGCCCTCAACAAAACTCAACCATCCGAATCGGCTCAGTTATAATATATATGTTTATGTATTCCGTTGTTATCGATTTCCCTATGTTTTCACCAAGTTTTCAAGTTGCAAACCAAATCATCCAATCGTTCGTTGTTTAGATCTGGTTTAGTGAGTACCACCACCCCGTGATGTGTTTGTGTTTTTATCGAGTTCGACCTTTGATCCCTCCTTTGGTTTACTTTATAATATCGACCCTCACTCCCTGAAAGCATCCTTGAACCCAGAAAACCATTCCATGCCTAACATTGACGCTAGGGATGATAAAGTTTGTTCGCTTGTTGATTTTATATTATTTCTTCATTTAATTTTAGAGAGTTGACTAACAAAATTGTTTAATTTTGTATTAATACATTAGCATTGAAATTGTTTAAATCCTAATAAACACAGTAGTTCGAGTAAATTTATTTATTGTATTGCTTAAACATTTCTTTAAAAAAACCCCCCATTTAATATGAGGATTGAAAAGATCATTTTAGATCTATGTGAAATAGATTTTCCTAAATTAATGTATTATAAAATCGAATACTATTATTTATTATATTTACTAAATAAAATATTTACTAAAAATAAAGATAAGCAAGAAATAGTTTACCGAAATGTGTATAATATAATATTTTAAGGCAAAGACTTCGCAAAACTATTATTAAAAACTCACTAGCATCTTCTTTAAACTTGAAAATTGTTATGTTTTGAGGAACTATATTTAATGCACTTTTTTAAATGTAAATACCGATTATTCCAAACTTTAAAAGAAGCTAAAGAGACTAAGAATATCCTCCAGAGATAGGTAGTAGAGTACACAACACCCTTAATGGACCAACCTCCGGATATGGAGCACTCCGTTTTGTCCCCCGCCAAAAACTATCGCCTTCTGACCCCCTTTTGAATGCTTTAGTTCTGGTTCTGTTTTTCGTTTTACGTTGAACCCCTAAAATGCATTCTATGAATATATATCACTAACTTAATGCCGTGTTAACCGTCTTGCAGGAGGATCCTCTTACCATCACAGCCGCCGACAAACGACTTCCGGCCGCCACCAGGAGCGCGGTGGTGGCGTTGGCGCCGGCGGCGGCGGTGGAGTTGGAGGCGGTGGCGTCGGCTACGAGCGGGATCGGGAGCGAGACCGAGAGCGTGAACGTGAACGGGAGAGGGAGCGGTACGAGCGACGGGAGCGGGACCTCATGCACTATGACCTCAACAGCGACGAGCTGCTGGACGAGCGCAACTTCGAGTATCCGGCGATGCGAAGCGGTCCCAGCGGCGCCTCCCACCACGGCCACCTGTCCCGCGGCGGTCGCCTCCTGGATGATCCGGACTTTGAGCGCGAGGAGGCGCAGATGCGGATGAGCAGCTCCCGCTATGGACCCTCCACCAGGATCGATGATCCCAGGGATATGCCGCGCGGCGCCACCGTTGTCGATCGCGATGAATACAGTCCGCACAGAGGTGGTGGGAGTAGTAGGAGAATGCTGAACGCCATGTAGGAATCGTGGATATAGGGGTGGGATCAGATCGATGCGAGAGTGCCAGGTTTGATGGAAGCACGCGACAATAGTTTTGATCTTGACATCACCATACACCAGCCTCAGTCCCAATCTCAGTCCCAATCTCAGTCTCAGTCTCAGTCCCTGTTACAGTCACAGTCCCGGTCCAGGCCCAGGCCCTTGTCCTTGCCCAGGCAATCATCCCTGCCCGTTAGCCGGGCCCCCATTTCCTACCTGCCCCGCCAGTATTCCTTGGGCAGTCACTGGCTCTCCTCCCCATCCCAGAGTTCCCTGGAGCAGAGTTCCCAATCTCGCCGAGAGCTTTATCCGCTGCTGCATCAGCCGCAGTCTCATACCCAGGCCCGACCCCAGTACACCCATCATTCGTACACATCATCAAGCTCCCAGCCACATCCGCCGTCCCATTCCCAATCCCAGTCACGATATCGCTATTCCGTGCAAGACACGTCCTTTGCCCACCCACCAAGATCGCTGAGGGACGAGTTCCTCAGCCCCACCATGAGCAAGGTCGAGGCTGTCACGCATGCCATTCGCAACAAGATCATTGTGGAGGAGGACGAGGAGGATATCCTGAGCACGGATCGGTTCTATTAAAGAGATTTCAGTCGCCATCCCGCATCGGCCAGATCACCACTTCAGATTAAATATGGGGGGAAGGCTCGGTTACAGCCCCTTTTGGGTAACTTTTTGGGGGGGCAGCAGTGCCAAAAAAAACACACAGAACACATTTGTAAATGTTCCATTCGATGATCTATTTATTAGCCACAACACAATACAACACACACACAGTAGCTGGTTAAAGTTAAAGTGAGCGTTAAAGAGCGGCAGTTAAAGTAACGAGAAAACCAAAGAAGAGCAGCCCAATGCCAAGTGGGGCCTTATGTGTCTTAAATGCTATAGCTAAGTGTAATCAGATTTTATTTGAGTAATGTGAATTTAAATTAAATGATCTAAGCCTAAGAGTTAAGCTAGTGTCAGGTCCCGTTGAGAAAAATTAAAGGTTAAATAAGCAGCCCGCAGAGCAGCCACCCAACAACATTTGTTGGTCCCCAAAAATGGGTCTCGTATTTGTTATGCAATCGATTGACTAAGTACATACATAAGTGTCAGCTTTAATAATTTAGTGAACGTGTCTTAATCTAAGTCAGGCCACACACAACCACAATACACACACAATACACACACACACTCAGTTGACTGTGAAAACGGCTGAAGTCTCTTTAATCTCAAATCGATGTCTAATTCTCGCATCCAAACTGTTTCTTCCTCTGTGCAGAATCAGCCCACCTGCTAGGTATTCTTCTAGTTAAAACGAAGGCACAAAACGAGTACAGTGCGTTTCAAAGGCCAGCGCGTATATCCCTAAAAATATAACTATTTTAATAACCCCCTAATAGCTGTATTCCAATGTAGGTCCAATAGTTTTTCATTTAAAAAAGAAATCATAACTCACTAAGCCATTGCAATCTTAGTATCTATACTTGGTGACTGACAAACAATTGTATCTTCCACATTAAAATGGTTTCTCTAACACATTTCTTCTTACGTAGGCACACTTATTTATATATCTTAAAAATCAAATGGGAGACTTAGACCAACAGTTCTCTAAACACACACAAAATCCAACTGATTCCGATAGTAAGTTACTAAATAATTAAATAACTCTCTGCTAATCTTAAAGGTATTTCTAATTATATTGATTAAAGTCTTAGTAGAGTTTTTTGAATGATTAGTTCAATAACGACAACGTCTTGAGCGAAACGCACTGTCCTGCCACCACATGTAGATCCCCCACTTTCCCTTTCTTTCCTCTTCCAAAACAGTAATACCTTCGACCTAGATACCTTGCCACACCATATCATGCCACACACCTGCCAAAAGCGCACAGTTCGCGATCGCAACTCTAAACTATATAGTTGGGTTGTTCGCGAACAGCCTTTAGACCCGGGTTGGAATCGATAATGATGACCCGGGCGAAGGCACAGCGATTTAAACTACCAGTGCCTTAAAAAAAAAACCATCAAATCGAGTATCAACACACAGAAGCACACCACCCCAGCCTCAGCTCCCTTCCAGAGATATCACTCACCGCCTAATAAATTCGCTTGCGTCAAAATTATTGTTCCGGTAGCGTGAGAGTAGCCGTAAATGTCGCGACAAAAAAAAAACAAGAAACGTTGATCTGGCCCATTCCGAACGAGAGCACTCCTTTTACAATTCCAACCACCATGCTAAATTTTGTCGATCATTCGTTGTCGAACTGAGCTAGAGCCCAACAATGATGAACCGCACTGCATTCAAATCGATCGCCACCTCGAGTAAGATGATGAATGGCATAGAGCAGGAGGCTTCCAGAGATACCATTTAACATCAAGGGAACCTTGGTAAAAAAGGCGACTAATATTGAATTTGACGAGTTAAATGGTGCCTTTGGCACCTTCCTAATCCATGTCTACATGTAGCCACTAGCTAGTTGATCCGTAAGCACTCCCGCAGAAGCTATCCTGCTGTTCCAAGACTGCAGCTGATGACCCGCCCCGGGAGGGCCGGAACTCTGGGCGGGATCAGCGACAGCGATCGGTAGAACGGTGCACTCCTATGTAGAAGACAGGCCAGGCCATGGCCCTGATGTAAGAGCAAAGATCTAGTACTTTTTTTATATAAGAGATACAAGGTGATAAACGTAATTTTTGGAAAGAAAATTTGAACAGCGCACGTCAAGTAAAGATACAGTTACAGATACCTAGAGCAAATTGTTAGCAGCATTCAGGAAGGGATGAATTTTGGAAGGACTCCAGACTGGGTGGAATGAGAAGTATTTTGCAAAGTGACTTTCAAATTAAATATATATGTACATCCCCGGAGACTAGAGATAGTGAAAGGGGATTGGTCAGGGGCACTGGTTGGAGCCGCTTTTGAAGAGCAAACAAAATATGAAAGAAAAATGGAAATTAACCGAAAGCAACATACGATACGCAAGCACTTATTGTAAAAAGTGGAAAAACCAAAAATGATCTATGTATTAGCTAAACCTAAATGAAATATTACTTTTTAATACTAGCATAAAGTTGAAAACAAAACCTAGATACGATCCTTCGCAGCTAAGCAGGGGCAAGCGGAATACTTAAGTTTAAACTTTAAACGGTCAGTTGATGCGCGATGTGTAAGTAAGAATAATATTGCACATAATTCACAGAACTGGTAATTCAATATACTATAATAATGGTAAATATATATTTAAAAGGATACATACATTTATAAAACGGGGCATATACATTTATACATGCATATGTACGCTCTTACTATAATTAACAAAATTTAAACCGATATACAGATACAACACAGCCGGCATTTTGTAAGCGTGAAAACAAAACAAAAAAACCAAATAAAAATAAAGGAAACATAAAATGTAATGAACATATAATAGATTATCCCAGATATTGTTAGTTACCTTCTGCAAAATGGAATAAGAAACATACAACTTTGTCATCAGATCTGATAGGAATATATTGAAGATACGTTGTAAGATGCCTTAAGTTTCCCAACTCGAATTCTTTGGAAGTTTCAAAAGCTATACTCGATAAATTCAAAATATTTCATTACATAACCTTCTGTCAGATGGATGGACGAAAGGTGCAAAGGCTCACTGCCTTTGCAAAACAAAAAAGAAACCCCAGGTTTGCTTCTAATAAATAGAAATTTTTTTAAATAAATAAATCTTATTTCCAATTAAAAAAAAAAAAAAAACAAAGAGAAAAGCTAAAACCAAATAATTCAAATTTGTTGACACTTTCAGAAACTCAAAAAAAAAAAACAAAAACAAAATACACTCACACACACGCAAGAAAACAAAAATTTTATAGCGAAAATAATACTGAAATCTTTAACGAGGATATGCCTATATATATTTAAATTTAGCGGTAATAACTTCTCTACTTTTCAAGCCACCTTAATAAAAAAGCAAACCTTATTTTTATAGCCTCAATCCAATATTAAGCCGAAGGAGAAAGTGGATAGTAAGATTTGACAAGAGCACGCCTGAGAATTCCCTATTCAACAATTGTAATGCAAAAATATTATGATTAACTAAGAGAACCCCACTCCGAATACACCAGAACAACATACAAACAGAACACACACGAGATAATTCTGGAAATATCAATCCAAATCCAAATTTATATAAATATTTTATACATGCAAGACATATACATATTGTAAAAAAAAAAATGGAAGAGAAAACTAAAAAAAACAATCAACAATTTCCAAGAATTGTATGTAAATAGTTTAATATACTTCAATTTGTTATAGATATATATTTTATTTTGTTTTGTTTTTAAAACCTTGTAATGTTCCTTTAACTTTACGGAATGGAAGATTTTCTGCCGTCTTCTGAGCTAGCTCACGTTATGTTGGTTTTTGTTTCTCATTTTCCGCATTCAATTGTTGTTCACTATATGTTTTTGGAAAATACGTAGTTAAATGAAAGCTAAATTGCAAATAAAAGCAAATACAATAAAAATATTGAAAATATATGGCAATTGTTTTATTCCTAGGGAATGGGATTACAAGACAATTACTGCAATGAGTGCACTTATAATTCCCAAGTAGGAATTCGGTGACACCCTATAATATATCATCAAATAGTACTAATGAGGAACGTTGGCGTGTACGGATGCTGATGTGCTTGTTTTCGGCCAAAAGGTAAATGAGTTCCTATTAGTCTTGATTACGTGGGTTAATCCATAAACCGACAACATCTCGAGATAGTAAAAACCCTTAAATATATATTAACGTTTAACCTTTAACATTTAACATTTAATTTAACTTAGTAACTATCATTTTCATTTCTCTGACTGCTATAGTTCTCGATAGATCTATAGAAAAGTTAAGGATGAACGTATATATCTTAAACGTTTAGACTAATTTGTTTTCTCTTTTTTACTTATGCTAAATTTCCACCAAAATACTATAGCCTCGTCCTCTTATATTATGAAAGGCTTCTATTAATTTCTGACAGCATTTTTTAAATGCATCGTTTTTCAGCACAGGGTCATAAATGGGTTAATTTTGTTGTTTTGCACGCAAAGGCGAAAACAACTCACACAAAGAGGAACCGATCAAAGAGAGCAGAGAACAGAGAACAGAGAGGAATGAGAGAAATCGGGATCCAAGTGGGGCTCTCCGCTCAGTTATCATTCCGAAAACAAGAACGATCGCCAGTGCACTGGGGGAGCAGGGAGAGCGGCTGTCAAAGTCAGGTTCGATGGCCGGCCGGTTTCGCTCGCAAAGTCAGTACAATTTGCTAGCTGAATGTCGCAGATCGCGTGTTGCGGAATAAGTGATTGGCGAAAAATTATCAAAATTGTTCAGGTTTCTTTTTAGATCTTTAACAATATCAAATATGCCGCTGAATATTAAGAAAGTTCTCGTCTGCGATGCTGTGGACAAATCCTGCGTGGAGCTGCTGGAACAGCATGGAATAAACGTAAGTTTATTCAATGAACACGAAGCTTTTTCAATTGTGCAAATACGCCTGCACACCCATACAAGTGCTTGCAAGTACAGTGATCACTCTCAAAGAATGACGATAAGCAGAATAAAAGTCAAGTATATTTATTAACAGTTTTAAAAAATATATATGTTGAGTTAATCTCTGATGATAATGATGAATTTCTTGCACGTTGAAGCACTACGGTCAAGCACGTGCTTGTTAGTGTTAGGTTTAGTAGGAACGATAGGTATATTACATAGTATAGTTAAAGTTTGCGAGGAAATTACTGTATTAATATATATTACAGTATCAATAATAATGATACAAAATGTAGTTGCCATATAAGTATAAATAAAAAAAGAATAAAATAACAATTATAACTATTTATTATTTATTTCCAATTGATTTATTCTCCTATATTTTTTTCAAGAACGTCTACCATTTGCGAGTCATTACTGTAAATGCATTCAAGTATTTGTGGACACACAAACAATACTTGTACTTAATTGATTGCACATTTTAATCAAAGTTATTTCGCATTTTTCTTATTTTGACAAGGTTACCTACAAGCTGAAACTCCCCGTTGAGGAGCTCTGCAAGGAGGTTAAGGTAAGTGGGGCTTAGGGATTACAAAACAGGTGAATTAAGGTGTGTTTCTGCATGTGAGAGATAGTAGCTGGAATGTAATTGAAAGCTCTTACAAATGCGGTTTAAAGACACGTGCTGGGAGATGGATTTCCCTTTCCCTTCCCGGCAACCTATCTCAATTCTCAATTAGTCTGTAACTAAGCGCAAACTTACGCAAGGAATCAGCAGAGCAACTTAAAAGTGGAAAATAAAAAGACAAAACAGAATTGTTTTGTCGGCAAAAGCAAATGCAAATGTATTATCAGCAGCACATTCCTTCCACTCGATTTGCATTTTAGAATTCATTTTGTTTGTTTATTATAAAATCTGTGATAATGACTTGACAGGAGTGGAATTCTTTTTCAACAATGTCAATAAATGTAATAGTCATTACTTGTGTTATTGCATGACTTACAATATATTTTCGATTGCATTTCTAGGACTAAACCAAAGATTTGCTAAACCTTTAATCAATTCCAACAAAGTCTATTATTTTCTGATGGCAGTATACGTTTTCCTCAGATTTTGTTTCTATTTATATTACGTGCCATTGCGTGCCATTCGGCCTGAAACTTTAGCAAGTGTATTTTATGGATTTTTTTTGAATAATGCATGTCTGCTTGTACATACAAACGTATTTATATTCGCAAACAAATCTGTTTAAATGGATTCTTCATTTAGAGAAATTTGATAAATTGCTGGTCTGCTGAAAATCCAAAGTGTATTTTATGCATTTTGTTTGAATAATGCATATCTGCTTGTACATACAAACGTATTTATATTCGCAAACAAATCTGTTTAAATGGGTTCTTCATTTAGAGAAATTTGATAAATTGCTGGTCTGCTGAAAATGCATTTAAAGCTTAAATTGCTGACATATTTGTCTGCTAACAAGAAAATGGTTGTTAGCACATTTGGTGGCAATTTGAAAAGCAGTCTTAAGTATTTTAAAATATTTAAATCTACATCTCTAAGCATAGACTTATCATGATGTCTCACTCTAAAGTGTTAAATTAATAAACCTAGACACACTAGACATAATTATCACCATCTATGTAGGCCCAATTGAATATTTCTTATCAAGACAACCGCCGGATCAGACGATGTTAATATAATGTTCCAAAGAAGAAACCGAAAAATTCTGGAATTTGCCCAGTGCCTCAAATAATCTCTCCATAAAATTGATAACAAACCAAGCAGCTGACCAAGATGAAACACTTGGAGTTTCCCAGATGCTAAGGGTTACCAATGGATGCCCCATCTACCCTTCAGCATTAATTAGAGCACTTTGTTTGGTCAACCAATTGGTTGTGGAAATTACACGCAAAATTACTAGTGACGTACTTGTAAATATTTACGTTTACTAATTATTAAATTCCTTTATTTAACAGAACTTTGACGCCGCCATTGTGCGCTCGGATACGAAAATAACCGCGGAAGTTCTGGCCGCCGGATCCGGGAGTCTAAAGGTTGTGGGCCGAGCGGGTGCCGGTGTCGACAACATCGATGTTCCTGCAGCCACGGCCCAGAATGTCGTTGTCCTCAAGTAAGTGCTCCCTAAGCCGCCGGTGCATTGCACGGCGTCGCCGTCGAAAAGGATTCCACCCAGCGCTGTGCTAATATTTGCATAGACACCCTCTCCCCAAAAAAATAAAAAAACAACACCCCTTCTAGAGGGAATTATTATTTTAGTCAAGGGTTTTTAATGCAGGAAAGGAGACTTATGTATGTCTTTATGTCTGCTCTTTATGAGAACAACATAATTAGCATAAATTCATTGTTTTCTTGAGAGATAATTGCCTGGAATTGTATGTAACTTGATGTTTCCTTAAAATGGGTTTTAACACGCTTTTTAAGTATTAAAAATTTGGAGAGAAGTTAGGTAAATCTTTTCCTAAGAAGCTGACCTTTTTTATTCATATATTCCAGAGTGACACTTTCAAAAAATTGTTTTGGTTTGAAAATTGTAAATTATAAAAACAGCCTTCATGTACCACAAAAAAACTATTCTTTTTTCAAAACTTCTCCATTTTGGTAACTTTGAATATTGTTCAAAGATCGTACGTCGTTGTATAGGATATATGTTTATCTTTAATAACCTTTTTACATTTTTTTTTAGTTCAGTTACTCAATTGGCAGAATCAGCAGTTGGGGAATTTTTTTTTTAGGATCACCTTAGCCTCTTAAAGGCAAAAATCAGCCAGAGAAAGTTAATATATCTGCCTAAAGTGTAACTACCTTTTCCAAGAAACCACTATGCCGAACAGTATTCCGCTCAGTGCAATTTCCAATCGGACAGCCGGCCCTAAAATAATTATGCGCCAATCTGAACTGTGGGATTGGCTGTCGCTATCGCATACCATAGCCAACCCCGGCCACAGCCATGACATGGGTCAATTGACGCCGTTTGATATGCATAATTAAGGGACGACGACGAGTGTCAAACAAAAGAGGGGGCTAAACGGAAAGAGGAGAGGTCGGAGACTGGTGGTTACAGCGCGCACATTGCCAAGGATACGGAGGCAAGCGCGAAAATTGCCATATTTTCTCCTTGCTCCTCTTATTTTTCGGTGGACATTTGCATAATGCTGTCTAGTCACAACAAACGCCACCGCTTAACCCCCAGTCCAGTTCGCTGGCTGCTGTCTATCGGCGGCATTTAGGGAATGCTTAACTAAACTGTCGTCCCTTTCAGCACTCCGGGTGGCAATTCTATTTCGGCCTGCGAGCTGACGTGCATCCTAATTGGCTCCCTGGCCCGCCCCGTCGTCCCTGCCGGCCAGAGCATGAAGGAGGGCCGATGGGACAGGAAGCTCTATGCCGGCACTGAACTCTATGGAAAAACCCTGGCCGTTCTTGGATTGGGACGCATTGGTCGCGAGGTCGCCATACGCATGAAGACCTGGGGAATGAGGGTGAGTACACTCTCCACACACCAGGTGCAACTTTTTGTTGAGCCCTAAGTGCTTCTGCACAGATTATTGGATTTGATCCAATTACCACGGAGGCCGAGGCCAGGGCGGCGGGCATTGAAAAAATGACACTGGAGGAGATCTGGCCGCTGGCGGATTATATAACCGTCCACACACCATTGATCCCAGCCACCAGAAGTAAGTGGAGTTTTGGCGAAAAATGCAAAAAATATTCAAAAAATTTCTCCTGTAGATCTCATATCCTCGGAGTCCTTGGCTAAGTGCAAGCAGGGTGTCAAGGTGGTGAACGTGGCTCGTGGCGGTATTGTCGATGAGCAGGCCGTGCTCGATGGCCTCGAGAGTGGAAAAGTCGGTGGCGCTGCCTTCGACGTTTATCCCGAAGAGCCGCCCAAGTCTGCGGTCACCAGAGCCCTCATCAGCCACCCAAAGGTGGTGGCAACGCCCCACTTGGGTGCCAGTACCGCCGAGGCTCAGGTCCGCGTCGCCGTTGAGGTTGCCGAGCAGTTCATTGCCCTCAATGGCACCTCGTCGAAGTACACCAGCTATGCGGGCGTCATCAACAAAGAAGCTCTGGCCCATTACCAGTAGAGGATTCCACTCAGCACATTAAACAGATCCTTAAGAGACACCCAAGAGGTCGGCATTTATGTATAGGCTTACAACAAATTATTGTAAAAACTGCACAGTTATTAAACTACAAAGAAAGTATATTGAAATAACCGTCTATATGGTATTAGTTTATCTGAAACATATTTATTTGGCTGTCTGACAAGAACAAAATGCAGAAATGGTTTCCCCACCTTTACTTTATTGGTAACTATTATTCAAGATAAGCGGTAAGTCTTCAAATCTCTTCCTAAACCGAGCAGAGATGGCTATCTTGAAGAACTGTGAGTTCCTTATTTGTATTTATATATTTTAAGGAATAAGGAAAGAAAGGAAGAATTTACCCAAGTTCTTTCTTAAACCAACTAACTTTAAGAACCGAGAGCTCTTTATTTTTCTGCTCAATATATTATAAAGAAAAGGAAAAGAAAGGAAGTATTAACTAAAGTTATTTGCTATTTTTTCTCTTCATTATTTTTCCATTTCGCGGTTATTGTTGGCATTAAATAAATTAAATGAAAACATATTCAAGACTAACTTTAATAAAGATAAAAAAAACGATTCCCACAATATGTGCTAACGTTTTATTTATTTTGAAACAAACTTGAATAAAAATGTTGTTTGTGTTTAAAGAGAAAACAAACCATAGAAATCACACCAAACTAAGCTGATTCCCCATGAATCAAATGAATTCCATTAAATGCATATCTAACGTTGATCCATTCAAATGCACGGAAAATATTTGCAGTTTTTCATCAAAGGACTTTCCTCTTTAATTGTGTAGGCTGTCGGGGCTTTGGACTGTAACTAAAGTTATTTTGTATTTATAGCAATCCATGGAATATAGCTGTGCGTAGTTTTATTTTCCCCCACTTTTTATATTTTGTGAGCTTAAGGCTTGAAACAAGTGTGAATCCCTCAACTGTGACAGGATTGACAGATTGCAGCTCGTTCACTGACATAAACATGATTTTATGGACTTAGAGGTTTAAGCTTTTATTAATTGGAACTAGCTAGAAGGACATTACTTATTCTGCTTTAGGACTCAAGCAACTTAGTGGAAATGCAATAAATTCACTGCATTCATTTGTTAGCTTTTCATAGTCTAAGCTATGATTAACAAACGGACTACTGCAAACTGCACTTTTAATTAACAGTAGTCAACAAAAAATTCAACCAATCTTTAAAGTTTAAAGCATTTTAGAAATAACCTTCTGACCGTATATAAATAAAGCACACAAATGGCCCAAGGAAAACTGTTTTTCTGGGAAAAATAGGCGCAAATATTTTTTATTTACACTCTACCTTTTCTTTGCTTCGTTCCTTTTAAATTCCTCATCACTCATTTCTGACATTGAGTGTTAATCTTTAAATTGATTTATTGTCAACATTTTCCATGGATAAATTTAACAATGGATAAAACTTTTTTGCCCGCAATTTGAATGTTAAATTTTGACATTTCGCATGCAAATTTCCAGTCACAAAATTGATTCCCCAGAGATGCAAAAATAGCACACATATTGTGGGCAAATCAAAAAATAATCGTCCGTTTATTTATTCATCCATTTGTGCGCACTGTATGTTTAAATTCCAATATGCATTAACGTGAGTCTTCACGACTGTCAAAAAATATATACTGCAGATTCATTTAAATATGCCGAGGCAGGATCCGTTTCCGCATGTCCTGTCGTCTGTTGTGCCCCATTCAATGCAAAATTCACGGTACAGGAAACTTCATCTCGCTAGATTGTCGAATGTATTTATAGGTGGAAACGGAGCAACTCATAAGGTAATCTGAATCGTCATGGTCTTTAGAGTCCTTCTCTATTGTTGGCCAGGACAAAGGGAGTAACCAGCCATTGGCAACGGGGAAACAGGAGCCAGGAGTCGCCCCGACGAGAGTTAAAATTAAATTTTCATTTCAATCAGCTTACGTGTGTCGTAGTCGGCTCAACTGGAATCAAATTTAAAGCCGGCATTGAAATTGAACTTGGACCTTTAGAGCGATCAAAAACAAGTGAATAAGTGCAAGGATACAGTACGTTACATCTCTAGAAGACCGTCGCTTCTATATTTAAAATTGTTTTCGAAAATTGTTTGTATTACAACTTATTTAATTCACTTATTTGTTCATTAATTTAGCTGTTCAAAACTTTGAACCATTATTTCAACGCACACCAATTGTTTTTGCTATATTACAAGTATCTCAGTATCCAATACTGATTATATAATATATTCATATCATTAATATATCATTAATATTTATTAATATTTATATATGCTAAAAGCTAATTTTAGCATTTTATTTCGTAACAACAACATAAGGAGGTATAAATAAATATTATGAAATTATAATCTGAAAATAGGAAAACGCACTGTAGGAAAATTCTTTTTTCCCTTAACAAAATGTATTTCGATTCAATATTTTATCCCGTGCTATCTTCCAGACTCGCACTACCTTCCCTTGCTATCTTCCAGACTCGCACTACCTTCCCTTGTTGAGTTTCTGCCTATGAATGTGGTGTTCAGTTGCAAATTACCTTATCCAGCAATTGAGGCCTCGCCTGGCAATTGAAAATAAAAACCCGAGTCAGGTGCCAAGGCAAATTTGAGTGCGAAATGGCTAACAAGTTATGTGAGATGCCATTTGATGGGCTCATGCCAAAAAATTCAATTAGAAATGCAAGCCAATGACAATCGCAAGTAGATGTACAACGCAATTAATGCTAATTGTGTTTACCTGAAAGTCTGTAGTGGTGTTCCCCCCCTGAACCAGAAACAAAAGGATTTGCATTCAGATTTCCGGTGAGAAAATCCTATCAACCCTCAATGTTGTGGCAAGCTCTGATTTCGAAGTAGAGGGGTTCCAAATTCGCAGGTCGACGGCCTTGAACTTGGAATTCTGCAACGCAAATGGATAAAGGGTGTTCTTTTTGGGGGATTTTGTCGCTATTTCCTTTAAAACAAATAATGGTAAACAATAAAAAACAGGATTAAAGTAATTTGTTATGTAAATTGTTTTCTTTATCCTGAGCGAAAGCATTATAATTTATTATAAAGCCAACTCGGAACAGCTTAGGGCATTTCAATGATCCTTGACCTATAGACTATTCCTTTTAGTAAGCCTATTACGCCTTTGGACAAGGAAACAATAGATTATCCCCCATAATTGACTGTCAGACGACTGATTGCACGGCGAA
Organism: Drosophila kanapiae; assembly: GCA_008042475.1. Lineage (NCBI taxonomy): Eukaryota > Metazoa > Arthropoda > Insecta > Diptera > Drosophilidae > Drosophila > Drosophila kanapiae. The sequence continues at coordinate 334,095 of VNJM01000990.1, forward strand.
GTATGATTGCAATTTGGGAATGTCAATTGCCTCGATGGGTAGCAGGAATGACGAAAATAAAGTGCTCGACATAAGGAAGGCCAACCAGACCGACCTGTCCCCCAAGATATCTCATCATCGAGTTAGTCTAAATTTAAAATACCGAAAACCGAAATGATTTTTGGCTGCTGACGGGAAACAAATAAACAAAGTCCTCAGCATCTTCCTGTCCAACTGACCAACGGCAATGGGACTTGTGCTGACCCGGCCGCCCACTTGTCCAACTCTTGTGATCCCCAGACTCTGATGATTTTGTCATTCATAGACCGCTTAATTTTGGCGTAACCTCCTCCCCTGAAAAACCCCGACCACTCTACGGCAGTATTTCCGAGCCGGAACGAAACGAATTTCGCAAAAGGACCCGAAGGACGAAGGCTATAAAAGCGTGACTACGTCGCCACGAACAGCCTCAGTCTGCGAAGGACTACGGCCGTGTTCGAGTGTCCGGAGAAAAACGGAGTACGGAGCAAGTTGGGATTTCAGGCGCACACCTGTTGGGATAGCGACGGATACGGCTACGGATACGAATACGGCTACGGATTTGAGTAAACAAATGACGGTCGCCCGTGAACATGTGAGAGGCCGCGTCCATTAAAAAGCATCAAACGAAAGTCGGTGTCGGTGTCAGATTATCCGGGTGTCCCGGAGATCCTGTTCGGTGTCAGTGTCAGTTGAGTGCAAAATAAAACTTTATTGCCTTCGAAGGATGCCGTTAAGGATGCCAGCAGCCTCGGCCGCCGCTGCATTCTGTTGCATCTACGTCCTTCTGGGCTGCCAGGGGAGCAATCCTTATGCCTCCATAGCTAGTGGCTCCATTCGCCGCCTGTCGGACACAATAAATATTGGATTCCTCGCGGAATACTCCCAGATGCGGGTGAGTGAGTAACATAGATCCTCTTGCCGTTTAATTATCCAGTAAAGATCTTACAGAAATCATACAAATCCAGCGTTAATAATTGTAAATTTTTGGTGCCTTATTAATTGTATATGTGCATGCATAATACATCGACCTGTCACATTTGCAATTCAAATGGCAATCTCATTTGGGCCACAAGTTAACGCATCCTGTCCCAAAAAATACCACAAAATGTATAGCTTCGCCTGTAGGGCAGGCAAATAATTCTGGGAATGATTGCGCTGGCCCCCCATCAAGCACATCATATGCCGGGTCTCCCTTGAGGCGTTTTAAGCGAATACCCTAAGAATTGTGTAAAGTTTGAAATATTTAGTATACCTTTTCGAAATATAGCCTTCAAATGGACTTTAAAATAATTTATTTTATAATTAACAATGCTGCAACAGCAAACGCTTTTTAAAAAAATCAATTAATATGGTCTCCAACAGATTGTTATAAAATATTTGATTTCCAATATTTTGTAACGCAAATCTGGACATCATATCAATTAATTTTATGCTTATTAAACAAATATTCCGAGTGCAACAAAAATTACTATTTATATGTGCCTTTAAAATTCTAAAAGAATCCGTAGTAACATATTTCTTTTCTCATATTTTATAGCATTATTTTAAACACCGTTTATAAAAAAATTAATGTGGCAATCTTCATGCGAACTGATACGAAAATATACAGCATTTTATACTAATACTTCTTGGACGTTGACTCACTACAGTCAGTACACTCAAGTGGCCCTTGTGAGACCAAGCACGTGCTTGTTAGGTTTAGTCGGCGAAGAAAGAATGTGGATTAGTCTTAATACAGCTGCACATTCCAGGGATGGTTTAACCTTGGCAAAAGTTAAATTTGCAAGTATTTTGTTTATTCATACATAAATAGAAAAGTTATGTGGCAGGACTTTACTATTACAAAAACTTTGTACAACTTTTTTTTTATTATTTAGGGAGTGGAATAGTCTAGGACGTAATCATTTTATGTCGAAATATATTTCAAACTAATTTATTTGTCCCCTTAAGATTTCAACTTTGATTCCTTAGAGCATTCAGAATTCGCTGTAATTTCCGAATGGCCTTCCTCCCCATCTTGTTTTGATTTCCTTGACGTTTTGTTATTTGGATTGACAGCGGTCATGATGTCTGTGACGGAAAAAAATAATAATAGAGATAACTGCGGCTTTAACAGAGCCCATTGATAGCTTAGTAAGTCGTTCCAATCCCTTGTCATCACCCTGGCATAGAATCCGATTTAATTGGAACAAAACAAAAACAAAACATAAAGGTCAAGAGCTAGTTTATTTTGGTAGGAAAACGCACAATTTTTCTCACTTAACTGGCCAACTGGCTAAATAAGTCGAAAGCTCAGCAACAAATCCATCACAAGTCACGTTCTGCCTCATCAATTGGCCAAAGCCAAAGCCAAAGCCAGTGTCCTTGCAATTCTGTTGAATATAAATGGGGAAAAAGTGTAGATCAGGAAATATTTGCAGAGGGACGAATGTATGTCCGTTCGTTGACAAGGGTTTGTGAGGGATTTGTGTGCAGCAGCAGGCATGATTTAATTGAGTGATATCAATATATTGAATTTATTCAGTTCTATTGACTCTTTTTTAATAACAGCTAGCAGCGTCATTGTATTATTGACCAAACAAACAAATAATTGGCAAGAGTCAGCAAAGAATACAATATTGCCATTTATTTATCATCGTGAGTAAGTCAGGCTTTCATCACATTTCCTCTGCTATTTACCATTTTAATTTATATTTTTCCCATTCTGCCATATCATGTCTGCTTAAATTGCCCTAAAGGGAATAAAGTCCACAAATAAAAAGCGCCAAGGGAAAGATACTTATTAATCCACACTCTTCACGAGGGTCTCTTGAGTTACATTCTAGGGTTTATTAACACTTTGTTTGAAAAAAAAGGAAAACACTAATTAACCAAATCCTCTGCTGTCTACAATTAATTGTAATTTAGTTTATGTTTTCAACAAATTTTTTTGTTGTCGCAAAAACATGTTTTTTCAAAACCTCATTGAAAGTGGGGAACAAATAAAAACAAAGTTAAAAAGGCTTTTGTCCAGCTTTCAATGGCAGATACGCGGTTGATTTCTTTTTATAATGACGACCCCCACAGAATGGAAATGGAAATAATAATTGGTTTGACACTCCACGGAAATAACTTATATTTTTCTTTTTTATTTTCGGCACTTTTTGAATTTCAATTATGCTTTTAATGATGAAAGCCTTTGACCTTAAAGAAATTGAATGAAAAAGTTTCATCTACGATTGTTGAATTTCATTTGTTATTGATCCAATTGAAGCGAATCCCAAAGAAAGTGAAATAACATTTTCAATTTCACATTTTTAAATCATATTAAGACATTGTTCTGTTTGCGAGAAAATCACAGCGGCATTTTCCTCGTAAGACTTTATTTTAGGCATCGCCCCCAACAACGCTTGAGGCAAAATTTAAGTGTTTAATTAAGCTCAATGTTGTTCAAACAATTGTAATTACCAAAATGCTGAAGCGCGTCTATAATTATCACAAGTTCAATACGCCGTAATTACGTGTAAGGAAATAGATACTATATTTTGGGGCTAAGGGTTCTCTCTTTTTGGTTGCTACCGTGAATGAATTTAATTCACCATTGCATATCCTTCTAAGCTTTTAGGTTGATGATGCTCATTTTTGGTAAGGCTGTATACACGCCTTTTTCACAAAAACCAACTTTGGTTTTTTATCTTATCCACGGAATCTCATCTTTAAATAATATACTTTAAAGGTCTACTTTTGACTGTTGCTATGACAGCTGCTCCCTGGCATATGAACATTCAACTTTTGCCTCATAAATTAAAAGTAAGGGAAGGCGGAAACTTTATTGGCCTACTTGTTATATGCCCTTGACGAGAAAGAATCTCATCACATTTAAGAAAGCCATGTGGGCTAATTGTTAATTAGTTTTCAACTTTGTGAAAATATTAATGAAAGGTACTCAAGGATGCTCTAGGATTTCCAATAATTTTCTTGCTGGCTGAAATTGAATTCAAAATTGTGATTCACTTCTTAAAAGTTAAATGAAAAAAAAAGTAAAGTTTATAAACACAAAGTTTTTTAAGCAAAAAAGATGAGAAATCAAAGCCATCGATTGCACATCCTGTTGGCTTTTAATTCTGTTAAATGTCAAATGGAGATGACAGATACTGGGAAGCAAAGCTGCAGGGGAAGTTATTTTAATAAAACTTATTTTAAGAGAACATCTGGATAGCTAGGATGTGTGCTAAATGATCAGTCTACAACAGCAGTATATAAAGTTAAATTTTTCGAATTTATTTTATATTCTGCTAAACTCAAGTGAATTTTAAATGCTGCTGTAATGATTTCCTATAACTGATTGAAGAAGAAAGCCTGCTGCATTTAATTAGAAGCAAAGTGTCTGCCACATTTCCTGCCCCACCCGAATTCCGCAGCGTTAATTTCCAACAGCAAGTCATCACCGCTGCGCCATTTCAGAGTTAAGGCATCCTTTAATTAACGATTTCGGCATTGCTTTGATTACGAATCGATTCTTGTTAATATGAGTTAATAAGAGCTTAACGGATGAAATTAATGAACTCTTTGTTCGCATGGCGCCAAGCCACTAGCCTTGTTTAAAACTGTTCTTATGGAAAGTAGATGTATATATATAAGTATATGAATAATAAAATTTCAGCATAAAGCTTCAAGAAAGGATTGTTAAAAGCACGCTGAAAACTTTAAGCACAATTTTGAATTCAAAAACTTTGTTTGTCTGAGTTTAAGAGCAACAACAACAATGTCGCTGCCGACTGATTTAAAATATATTTAAATTAACTGAAAATGTAGAGAACGGTATCATTTTGTTTAAAAAAAAAGAAGCCGGTTAGTTATGTTGTTTAAGTATTCTTTTTAGTTGTTATTCCGTCCAACAAACCATCCTTTGAATAGAATCCATATTCATGTTAGACATTATTTAATGGTTAATCAATTAGCAAACAGTTAAGCAGCCAACCATATGTAGTAATTGCCAACAATTGCGTTGTTGGTTTTTATTTCTATTTTGAATGAAAAGCTAAGAACCGCATAGCCAATTTAAATGGATTTTAATTGAATTTATAAATATTACGTGAATTTGCGGTTTATAATTTATTTAAAACTTACTTTACTATGCATTATTTTTTTATTGATAAAGTTTTTAGTTAGTTCACATTACAAACTTAATGATTAGTTTGTTTTCGCTTTCAGAAGTATTAGTATTCAGTTGCCTTTTAATTTTGTAGTGGGTAAAGTCAGAAGGTAAATATTTTGTAATCTATTAAGTTAATATAATGTTAATCACTATTTTTAGGAATTTAAAAAGGATTCCGAATGAATTCCGCGTCAGCTCAGGCTTTTTGTTAATTAAAAGGGAATTTATAAAACTGATTTATAGCCATTTTCGTGAAGATTTGCCTTTAGAAATACAACTTTAACTTGAATTGTTGAAGTAGCCCTTTCAATATGTTTCATTGATTGTTCTCTTAGTTTTCTGGATTCTTTTGCAACAAGCCAAATTGTTCCTGGCAGAATGCTGAGCTACATTCTCAATCAAATGATTGAGCATACCCGTTTCTGTTTGTTCATTATGATGCAAATTTCGGTGATGGTGTCGATGATTCAGATTGTAATCAAAATTGAGCAATCACCGGAACTCAAGAGACCTGTGTCCCAGGCTTATATTAAATGCAACCTAAGTGAGTTAGCGTACAGTCCGTTGTTAACCGGAATCGCCATGGGCTCCATGTACTACGGATACGGACTGGTCTACCTTCACGCCGACGGATGGCTTGGCAGTTTCCTGGCCTCAATTCGAACGGCCAGCCTGTCAGTTTGGGTTCGATGCAGTCAAACCATGTTCCTGCCCTGGCTGCTAAAGGTGGGCCAGGGTCTGTATCGATTCCCCTTCTACCAGGTGGAGGATCACACAGGCCAAGGCAACGAGGCGGATTACTACCAGCTGTTAACCTTTTTGGCGATCTTCGTGTGGTACAGTGTGCTAATCCTGTCTCTCAGCACCTTATATTCGGCGATGAAAGTCAATCGCGACATGATGCGTTTTCGCCATATCGTAGTCTCCGATCCGGAATTAGTGGTATACGCCCGGAGGATCAACGAACTGGCCGGCTTTGATATCATTAATCTGGAAAACTAATCAAAGGGAGGGAAAATCATTTAAGGATATCTGTGCCACATTTAATATATCAAATGCGCCTTAGGAATCCCCTAAAACTTGTAGTATCCAGTATACATATTTATTTAAATCTTTTAATCTGCAGATTTCCTAAGATATACAAATATATAAATAATGTTTTTTATTTAATTAAGTTTCTGAGTGGCAGAGGTCCTTGGTCAATCATGTTTTTCCATCTGCATTTTCTTTTGTAGAAGAAATTTGTTTATGAGAAATTCCACAGTTTTCCCTTGCCACGATGAGGCGGAAGGAAACCATAGTTTATTTTGCTTGGCTTTGCTTTGTTTTGATTTACCGCTGGCATAACATGCATAAATTGAGGACCCTAACCACAAACGAGAAGTTGTCGGAGTCCTATGCGAGTAACCAACCTCTAATTGCACACAAATTAACGCTGACTTTAAATCTGTTTAAGGTGACGCTGGGCGGACTGCCGTTGGCCATCGAGGATGTGAATAAAAATCCGAATCTGTTGCCCGGCAGAAAGCTGGCCTTTAAGCCGGTCGACATTGGTCACAAGACGAGTGCCTATCGCGTCAAGCCCTTGAGGTAACTCCTTCATTTAAAGAGAGTTCCGCGTAACCTCCTCGAAATCGCTACGCTCTGATTACTGTTTCGTTTCCAGGGCGATGACACAGATGCGGGAGGCTGGTGTGGCCGCCTTTATCGGTCCGGATGAGAGCTGCACCACGGAGGCGCTACTGGCCTCCGCCTGGAACACCCCGATGCTGTCCTTCGTGAGTAGAGCCATTACGCATATCTGGGTCACCAGTTAGATACTTAAGCTCTTCATATAAGACTGACAACTTTGCTTTATGCCATGGTGGATTATCTCTTTTGCCTTGGAAATTTAACCGCAATTTATTTTGTACCTTTCCATAAAAAAGGATAATAAAGCTGCGAAAAAGAGACAAAGAATGTTAGCTCCGTTTGTATAATAAAGTGGATAGAATACCCTCTTCGACGAGGCAGTGTCGGTCGTCTGACAGACTCACGTGTTATCAAATTTCTCCGCCCGGGGTCTGCTAACACCGATAGTGTAAGACAGCTCACACAAATGCAAGATTAACGTGTTAATGTAAGCGTGTGGCCACCACTTGCTTAAGTTGTCACAAGCAGTTTATATTTAATTAATGAAGTTGAAAGTTTTGCATTTCACAAAGCAGCCAAAGGGATACTAAGAAGTTTACGTTGTTGGCGCTGCTTGTTTGTTTCCTTTTCGCCATTAAGTAAATTTTGTTTTCTCTTAACTTTATCTAAAATGTAAAATATAGAAATGCTCCGATTCTATAGTCTCCAACAAAAGCACTTTTCACACCTTTGCGCGGACTTTGGCTCCAGCCTCAAAGGTAAATTTTAAATATGAAATCTTTATAATTACTTAAAATAAAAATATTAATATTAAATATTAATTAAATACAATATTCCAAGGTCTCGAAGAGCGTAATCAGTTTGCTAAACGCCTTTCACTGGAAAAAATTCGCCATAGTTGTGAGCTCGAAGCCAGTGTGGGGATCGGATGTTGCCAGAGCCATTCAGGTGAGTGGTACTTACTAATTCCGACTGATTTTAAACTATTTTTTGGAACAGGAACTGGCGGAAGCACGAAACTTTTCCATCAGTCACTCCAAGTACATCTCCGACTATATACCGACTACGAAAACACTTTCGCAGATCGATAAAATTATTGAGGAGACATATTCAACCACGCGCAGTAAGAATTATGAGCTATGCAGTGCGATTTATAAAAGAATTAATTCATTTTATACATAAAATTCAATTTAAATCGATCAAAACGTTGACATAATCTAAATATATTAATTTGCTTCAAGTTAACATACAGCAGAACTGCTCAAACGGTGCAGCCGAGATCCCCGAGTCATTAGGGTAGCGCAAGAAGCTGACCGAGTGCACTGTTTGAGCAGCTCTGCTTTATACCTATTAGTCTCTACAAATTATTTATAAATCGCCCTGTAAAATATAAACTAACCTGTATTTAATTCATAACCCAAAACAGTCTATGTGTTCATTGGGGAGCACATTGCCATGGTAGACTTTGTGCGGGGTCTCCAGAATAGACGGCTGCTCGAGAGCGGGGACTACGTTGTGGTTTCGGTGGACGACGAGATCTACGACTCCAATCGAAGGGTTAACATTATGGAACGTAGTAAGTGGATCGTGCGGATCGATAGTTCGGGATAGACTTCTAATGCATGCACCATCTATTCCAGATTATTTAGATCCTTATATTAGAAAAGAAAAGAGCAAATCACTGGACAAAATCTCATTTCGTTCAGTTATAAAAATAAGCATGACATATCCACAAAATCCCCATATTCGGTAATTTATCTGACTCTTAGTTATCTAACTGTGCGTATTTTCGTTGCGTCTTTCTAACAAATCTTTTATCTAATTATTTCCCAAGATCTTTTATTTTATTTTGAGTAAAACTTTTGCGTTATGTTGCATGTTTTAGGCTATAAAATCTTTTAAGATATTCAACGCAATATTATAATGATTACATTTAAATTGGCAAATTACAATTAAATTGACAGGCTCTGGGAAAATAATTTATTATTTAAAAAGTTAGTTCTTGTTCAAGTTATACGTAATTATTGTTTAAAATAATTGGGTAAAATATAAAAAATATTAAAATTTAAGTTCTCAACTATTCTAAGTAGTTAGTTTGTTTGCGTTACCAATTTTGCATGAATATTAAATATTTTTAAATTAATTGCCAAATTATATTAATAATATTCTTTGTGTTTACAGCGACATTTGTTCAAAAATCAAGGATTACGCCCGTAAGACCCCCTTTCTGGTGCCATATCATCAGCGGGTCTTCGACAACATATCGGTAGGAAAGTTAGATTCAAGCAAAAATTAACTAAATAAAAGAATTATGTTAAGTTTTTACAAATCGACTGACTTTCTTGCCTTGGCTAGGTACCCATATATGGCTTACATCTCTATGATAGTGTAATGATCTATGTTAGAGCCATATCGGAAGTCCTGCAGCTTGGTGGTGATATATACGATGGAAATCTGGTAATGAGCCACATTTTCAATAGATCCTATCATTCAATACAAGGATTTGATGTGAGTAGCACTCGGTTTCCTAGTTTTCATTGAATAAACTCGAACATTTTTTACTTGCCATTTATTGTAGATATTATAATTACATACAATTTGAAATTATTCTTCCCACTCCCCTCACAGGTGTACATAGATTCAAATGGCGATGCCGAGGGAAATTTCACAGTCATAACCCTACAAAACGATGTGGGCAGCGGCTCCTCGACAGGATCTCTGGCCAAGATGTCCATGCAGCCGGTGGGGTTTTTTGCCTACGACAAGCATTCCCTGATACCAGTGAGCTTATGAATAAATATTTAAATAAATTTGATTTACCTAGCAATAATTTGTTTCCTAGGAATTCCGATATATAAGAAATGACAGACCCATACAGTGGCTAAATGGTCGACCTCCTCTGGCAGAGCCTATTTGCGGGTTTCACGGTGAAATTTGTCCCCGAAAGAAGCTGGACTGGCGGTATCTGGTTACTGGGCCCTTGTGTGCCCTCGTCGTTGTGGTGGCCCTTGCTCTGCTCATCAAGTAGTATTCAAGTGTAGTCTTTAATCTATTTTCTTATAATATTCTTACATTTTTGTAGGCATTATCGCTATGAACAAACTTTGGCTGGATTGCTGTGGAAAGTGGATATGAAGGAGGTGACTGTAATAAATCTCGGAGAGTACAATAATCCCAGTAATAAGAATATTGTAAGTATCGACTAGGAAACATAATAAGTTAATTAATGGGAAAACTGCCTCTGAGCCAAATATTTTTATATTATACACATAATATTTCAGTTCCAAATCTGTCGTCAAAGCATCCTTGTGGTTGGTGAGCCCAACAAGCGATCTTTTACAAATATAGGTAAGTGCTATCTATATATATTAAATAAATAATTATATATTTAAGAATTATCTCAATTAAACAGCGCTCTTTCGCGGCAATATTGTGGCCATGAAAAAGATTCACAAAAAGAGTGTAGACATAACCAGATCCATTCGCAAGGAACTGAAACTAATGCGAGAGGTAAACCACATATCAATATTAGTTTAAGATTAAAAATATTTATTTTTATGTACAAAGGTGCGCCATGAGAACATCATAAACTTCATTGGGGCCTCCATCGATCACGGATCTATGATCATATTCACCACTTACTGTGCCCGAGGTAGTTTGGAGGATGTGCTGGCCAACGAGGACTTGCATTTGGATCACATGTTCATCTCCTCACTGGTTTCCGATATCCTGAAGGGCATGATATATCTGCACGACTCGGAAATAATATCCCATGGCAATCTGCGCTCCAGTAACTGCCTCATCGATTCACGTTGGGTCTGCCAAATCTCTGAATTTGGCCTGCACGAACTTAAAGCGGGGCAAGAGGAACCCAACAAGTTAGTATATATCTTACAGACCAGCTTGTCTATACCATTTAGATTTAAAAATCTATTCAAATGTATTTTAAACGAACAGCTTTAAGTTATATTTATATTAAAATCCACAGTCCTTTGGCAGACAGGATGCTTTTCTAAATAAAAATCTATCACTGTGACTTTCGCAGGAATGAACTGGAGGTGAAACGTGCCCTCTGCATGGCGCCGGAGCTTTTGAGGGATGCCTACCGGCCAGGACGTGGCTCCCAGAAAGGGGACGTCTATTCTTTTGGGATACTGCTCTACGAGATGATTGGTCACAAAGGACCGTGGGGGGAAACGGCCTACACGAACGAGGGTGTGTGACTTATAGCACTTGAATAATTTAAAATAACTTTGTTTTCCCTACAGAAATAATTCAATTTGTCAAATGTCCGGAACTGCTGCAGCACGGCGTATTTCGTCCGGCTCTGACGCACACCCACTTGGACATACCGGACTATGTCCGTAAGTGCTTGTGCCAGTGCTGGGATGAGGATCCGGAGGCGAGGCCCGACATCAGGCTGGTTCGCATGCACCTAAAGGAACTGCAGGCTGGCTTGTAAGAAAAATCTGTTGAAAAACTTTTCAAGAATAATTTAATACAATAATTAGAAGAGTAACTAATTTGTTTAATTTATAATTAAATCCCTTAACTCTCTAGGAAGCCAAATATATTCGACAATATGCTTTCCATAATGGAGAAATACGCTTACAATTTGGAGGGCCTTGTCCAGGAACGAACTAATTTACTGTATGAAGAGAAGAAAAAAACCGACATGCTCTTATATCAAATGCTGCCCAGGTAACCCTTTAATTTGTATAAAACAGAGCTGCCCAGACAGAGCTACCAAGAGCAACAAAACATTCGAACATTCGCACGAAGGTTGACGAAGTGCGTTCTGTTTCGTGCTCTATTCTGTAGCAAAGACACGATAACTTGTTCCATGACAAGCATAATACAAAGTTTCATTAATAATTTTTTTTTTTGGAAATTTAACTAAAATTAATTAAAACTTACATCTTATTTCCGCTTACAGACCCGTTGCTGAACTCCTTAAGCGTGGGGATCCCGTAGAGGCCGAGTGTTTCGACTGTGTCACAATATTATTCAGTGACATTGTAGGTTTCACCGAACTCTGCACCACCAGCACACCCTTTCAGGTGGTTGAGATGCTTAACGAATGGTACACCTGCTGTGATGCCATCATATCCAACTACGATGTCTATAAGGTTATTATTGAAGTAAATCAATGGGGAATCTTTTTTAGCTATTAATATTCTTCAGGTTGAGACAATTGGCGATGCTTACATGGTTGTATCCGGTTTACCCTTGCCGAATGGCAATCGGCATGCTGGAGAGATCGCCTCTCTGGCTCTCCATCTCCTGGAGAAGGTGGGGAATCTCAAGATCCGGCACAAGCCAACCGAAACCGTCCAGCTTAGGATAGGAATTCATTCAGGTCCATGTGCAGCTGGCGTGGTGGGTCAGAAGGTAAGTGAACTCATTTATATGTTAGGCTCCTAAGAAATGGTAATATCATCCCCAAACTCAGATGCCCAGATATTGCCTGTTCGGGGACACTGTGAACACAGCTTCCCGAATGGAGAGCACCGGCGATTCCATGAAGATCCACATCTCGGAGGCAACCTTCCAGCTCCTGCAGTCCATCGGCAGCTATGTTTGCATCGAACGCGGCATAACAAGCATCAAGGTGAGATTAACTGCAAATAATTGCCAGGATACTAAAGGATATATTTTGTGTGTTTTAGGGAAAGGGCGATATGCGAACTTATTGGCTGACAAACCGCCAGCAAACCGAGCTCGCACCGGATCTCATCAGCACCGTGGACACGTTGGACAGCTACTGCCCGATGGAAAGAGCTAGCCTGGAGCACTCACTGCACCAATACTGCAGTCCGGCACCGAAGAACAATAGATTGGGATCCTGCAACTGTGCCACCAAATGCTTGTACAGTCGTCGATCCGACGACAATGTGACCAGCACGCATGACACGCCAGAGTTCCCAAAGGTCCAGGCTTCCGGGCCAGCCCAGGTCAATTGTAACCATTTGTGTGTCTGCCGGCTGAATAGCAGCCAAGTGTTCAGTAATCGAAGTCCGCGTTCCGCTCCAAGCATCACATTTAGGCTTTAAGGATTCTATTCGGTTAGGAATTAAGAGCTTAGAGAGTGTGTATATCAAGCTAACATAGAATTATGTCCATTGGCGTCCATTAAAGTTTATGCATTTTAAAGAGTGCAATATGTACTTTTAAATTTAGTATTTGATTGATAAATGTTAAAAAAGTGAATCAAAGTCAATAATATCCATTCAATTACAGTTTACATACGAGTATTCCTTTGTTTTGAAAGGACCAATAAAAGGACTTAGTTTCTTGTATATTTTGTTATTAGTAAAAATGATTAAATTGATCATTTATAGAAATACTTTTTAGTAGGTATGACAGAAGTTATTGTATCGATATTTGATGTTAAGCTCGATATAACGTTGCGATATTCGTGCGATAAATCGATATTGTGTTTGATATATCTGATAAATGTAATCTGTATAAAAATTCATATTTCGAATATATTTTGTTTAATATCGATATCGATTTCCAATTACGATATAGCAAAGCTTTTGATATAATTTTTAATGCTATATTTTTGACGAAATTTCTGACTTTCTCACGAAATACAACCCCACTATACTACTAACTTTTCCCAAACTTTCTTAGTTTAATCACTAGAAAATTTTAAAATGCAGAAGTATGATTTTTTGTTTAAAATTTTAATTGTGTGTTGTATAAAAATAACAGAACTAATACCGTAGTTCTTCAAAAGTCTTAAATCTTAATAAATTGTGCTTTTATTAGATGACTTTCTTGACTTATCTAAGTTTTAGTTTTAATTTTCAGCAATTTGGAAATTATCTTTCAAGGCCTGCCAACATTCATAGTAAGATGCATCCAGTTTTTGGCAGGTTTCCTCACCCCACTTGGTCACGGCCAGACTCAGAGAAGATTCAAACATAAAGGCCTTTCAAAAAGAACACATATCAACATAAAATAAAATATATATTTCGAAACAACCAAAAACATACCTGAGTTCCCTCAGCTACGCGTTCTGGCACCAGTTTGGCACTAGAGGCACCCTCAAAGCACTTGACATCCGGGCCATGAGGTGTCATTATCGAGTGAAGAGTGGCTCCACCGGCTGCAAAGCCATCTTCCTTGGCCTCATATTTGCCCAAGATCAAGCCCATGAATTCGCTCATGCAGTTCCCTATGGAAAGTTAAGAATTATTAGTGCCTTGGCATATTTTTTAAGGCATTAAAACTGACTGTGGTAATATGGCGGGCGGAAGGTGTGCTCCTGGACGGACCAACGGGGCGGGAATATCACAAAGTCGGCGATGGCTGTTCCAGGTCTCAAGCTCGGGCAGGTGAGCACAGTGAATATACTGGGATCGCAGTGATCGAAGCTAACCGAGTTGATCACCATGAACTTGGCCAGATCATACTTGTAGGGCACATAGTTTCCATGCCAGGCCACAACATCAAAGACGCTGTGGTTCTGCTTGGCCACAAAGAGGCTGCCCTGGAATTTGGATATTACCTGAAAGTCTAAGCAAGATATTTGGGGTTAATCATGGTATACTTTTTATATATTTTTAGGCAGATATTTACCTGTTACGGGCTGATCGTTGAACCATGCCACGGGTGTTTCAAAGTCCCTGGGATTGGCCAGGCCATTGGCACCAATAGGTCCTAGATCGGGTAAGACAAAGTGACCATCATAGACCTCCAGTATGTAGCCTCTAGAAAGGGATTCTCTATTTTATATTTAAATAATTAATTAAAGAACTTTATGAACCCACCTAGAAGGAGAATCCACACCCACAGCGAATCTAATGCCCTGAGGGATAACACAAATCTCATTGGGGGCCACAGTCATCCTTCCCAGTTCCGTAGTTATATTCAAAACTCCTTGCTGAGGAACTAAAAACATAATTTATTAATTTATTCACTCATCTCATCTCGTTACTTACCTATCAAGAAATCCCCGTCACTATTGTAAAAAGCCGATGACTCCATAGAGCTATTACAGGAGTAAATGTGTATGGCCAGACCATGACGTGATCTGGGATCGCCGGCACCACAAACCGTGTGCAAGCCCTCCACAAAGTCCACTGATTTTCCATTCCGTGATGGCAGGTCAAAGGGTTTCCAACGGAGCTAATAAAAATGATTATTTAATAACGGATTCAAGAACAAACTCAAGGAAGTAAAGCTATCTCAACCTGATTCGGATTGGGCGGCTGTTCATCCCAGTTCTGCCTAAAGTAAGTGGCTCCCTTGAAGGGCTGGAATGGTAGGTGCACTGCAGATGGTAATTTCCGATAGAGCCAGGTCCTGGCATTCTCTGTTCTGGGTGCTGTGAATGCGCTTCCCGAAAGCTGCTCGGCATAGAGCTTGTAGGGACACACCTGCGGTGAGTTCTGGCCGACTGGCAAGGAGTTGGGATACCGCTCGTCTTCGGATGAGAAGTGGGACCCAAAACCAGAGAGATACTGAAGTGGGAGACAAGCATTATGTTTTTGTTATTAAGTGTTTGGCAAAAAACAATTACAAACATAAAAAGCAAAAGAATCATGTGAATAGAACATTAATAGTACTATTTATTTTTCCCTACAAAAAGCTTTTATTATATTAAGTATAAACACAAACAAAATATTGCAGAAAACATGAAAAAACATCTTAAGAGCATAAACACTGATAAGATGTATTTCAAGAAAGATAATACCAGATGCCGTAAAGACAAGAAAGCAGTTTGTCTATTTGCATAATTAAGATCTAAAATATAAACCCTGAACTAAATAAACCGGCATGAGATTATAAAATTATTCAAGTTGGAAACTTGTTATTCACATCCAAAGGGGAGAGTTAAAGCGCTAGGCACGCGACAGATTTCACTATATTCCGAACTTGTATATTTCACAAGTTCTTACAAGTTTCCTTATACAAATTTCCTTTAATCACTTCTTTTTTCACAGTCCCAACATAATATCGATTATCTTTAGTTTGGTTATTTATGTTAAGCCAAATAACAATTCTTAGATGCACTTTAATAAAGAATTTCCGTTATTTTATAAAACGTTCACCTTATATTGCGACATGTCTGAATCCTCCGGCGTTTGAAACTAGCACTGAAGCTTGTCGTTAAGAGGCAACCTCTATTTATATATGCCGATCCAGTCCGGACCACTTGTTTCTCAGGAGACTAGACCAGATAGCGAGTGTTTTGAATACTGGCCGGAGAAACTAGTCGCCTCCAGTAAGGCCAGTCCCCTAAAAAATGTGCCGAATGATATGGTGAGAGGTAAACACCTGCCCTGCCCCCAAGTTTGTTGTTGATGCGTGCGGATTGTTTTGATTTTGTTACCAAGACTAAATCACACCACTGAGAAGCCCTGGAGAGGTATACGTGATATACTTAGCATAGCGGTTTTACTGGTTTATAAGTGAATCAAATGGGGTATACCTATTTCGAACTAAATCGTTAGTTTTGCCTTTAAAACAATAAAAAAATCTATTAAAAATTACTATAGTTAAAAACGAAATAGTAGGGATAAATTATAAAAGAATAGAAAGCTTATTAAAATGATTTCCCAAAATTTATAATTATGAAAAACCTCATAAAAAATGAACCACATCTTCTTAGAGGTAAGTTCCGATAAATGGATCACTTATCTAATTCTCCTACTGACACTCAGCCCTAGGGATGGCATAAGGTATACAATATATTCGATAATTTATCGATATTCTGTTTGATATATCGTGCCAATTTCGTATTGCATTTCTTAAATATTTTCGATAATTTTCATATTTTATCGTTATGCTATATTTGTATACATACATCCGATATATGTAAGTAAAGCGCTGATTGATTTGGTTCGATAACTAATATTACTTTATGATAATTTCGATACAGTTTTGAACACGATATTTTTGCCGTTTTATCAAACCTGACTTTTTCTAGTAAGTTTTATTGATTTTTCGTTCGAAAAGAATCAAACTACACCCAGAGATCCCCCATAAGAAAAGCTCATCGATATTGTAAACTAAGTAACTAGTTGTGTAATTTATTGCGGCAAAGATTCAAAGTTATAGTTAATGTGGTGTAGGCAATACAATACAATACAGTTGATGTGTGTGCTCTGTCTGTATATTAAAATACTTAAAGTACTTTTTTATGCGGTAATTAAACCTAAATTAGTACGAGTATACATTAAATTAAACATTTAAGGACATACAGCGCTCGTGAGTAAGGTGAGTAAAAGCGGAGATTCACTCGTAGGACTGGCGAAATCTTTACGGATCCTAATGATTGTGTGTTCGATTGAGATATGCACGGCATATCCGATCTGTCTGTCTGTCTGGCATTCAAGAAAATAAGTGAAAATATAATAATAATTATTAAGAAATGAATGTGTATATGAACTTTACACTTAGAAAACAAAAAAGGAAGAGGGAAACTTAAATAAGGTAAATGGAAAGATAGTATAAAATATTTGTCCCGAAATATATACTGATTGGGTTGCGATTAAAATGACGGACACTGGTTCGTTAATGGAGATGCTACGCTTTTTTGCATTACGCATGGAAATAGATGCTTTTAAGGGGGAATACTGCGACTCCTACTGCGCTCTGGCAAGGATGTAAGTGTGCCATCATTCTATTCCGGCTATATTCTAGTCGTGCGACAAGTTCAGAATGTCATCGCCCATGCTGTTCTTGGGCATCTTGGCCGGCGGCGGAGCAGCCAAATCCGCCACCGAAGCGAACTCCATCCGCTTCTTGGGCAGTCCACTTCCGCTTCCCATGAGGGCTCCCGGTGGTGCCAACTCCCCGTAGAGACGGCTCAGATCCGGTGAGGGGCGTCGATGCGAAGAGCTGCTGCTGCCATCCGATGGCGCCGGCGAAGGCGTGTTCGAGGGCACACTGGAGATGGCCAGGTCCACGGCACTGAAGTTGTACTTGCCGGCGGAGTTGGAGTTACTGCCGCTATTGCCGCCGCCTCCGCCGCCGCCTCCTCCACCTCCTCCACTGTTTGCCGACTTGGTGGGCGTAAGCCGTTCCAGAGCTGGCGAGGCCGAGGATTCTCGGGTTCGCGCCGAAGACGGCGTCGTTGATTTAGGCGGCTTCATCATCATGGCCGACAGGGATTCCTGCTGTATCTTGAACAGAGCAGATGGCGTCATGAACATATTATTGGCCGCCAGTGTGGTCTTCGAGAGCGGATCGGGAATGCCGTATTTGCCATGCTGCTGCTGGAAGAAGGCAGCATAGTCCTGCATCTTTTCCTGCGCCAACGCATTATAGTAGGCGGCTGGATTGGCGAGGGATGACGGCGACGATAGGCCGCTTGCGCCAGCACCCCCGGCAGAGCCGCCCGACTTCATGGCATTCGCCGAGGGACCAGCTCCCACCACGGCTCCCGAGGGCGTGGCAAAGAGTGCATCCAGATCGGCAGCTGCCTTATTTTGGCGATATAGCAGCGCCTTGATCTCCGAATCCTGCTTCTCCAGCTGCAGCAGCTGGTTAAGCATATCGCTCTGAATGTCGTTCTGGTTCTGGTTTTGCTTCTGTTTCTGCTTCGATCCGCCACCTCCTCCTCCGCCACCTGACATGCCCACTCCCGAGGAGAGCAAAGCGGAGAGCTCATTGTGGGCTCCGGCCATATGCTTGTTGGACGCCATTGCCGCTGCGAATTGGTTGTTGGGATCAAACAGCTTGGTGTAGGTCTGCAGCAAGGCCGTGTAGTCCGCCTGGGCAGCGGCCTGCTGCTGCTGTTGTTGCTGCTGTTGCTGCTGCTGTTGCTGTTGCTGCTGCTGGTGTTGCTGCTGCTGCTGTAGCTGTTGCTGCTTCTTGGATGAACTACTATTGGAACTGCCACTTGGTGCCGACTGAGTAGGCGGCGGAATCGAGGCAGCCGCCACAGCTGCCATCTGCTGCTGCAGGAACGCGTTGAGGTCATTGCTCTGCTTGCTCTGCTGCATGTAGGAATCGTAGCCGAGCAGCTTCGAGGCCTGAATCAAGTTGTTGTAGTCCGCACTAAGGGCAGCTGCTGCCGCCGCCGCAGACGGCGAGGATTTCGAGGATTTGCCAGAGGAAGAGTTTGACGGAGTGTTGGCGGTGGGCACTCCCAGTCCAGCGCCTGCCAAATAGCTGTAGTCGGAGCCAAAGCCCAGAGTTCCAAGGGTGGTGGCACCCAGTGCTTCCGCCTGCTGCAGGAGCAGGGCTGCATACTCGGGCGAACGGATCAGCTCGCTCATCTTCAGCGGATCGTTTTTCAACTCGTCCAGCTCCTTCATGAGCTTTGTTTTATATGAATTCGAGGTGGAGCTGGAGTTCGAAGACGATGACGACGACGAGGACTTTGATGAACGCTCCGACTTGGACTTGCTGTTGTTGTGGGCATTATTGTTGCCACCGCCACCTCCTCCTCCTCCTCCTCCTGTGGGCAGCGGCATGTTGAAGCTATTCGAGTAGGCAGCCACGGCGGCTGCCACATTCGGATCACTCAAGCCCGAGGCAGCTGCGGCATTACTCTGCTTGGAGCCACCCACCTTGGCTGCCGCTGCGGCCAGCTGGTTGAGCGAAGAGCTGCCGTAATCCTTGCGCTGCTGCTGGAAGAGCGCCGCCAAATCTGCCTGCAGGAAGTTCGGCGGCAGCTGTCCCGCCAACTGGGCCAAGCTGGCGGCCATCAGATCGTTAGCCGTGGGCAGGCAGGCAGCTGCTGGCGGCACCAGGGCAGCCGCAGAGGCTTCGTACTTGTTGGGCGTGATGCTGGGACTATTGCGAGCGATGTCACTCACGCTGAACTTGCCGGGACTGGGCGCTGGCGAGTTGCGGGTGCGTGAGGTGGAGGCATGCGACGAGGTGTCCGACTTGGCTGGCGAGGGAGAAGCCCGAACCGGAACCTCGAACTTGGCCGGGCTGGCAGAGTTGGACTGAATGGTGATGGGACTGTCGCGTGGCGAGGCGCTCAAAGCGGACGACAGAGCCGGCGTGGTGGACACTGGTGGGATGGCGGCTGGTGTTGGGGGCATTTGTGGTGGCAGCAGCTGTTGCTGCTGCTGCTGCTGCTGCTGCTGCTGCTGCTGATGACTGGCGGCAGTCGGTGGCAATGTTGGAGCCACCAAATTGGGCAGCACCGACGGATGACTCGTGGGGTTCGGGGTGGCCAGCGGCGAGAGCATTCGCACCGGATTCATATTCAAGCCAGAGGGCATACAGAGCTGCTCCTGCAGCGACATCACCTTTAACTCGCTGGCCTTCTGCTCAGCCTGGGCCGTGGACTCTTCCTCCGCCGCCGCCGCCGCCTTACGTGCACTCTCCTCCAATGCGCTGACTGCCTCGCTGAATAACTCCTCCTTGGGTGGCGTCATCTTCACATCGCTGCCCATGTCCATTAGGACAATGGCCTTGTCTTCCTCCTTCACCTGCAGCTCGTCATTGTCGATAATTTTGATGGTCTTGGGCGGTATAAAGTCATCCTCCTGCTCGCAATCGAGAACCGCACAGATCCAGTTCCACAGAGCCTTGTCGCTCTGCTTGGAGGGGAACTTCGGATAGAGCGTGTTCTTCAGCTTTTCGTTGTAGGTGACGTCGTTGTTGTAGATGTGCCGGAACTTGACCACCTCGCTCCGGTACTGGGTGTAATAATCAACGCACAGCTGGATCTCGGAGCGCACCTCCTCGGGTATCTCCTTGTCCGGCAGCACCGAATACTGCATCAGCATGGGCCGGCCGTACTCCATGGACTGCCGGTTCTCGTTGGGCGGCACAATCCAAATGCACTTGACCACCGACTCGAGCGTGGGATTCTCATCGTAATAGGGAGCTGAGGGGGAGATGGAACATTATTCTATGAATGCTTTCGCAAGGATCCTTTGAAATACTTACATATAATCAGGGAAACACACGGCGTATAGGTGAGATCGCTGGCACCACGCATCCGTATCTGATAGTCCAGCTGGGAGTCGCAGTCGCGCAGTGTCGGTTCCGCCTGGAACTTCGGATGCGAATGATACCATCCCACCAGTAGCAGCTGATCCTGGATCATCATCTTCTGTATGTCACGTTCCACTTCGCCGGCTCTCTGCCGATCGAACCGTGAGCTCCGGCAAGGATATGTCTTTGTAATGGATAGAGCTACAAAAGAAACACAAATAACATTAAGGGGATGGCATAGGCAGCGTAGAACCCCTGACGAGCCGGACTCACTGTGCGTATTCATGTCCCAGGTGCCGCCCAAATAGCCGCACACCTCGCGCACCGTCAAATGGGAGTGGAAGTCGGCCAGCAGGAGGGCCGAGGAGTTGATTGTGATGAGAAAGGGTTGCAGCTTGCCCACCGACGAGAAGGGCACGGACTCAATGAGCATGTTGGCGTCGCTGTGGATTAAAAGTAGAAGGATTTGTAAATAGAAAAAGTCATAAAGAGCATTCTTTCTCATCTCTTTTTAAGAAATCTTATGGATATTCCTTTTCATTGGTTTACTCACTGAACTATATTGCGATTGGCCACGGTATTGTGGGCGAATACAGTGCGCTTCACCACAATTTCCGGGGACTCTGACTTGCGTTCGGCATCTGGAAATATAAGGATTTAAGCAGGAATCCCAAAATCAAGCAGGTAGGCAGACACTTACCCAGGTCACCGTCATCGAGCGGCGTCTCCTTTTGCAGGGCACATTTCCGCAGATACGTATTCTTGTAGGCGTCCAGCTTTTTGCCTTTATACTTAACCGATGCCCAGCCGCAGCCGCTTTTCTTTTCCGGATTAATGATCCGCTTGCAGTGCATGGCCCAGGCACTGGGCGTCAGGAAAATAGTCTCAGTCTCATGGGATTTGATCTTGCCGTCGGTGAGCAGATCTCCGACAAATTTCTGGCCCAGGTATTCGATCGTCATCAAGCCCTGGCCCGGCTGCAGGACATTGGCGGCCATTAGGGTTTGCAAGGTGACGGTGCGACCGGTGCCATTGAATCCCTCATAGTTCTCTTTGGCCTAAAAGGAGATTTACGTGTGTAATTCTGGCATTATAGTCACCAATATGGAATATGTCACCTCATCGTCGTTGTCGTCGTCGCCAGCATCACTGTCCACGTCCTTGTCGCACAGATTATCCTCCAGCATGGCAACAACTGGCGGTGCTGTCGTCCTATCCAAGGGCGGTGGTCCGGCGTCCGGATTGTTGGTATTAATTGCATTCGACGCGGACTGTGCACGCTCCCCCTCCAACTCCCCCTCGCAATCGTTTGTTATTTGCGGCTGCGGCTGCGACTGCGACGGCGGTGGCAGCGGCGGAGGCGGCGGCTGCTGCTGCTGTAGCACCTGCCCCTCCTCCTCGGCATCACCGTCGACATCGCCATCACCCTCGCCGTCGGAGCTGCTCACAACCTGATTCTCGCCCACCTCGTCCACCGGCTCACCCTCGGCCAAGGCACCGTTTTCCACACCGTTCTCCATGCGTCCTGCAATCAGCAATCTGCAATTTTTCGCAAATTCAGCCGCAGAATTTGTGTATGTGGTAGCGTAAAATGTTGTTAGTAGTGCTCAGTGTGACCGCGGCCAGGTCGCTCTAATATACCAAGCGGCCTGTAAAAAAATACTAATCATGAAAGATCTACAAATATACTGCTGTGTAAGCTGTAAAAAAAAAACGTTAAAATAGTAAAATAAACTTTTAAATAGTTTGTGTTTAATATCTTTTGTAATAACAAACTAGAATTCATTTTATGGCAATTGTAATTTTATTACGTTATGTCATGTTTCTTGAAATGCCGAAAGTTTAATACAAAAAATAACAAACGAAATGTAAATAGATATATGAAGAATTCAAAGGAAATGTAAATGGTTAAATTAAGTTGTGCTATTATATCCTAACACAAACTTCTCTATCTTTAATAATAAATAAATAAATAAATAAATAATTAAACATAACAGTTGAAGGTCATAGCAGCTATAGCTCAAACTCCCTCGTTAGCAAGTTGTATTAACTATATATAGACTTGAATTATATACATTAAAGGGAAAATATATTAAACATGTTATTTAGTACAATATTTTGCCTGAGGCAAGACGCATAAAATATGAAGTTTGTTCCAGTCTCCTAGCTTAGCCACAAAAAACATGACCATCATAACGTTAGTTAGTATTCATGGAAATCGTTATTCAGGAAATGACGATTAATGTCGTGATGTCTTAAATTTGAATATTAATCTTGTACGGCAGACGAGCCGTATGAGGACGAGGACATCGGTACTACCTGCAATAGAAGCTGATTGAACTTTTAACAGCTTTATTCTTTTTCTTAGATTTTGAGTTATAAATATATGTTAATATATAGATATATGTTAATGTATAAATATGTAAATTAAAAATAAATTCAATTAAATTAAAAATATACATGTTACTTAGTAAAATATTCAACCATTGGATATATTTACGTTGTGCTGAGCGCGACCATAATATTTCGTTCCAAAACAGGGTACTCCATGAACTAATGTGATTTAGGTATATTTGACCGGACCAGCTGCGGTCACCCTGTCCCATCGCCGAAAACGTAAATAACAACTAACTATAATTTTTCCTCCGCTTAACTAAGAAATTTATAAGATAGAGGATATGGAGGACGACAATTCAATTGCCACAAAAGTCATCCGCCGTCGACGCAAAGGAAATCCAAAGTATGTATGTAAATGAACTTGAAATCTGAGAACAAACTCAAGTTTTGACAAATTCATTACAGGCCTGTATGTCGAGTTTGCTCAAAGAAATCAAAAGAAATGATCAATATATTTGATGTCAATCCGGAGCTAGGTGTTCCTATTGCTGACATGATTTCTCAATGTACAGAATTTAATATTTTAAGTGGCGATTCTTATCCTGAAACTATTTGCCCGCCTTGCCTGCAGGAAGCGACGAACGCCTTTAAAAAAAAACACACTCATGATAGGAACCACCAGTTCTTCGAACTTTTAAAGCAAGGCTCTGCACCAAAGAAGTACTTACCAGAGGAAGAAAACAGTGTCCAGGTAAAGGAAGAATTCATCGAAAATGTTCCGGAAGAATCGGCACCACAGATCGAATATTTCCAAATAGATGAATTCATTCCAGACGATGTTAAGAATGAGCCAATGGATGAATACTTTCGAGATGAACTAAAGAACGAAGATGAGGCAGCTGAAGAATACCTTCCAGCCCTAGTGATGAACGAGCCAATTGAAGATGACTCATTGGTGGAAGACTTCGGCGAGAGTCTTGATTATGAAATAGATTCTTCTTATTTGAAAGGGAAAAGTTACGGTAGTGATGATGATAATGTTGATGAACAAACTACAAACGGAAACATGTACACTTCTACAAAAGAAATACAGTTCCAGTGCTCCGTCTGTCCAAGACTTTTTTCAACGCTGCCTCAACTTAGAATTCACAAGTACCGACACCAACAGGCAACGTTTAACTGTTCCCACTGCCAAATGTCCTTTATGCACCAGTCATTACTGCAAGTACATATCCGGAAACATACTGGGGAACGGCCCTTTAAGTGCCACCAGTGCAATCAAGATTTCACAACCAAACAACAGTTTTCCGTACATTTTAAGAGTCACCCGCAAAAAACATTGTTTAAGTGTGCCCACTGTGAATTGGCTTTTAAAAGCCAGGAAGAACTAGACCCGCATATTAAATTGCACACGGAAAAACGTTTTTTTAACTGCCCCCACTGTCAAAGAATTTTCCAAAACCAGAACGCGCTCACAAATCACGTTACGTTCACCCACGTCAAGAAGTCGTCGTATAAGTGTAAAGACTGCCAAATAGACTTTGGAAGCCATCGCCTACTCTCAAAACATATTAAAATAAATCACACGGACGGGACACAAGCAAGGCGCTCTCGAAAAACTCTACTGTCTGAACAATCGTTCAATTGTTCCTACTGCGAAAAGTCCTTTGTGCGACACCATTCACTCGCTTTACACATCAAATTAAAGCACACAAATCCATCTAGTGTTCAAGTGTTCATGTGTTCCTATTGCAAAAAAACCTTTGGACGAAACCACGCACTCGTTCTACACATCAAATACAAGCACCCTGAGGGCGAAATTTAAGAGTTTCTACTGCCAAAATCAAGGACTTTCGGGACGCATATAAAGTCAAGTTCTTGACCATCATACCATTAGTTAGTATTCATGGACATCGTTATTCAGGAAATGACGATAAAAGTCGTGAAGTCTTAAATTTGATCATCAAACTGGTACGGGAGAAGAGCCGTATGAAGTGTTTCCAGTGTCCGGAGTTTTAAAGAAGGACATCGGGACTACCTGCAAAAGGAGCTGACCTTTTAAGAGCTTTATACTTAATACTAAATATATGTAAATTAAAAATAAATTAAATTACATTGTTTAATAGACTACAAATTATTCAGTACATATGTATATATTATAATGGTGCGTATGGGTGTATTTAATATTTAGCTTTGTTATATTTGTGTGCGAAGTGTCCGAAGTCCTTTTCTGGAACATCCCCCACATAAATATCATCGGAACGAACCCATTTTTTTTAAACTGAGAAATGCTTTAGGCTTTTCAGCCACCTGGTCACACTGGAATGTCTCATGCAAAAAGGCGCGCATGCTAGCTTTGTGAATTAAAATTGTTTTTATTTAATTATTGCTAAATTCCTGCAAGCCGAGACAACATGACACTTTGGGTGGACAAGTATAGGCCGCGGGAACTATCCAAGTTGGACTTCCACAAGGTAAGGGCATGAGAGTATTCTTCAGGGCTCGATGACTTTGTGGTAAACAATTATTTTGTGTTATTTTTCGGCCACAGGATCAGGCGGATAATCTGCGGAATCTGTGCAAGCAAAGCGACTTTCCGCATCTCATGTTTTACGGACCCTCTGGTGCTGGCAAAAAGACCCGCATCATGTGCCTCCTGCGGGAGATGTACGGAGCCGGCGTGGAGCGGCTGCGAAGTGAAACCATGACGTTCACGACTCCGTCCAACCGCAAGATAGAAGTGATGACGGTCAGCAGCAACTACCACCTGGAGGTGAATCCCTCAGATGCCGGCATGTACGATCGTACGGTGGTCATCGATCTGATCAAGCAGGTGGCTCAGACGCATCAGATCGAGATTAACGGCCAGCGCGAGTTCAAGGTGATTGTAATTTCCGAGGGCGACGAGCTTACCAAAGACGCCCAGCACGCCTTGCGCCGCACCATGGAGAAATACGTGGCCACTTGCCGGATCATTATCTCGGTGAACTCCACGTCTCGCATCATTCCGGCCATTCGGTCGCGTTGCCTGGGCATTCGAGTGGCCGCACCCAACGAAACGGAGATCGTTTCCATCCTGCAGAGTACCTGCAAGCGGGAGGGTCTCACCTTGCCAGTGGAGCTGGCAAAGCGTGTGGTGGACAAGTCGGAGCGCAATCTCAGGCGGGCTCTGCTAATGCTCGAGGCCTCCAAAGTGGCCAAGGCGCCTTTTACCGCCAACCAGGAGATACCCGACCTGGATTGGCAGGTATTTCTGCGCGAAACGGCTTCGCAGATCATCAGTGAGCAGACACCCGGCAAGCTAGAGAAGATCCGCGAGCGCCTCTACGAACTTCTCACACAGGGCGTGCCGCCCAATCTCATTTTTCGCGGCCTGGTCGAGCAACTGGTGAACAACTGTGATATGTCCATCAAGGCAAGGACGCTCGAGTTTGCGGCTGAATACGAGCACAGGATGCAGTCGGGGGCCAAGCACATCTTCCACCTGGAAGCCTTTGTCGCCCAGTTCATGAACATCTACAAAAAGTTCCTCTCCGAGCTGGTCATGACGGATGACTTTTAGTGGACTTCCGAAACTTTATAGCTTATCTTAAGAAAACTTATACAATAAATCGATTGAAACAAAACATATTCAATGGAAAAGCTCCTGCTGCTGTTGCTGTCGTTCCTCGCGACCTTGTAGAATGGCCATGCTCATTTTATCCTCGGTGGTGCGCTTGACCGTTTCGATGTAACGGCGGACCTGCTCTTCCAGCTTGATGCTAGCCTGTAAGATAAGCAATTTTGGTTGGGATTCAGTATCTAGGAGTATGATCAGGTGAGCAGCTTGAGAAACTACCAATTCCTTACGCTTACCACTTCATACTCCAGATCCTCCTTGCCGTTCACCTTTAGGGCATGCAGCAACAAATCGATTGTGTTAATGGGAAAGGCAAGCTGGGGATTCGCTACATTCACCGAGTACTTAAAGTCGAAATACTCGCAGCCAGCGCCCAGCATGCCGCCAATCATCTCGTGGCCGAGATCAGCGGCTTCCAGCAGGCGATTGTGCTTGACAAACAGATGCAAGAGCTCCCGAGAGTTGGCCAGCTTGTACGAATCCATCAGCCACTGGGGCACAAAGGTATTCAACACAAGCAGCCTGTTTACAACGCTCTTTCTGATCAGCGTCGAGTTCTTCTCCTCGTTGTCCAACAGCAGCTTCTCGAGCAGAGCCCAGGCCATTTCAGAGGCATTGTTGCGATGGGGAAGATCTGAGCAGGAGAAAGTGAGAGAGCGGCATTAATAAAGACTAAAACTTGAATGTAACCCCAACCTAACCCACCTGCCATATCGTTGTTCTGCAGCCAGCTCCAGGCATTCGCCGCCTTATCTTCCGTGGCCGAGACACAGGCCGTTGTCAGGCTCTCGAATATGGGCAGCACGGAGAACGAGTGTCCCCGTGAGAGTTTCAAGGCAGCCGTGTACAGACCACAGCTGGCCAAAAGATAGGACAACTCTTCGGGCGAGGCCCGATCATAGGAAGCGGCATCCTTGCGGTAGTGCGATAGCTCAAGTAATGCCTCAGCGTGTACCAGTTCACGGCGTATGTCGGCCAGCTCCAGTACCACCACCTCCTGACCACCTTCATCCTCCTCATTATCATCGTCGGCCTTGCTATTCGATGCCACCCTCTCGTCGCCAATGTTGGGCTTGGCAATCCATCTGTACCGACTGTCGACCAAATGCAAACTGTTTAGACACACTAAGAGCGAGGAACAGCGTTTCTCGAGGGCATTGGGGGCATCGCTGTCCAATTGCAGGCGCAAGGCCTGCTCGTACATAACCGTGGCAGCTGAAATATAAAATTTACATTACAAATTTACAAAAGAACCTGCAGAAAGTTCTGACTAACTCTATAGTACTCATGTAAGCTAATAACGTTAACGTTATAAAGGCAGCTCTTGCCAGTTTGATTTACAAACGGATCTCAATAACTTTCAAACATCCTAAACGTAATTTTATCGTGGCAATTCAATGACCCCTGTGTTACAAAGCCATTCTTACACTTCAATAGTTCGTCCTATCTTAGAGTATGGATCCTTCCTTCCTCCACAATATGATGTCCACAGGAAACGCATCAAATCAGTTTAAAAAACATTTTACCCTTTGCTCTAAGCGGGTTTACTTGGGATGCAGATCAAAGGTTAAGTGCAATAAAAAGCTAGCGATTTGAATTGAACTTGGATCATTGAGAATCGATCCATTTTGGTTGAATGATAAACCCTCCTTCGCAATACCAACCTTTTCGCATATTTCCCTTGTCCGTATGGAAGGCATACAGGAAGTTGTAGACATCGTTCTGATCAATGCTCAAAGACCTCGCCCGCGACTCCACAATGCTCTCGAACTCGTGCTGCAGTCCATTGTACGAGAACCGCATGAGCATCTGCAGACCCTTGTTCTGGAAGAGCGTTATGACCAGCTGTCGCAGACAATCTTTGCGCCGCGACGTATCCGCATTGGCCAGCAGGGCGTCGTAGGCCTCCTTATAGTGACCCCACTGCAAGTGATTGTTGAACATAATGGACTGGAACATGGGCAGCTGCGGATCGTTTGAGTTCAACCCGTTTATGACGATCTCGACCAGTTCGTTAATGTAGTCCAGAGCAGAGTGCTGCTCGAAGAGCTGAATTACCTTCAGGTAATATTGGGCAATGGCCGACTTAGCATCTTCCGCTGAAATCGCATCGCCACTAACAACACTTTCACGGAGTTTGCTGTACAGTGGCGTGCCTTTTAGTACATGCTCGAAAAGAAAGTCATCTTTGATAACGTGGGGAGCTACTTTCTGGAAGAGATCGACAGCCTTGTCCGCCTCACCGCAGTCCAGCAGGGATACGGCAAGCATAAAGCATCCTAAAGTCAAGAAAGTTACAAGAAAAAATCGAAAGAGAAAATACTGCACGACTTACTGGCTTCCTTTTTCACCTCACACCAAGCATTCAGAAGGCGCACATAGTCCTGCACAATGATGTGTTGGCAGGTGCTCAGTAACCATTCGGGAAACACGTAGATCGGCGACTCGGGCCACAGCATCCTGTTGATGGCCCCCGCTATCTGAAGCAGCATATCGCGCAGATTAAATGGCTCCGTCTCAAGCTGCAGACTGTCCGTTTTCTGCAGCATGGCCAGTGCGCTAAACAGGCCCTTGGATTGCAGAAAAAGTCTGAGCAGCGTGGTCCGGTCATTGGCCTGATTACGCAGGTGGCTAGAATAGGGACGTGAGTAGCCACTGAATAGTTGGGCACGGCTTAATCGCTGCATGGACGCCTCACTGCAAAGGGTAATTCACATAAGGAACATAGCCAAGTGTACAAAAAATAAATAATAATTACAATCCAGCTGGTGTGGTTGAAGAAATGGGCGTGTCGGCAATCCACACCAAAGTACCATAGCTCTGCAAATAATTTATTGTTGTTGAGATGTTGGAGGTCTCCATTCCACCTGGTTGACACGCCAGATACTGCAATACCAAAAGGTTGCGGCAGACAGAGAATCTATAAGGGAATCGGAAAATGTTTGTGGATTATTATAAACATAACAAGTAAGAAAGTAAGAAAGCTACAGTCAAGTGTTCTCAACTGTGAGCTCCCCGGTACCCATAGCAGGGTGGGTCAAATGCAAATGCAAAGGCAAATGATGCCAAAATTTAAGGACTAACATTAACCAGGACGTAAAGCAGTAGAAAATGTTGACACAGGAAGACAAATGTTGCTAGAAACACACAAATAAAGGGATATGTTGCTAGGCACATGTGGAGCAAACCCCATTCGTGCTGCCAACAAAAATGAGGATGTTGCAGAAGTTTGGCATACACAGAAACTTTATTTTTAAGAACTTCCATGTTTATCATCCGGTTTTACTCAAATTTCTGTGGCCAAATGTATAAAAATCATGTCTATTTAATTTATGACGACTTACTTCATCGTTTTTTATGATTTTTAAGGACGACATTGGGCCTTACCAAATTTTAAAACTTGATCTGCGTACTACAGATAAGATTGTTGTCACAAAAACTGGTAGTTCTAGCTTTGATAGTCTCTGAGATCTAATGTTTTACACGAATGGACAAACGGACATGGCTAAATCTACTAGCCTGGTGTTGTTGTTCAAAAATATACACCTGTGCCTTTACATTCTCCGTTGGCAACAAGCTATAATGGGTAGCGGGTTTAAAAATATCTATTAGGTTCTTACCTTATAATGGCCATTTGTTTCACTGTTTCGGCAAGGACTGCAAGTCCATAGTCGCTGCCAAAGAAAGCTCCTGTTGACTGCAGGAACCGTGACGAAGCGGAATAATCTAAATAAAAATAATAAAGGAAAAATAATATATAGAAATAAATAAAATAAAGTCTAGTCTTGTTACCATGTGGCGGCGCATCTGCATCGACAATGCTCAGCACATTGAGTAACATTTCCACCGCTGGCTTTAGGTTGTCTATCTCCTGGAACTTCTCCATAATATCCACTAAGCTCTTCGCTGTTAACGCATTATGATCGTCGCCGCCCGCTGCCAGTCGGGAAACTAACTTGGATATCACTTCCACTGGCGGCTCGCGATGGTACAGCTGCTTCTCCATGTCAATTTTCATTTCATCGGTGATCAGATTATCCAGCATCGTCACTACCTCCATTAGGTTAACAAAGCCTTTGGCCATGTCAGGATCACTGCGGAAAATTGGAGCCACAAATGTGGCCACCTCCTTGCTGTCCTTGCCGATGAGCAGAAGATGCTCCAGCACTTCGCAGGGACGCAGCAGGGCGAAGGACTGCCGGCGGACCAAGCACACAGCATCCATGCCGCCGAGGACAGCGAGTCCTGTGGGCTCGGAGAACTTAATGTGATACTGCTCGCAGCACGAGTAGAAGCGGTCCCAAAGCCGCGTGGCAATCTCCCAATACTCGTCATCGGTGACCACAAACTCCTTCAACTCGTTCTGAATCTCGTCCTCGACGGCCGTGCACACTTGATCCCTCAGCATGGACATTGAGAGCTGCTTAACATCGAATTGCATGTTGACGCGCCTGAACATCTGCGAAAAGGGGAGAGGAAATATTAGAGAAAATATGATATTAAACTGGCTTCCCCACTTACATATAGCGCCTTGGCAATCACATTCCGATCAAAGCGTCCCGGATGAAAGATGTAGGAGCAATATGCCTCCCGGGGATTCACCCCTTGATCGATGGTGAGGCTATACCGATCCGGTGGAGCTTCCAGGGCAGCAGAAACCCATTTAACCACTTTTTTTGAATTCAAGTGGCCGGCCAAGACCTGAAAATCACCCTCAGCATTGCTCCAAAGCCCCCAAATGTGTGAGTTCGTGGCATCAAAGCTGATTAGATCCATTTTGGGTGCTGCCGCCGCAGTCTCTTCATGCGTGACCAGCTTGACATCTCTGCTATCGCTGGGATTGGACACGATGCTCAAGCATATAAACTCGGCATCGTTGTCGTGGCAGATGAACAGACAATAGTCGTGATCGTTGATCTTGCGCAGTTGGTTGTTTTGAGCTGAGAAGGGGACGGACATAAGGCCAAGGAGAATAAGAACAAGTAAAAAAGCTACAGTCAAGTGTGCTGGAGATGATTTCTACTGTCTGTTACATTCTCGGTTGGCACTAAGCTAAAAACAGGCTGTTACTCACGTCCATGGGCTCCTGAGCCGGCAGAACTGGATCTGACGGAGAAGTTGGTGCTGTCCACTGTCTGTAGGCCATCCACGGACCACAATCGCAGCTCATTGTTGCGGTAAAGGACTAGTATGAAGATAGCCCCCTCAATTTCGCTGAATGCCATAGACATGGCTGCCTCCTGGGTATCCGAGCGACCTCTAAACAAGTCATAGTTCGATAAGCAAAAGATTAAGCCTTGGCATTATATACTCACATCAGAGCCCCTTTGAGGTTGGACAGAAAGCGTGGCATTAGATATGCCTCCTTGACCTCATTGGTCACCGTGTGTCCGGTACTACAGTTCATGGTGTGGAGCAACAGCTTGTCCTGGTAGGCCACCGCAAAGTAGGCAGTGAGAGCATCGTGCGAGAGATACGATTCCGCCACGTTTGGCGGTATTGTGCCAAAGCCATCCGTCACATAGAAGGTACTCGGATCGTTGATCTTCTCGTTGACATCGTGGAATATGGACTGGGACTGCACATCCTCGGGTATGTCCTGGCCAGCTGTCTTCAGGGGAAACACATAGCGATGCACACTGCTGACGGTGACCACCAGCAGCGTGACGCTCTTTAGCTGCTCCGACAGGCTAACGTTCAACACAGCGGAGTCGGTGAAGCGCAGCCGCAAGTGGTTCCTCTGCAAGGAGAGGTCCAGACTGACCTCCGAAAGTTCGAGGACATCCTGGTAAGCGCGCCTTTAGGGAGGGAGAAACATTACATTACCAGTACGAAACTATAATTTCAATGGGACTGGGAACATACCAATATATAAAGCGGTTTCTATATTGTTTAATATTACACCGCTTGTAGCAGTAGCCGCCGGAGGTCTCGAATGTCTTTAGATCCTGGAGTGTGCTTTGTGTTCCTGTTTTTTTTTATACATAAAAATCATTGTGTAAATGGCCCCGAACTCATGCTCCTCCAGAGATGGCACGCAACTCACCCGTGTTTATCTTGACTTCTATCCACTCCGCCGGAGTGAGGTTCTTGGGTATGACCTCCCGGTAACTCATGTTGGCAGACAGCTTGGATGCGGGCATTTTTATCAATAGCCTAAAGAAAACAGCAGAAAACTATTGGCGGCACCGGCAAACAACACGCTCAACAGTTGGTGTTGGACAACACCGTAATTTTCTGTAAGCACAACACAAAAGTGGCGCTCCCACATATATTTAAAAAAATTACCTTTTATTAAAGCTTTAAATTAAAATACAACAGTACAATATTGATTTATTACTCAGATTGAGTGCTTTTGCAAATTATTTAAACTATCTGCTCATATATGTACTTATGTACTATCTGCAAGAATTTTCTATTCCGTTAGCGTTCATACATCTCGCCACTCTGGTCACACTACGCCCGGCTATCCACATGTGTTTTTTGTTGATGCCGCTTTGTTATTTACCAAATTTTTTAAATTAAAATCAAAGTACTGTACAAAAATGAGTGGGCAGGAGGATGAAACCATTGTTTGCCTGCCGGGCGAGCGCCTTTGCCGAACCGAAGACCACATAGTTCTTGGCGTTGGCACATACGAACAGAATGGGTATATCTACGCCTCCAAATCGGGCATTGTGAACATTGAAGAGCCGGGGGAAAACGTGAGTTTTCTATGGAAATGTACAATATATGTATGTAAATTAATAAATATATTTTCCCGGCAGTGTCAGGTTGTGAGTGTGCACAAGCCAGGCTTCCATCTGACCATTCCTGCCACCGGAGACGTGGTCACCGCCCGCGTTTTGGTCACAACTCCGAAGTTTGCGAAGTGTGCCATCTTTTGTGTGAGGAATGTTCTGCTGGAGAGCAGCTACCGAGGTCTCCTGCGCAAGGAGGATGTGCGTGAGACAGATAAGGACCGCGTCGACATCTACAAATCCTTCAAGCCGGGCGATGTGATCCTGGCCCGTGTCATCAATCAAATGGAGCAGTCGTTTCTTCTCACAACTGCTGAAAGTGAACTCGGTGTGGTGATTGCCTATGCCAGCGATGCTCGAAAGAATCGGGTGCCAATGGTGCCCGTGGGATGGAGTGAGATGCAGTGTCCACAGACCACGATAAAGGAGCCGCGTAAAGTTGCCAAAGTCCTGCCCGAAAGCTCAATAAACAATGTGAAATGAGGCCAATCGAATAATGAACTCAATTGGGTGGGGAAAATGTACTATTAATGGGTTGCTATATTTAATTAATGCTTAATTTACTCCGTATCTTGACAACCCACGACTATTTTAGGCTTTGTGGAGTTTCTTCATCACCATAGTTACCTTTAATTAAAAATATTAAAAAAGGAAACATATTTGAAAATAGTTAACCGTTTAATTAGGTTTTAATTAGTCAGTAATATTGGATTTTTGGCAAAAAATAACAAACAATTACAAAAAATAACAAATTAACAAACAGTAAAGTTGTTTAAAGATTTTTAAAAATATATTTTCAACTTCATTCGCGTTCAGAAACACTACTTCAATATTTTATTTCAAAGAATCTGGTTCGCAAGTCACCAAATTTCTTTACCCGGCCTCTGCTCACACGAAAGTTTAAGAGTTCATGTTCTTATTGAAATGGAAGTTTAATATGCTAATGTTTACTTTTAGCCTCCACTGCTTTATAGAGGAAACGAGTATAAAACTACATACAAATAAACATTATATTCATACTCTTTGATACATACCTCCGCGTTTATTTAGTGTCCAAAAGTACAATATTCTGGTTTCCATAGTTTTAAGTTCGTCGCCTTTGAGTAATCTTGGGTCTCGCTTAATGATTTCCTTTGTTATTCCGATTAAACAAACGATTAGAACTCAGTTGTTGACTGAAATGTCTTTTATGTTTGATGTTCTATCAAATTATAACATCAGGGTTGCAACATTTTGAGATCACTGGAAAGTTGTAGAAATTATGTTCCAAACTAAATTTAAGACGTCCTGCACGATTTTAGAAACCTTTTAAATGGATTTTAATCCTATTTCGATTACAGTATGATCAAATAAGGGTCTTAGTCCATTATTTTAGTTAGTTTTTTAAATAAATCAAAGAACCTGTTTTCCTAATAGAAGGGCAAATGACCCCTCCGATGCCTTCTGGAAATCAATATGCAGACACATGCTCTTTACGAGTTGCGAACATAAATAGTTCTTGGTAAGGAATGACAGGTACTTATTCCAAACAAAGCGAATTACCTTTACATGCTATTGCACGTGTTTCCCAAATAAGGCAAATAATAAAAGGTAATATGGCTGCAGGCGTCAGAGCCGTAAAGAACCCGGACCCGTAACCCGTTGCCAATCAATGTCGCTGGTAGCTGTTGTTGATGGGATAGCAATAGTAGCGATTCTTATGCAAATAGCAGCGCTCCCTTTGCGTGCTGGAGTCGAGCCTAATTCAATCAGAGGAACGGGAGTATGGAGCTGCTCCTGGACTAGGCCACCGTGTCTTGTCTTGCCAAAAATGCAAATGCATAAATGTTACAGGTGGGTCTGTGGGCAGGGAGTCGACGGCGAGTGACTGAGTCCCGGATCCCGGACCGAGGCGGCATCCAAACAACCAATCGTTGTTTGATCGATGGGAAACGCAGCCGGCTCGTTTCGGTGGTTCGAAGTTCGAATTCCGGTTAATATTCAAATTAGGGCTAGTGGAAATACAATCAATGTTCGAGTGCAAGTGAGCAGCCTGGCTGGTAGTTGGCCCTGTCGTAGTTGTCGCTGAAACGTCACCAGTTCCGGCCAGTCCCGAAGCATAAGTTCCTGTCGCTGCCGCAACTCACTGTCAGTCGGAGGGCAACAGCTAGAAGGATCACAACCCAAGTAACAACTTCGGAAACGATAACGGACAGGGACAGCAGAGAAGCGAGCAAGCAACTCATCATGGTGCAGATATCGCAGACGGAGGAGGACATCAAGATCTCCATCGAGCTCAATCGTTTGGTGACCCGCAAGCCGGACGTTGTCCTCCTGCCGCAGTATCTCAAGTTCAACAATCCGCCCATTTTCTTTGAGCGCCATCTGGCCCAGGAGATCGACGAGATGGCCAGGTGAGTTCATAATGGTAATAACAATAATATTTATATTTTATCGTCCCCAATCCCTTGCAGCTTCTGTCGCATTTTCAAGAATGAGGCCCGCATCGTGCTTGTGAAGAAGGAGAAGGGCTTTTGGCCCGAGATGTTCCAGAAGCTGGACAAGGAGGCGCTCATGCAGAAGCGTCTTGAGATTGCCGACCTTATCGTGGAACGTAACAAGAAGCGGGACGAGAAGGCGTTGGAGCGGTACGATAACAAGAGGCGTGCCGAGATCGAAAAGGAGATAAAGCGGGAGACTGCTATGCGAGAGCGGGTTAAGCAGTTCCAAGAAAACTCCGTTCGCGAGGCGCTCGTGGTGGACGTGCGAAAGGAGGCAAATAATTCCAGTCCCAAGATCAGTCAGCCGTCCTCTGTGCCGTCCGCCAGTCGCCTAGCCACGCCCCTAATGCGT
Organism: Drosophila kanapiae; assembly: GCA_008042475.1. Classification (NCBI taxonomy): domain Eukaryota; kingdom Metazoa; phylum Arthropoda; class Insecta; order Diptera; family Drosophilidae; genus Drosophila; species Drosophila kanapiae. Next base: position 370,330 of record VNJM01000990.1, read on the forward strand.
CCGCCCATGAGCTCTGTCCGTGGCAGCGGACGGATCACAGTTAGCTTCTCCAGCCAGCACAAGCGGAATACGCCGATGAGAGAGTCGCAGACCACTGTGGATAATGCCTATGCTGCCGCTGGCGGACCCAATGCAGCTGTTAGTGCTCCCATGGAGAGCCTGGATGAGTGAAGCTGAGTTAAGTTATCCGTTCAACACAAATTGTTCGTGCGTGCGTTCTTGAGACTGTTTCCTATTTTCGTATTCCAACAAATAAATCTACAGGAGTGAGGGCTTTAATTGCAACAAAAATGAATAACGGGTTCATAGTAAATTTTCATTTTCCAGCTCTTTATGCAAATAAAATCACAGAAAATAAAATAAAGACAATTTATTTTCTCTCATTTAAATATCGATTCAAAGTTCAAATCACCGATATAAATGACGTGGAAAATGTTACGATAACTTGTTTTTTCTCAGCTGTTCTTCCAATCAGCTGTGATAGCGCTGGAAAGGAAATCGATAGACAGCCAGCAGCCGTTGAACGTCACATTCGATAGATATTCGACGTTGCTCATTTCACAATTTTCTTTTGCCGCTATGTCCGTATTCCAATAAAGGGATTATTAGTTGTTATTAGAACGACACTTGAAGCAGCTGGAGCAGACTGATGACCGACGCAGCAGGAGCTGGTAAACGGAAAGGCCCTTCCGGGGACACAGACACGGACAGCAAGGTGCGAACACTGGCCGGCGGAGCTAAAGAGGCTGCCAGGCTGGATGACCTGGTGCAGTATGTAAGCCTGCACGTGCGCATTCCGACGCCGTTGAGCGGCGTGGTGCTGCCCTTCGTACCGCTTTACCTGGCCGCCTTCTACCTGTGGATCCATGTTTACGGTGGCGAGGAGGCCGTTCCTAGCGGCGACAACAACAACAAAACCATTGAACTGATCTCCCGCGAGAACGACACCACTACTACGAATGGCAGCATTACTACGAATGGCACTACTATGGATGGCGCCACTACGGCATGGAATGACGTGGGCTTCATCGGTGTGGTTGCCATTGCTTTCCTGCACGTTCTCACTCTGCTCTTCTGCTACTGGAGCGTCCATGTGCTGGCCTTCCTCACTTGCCGACGGGCGAAGCTACCTGGCCCGAATGTTCTGGCCAAGGTGGTGCCCACAGCCAACAACGGCAACTCCAAGATTGTTCCCGTTCGATCCGCCAAGCTGGACGACGGGTCTACCCAGTATTTCTTGGTGTTCCAAAAGACAAAATACGTTTGGAATGAGGATAGAAAGACGTTCCGGGCTGTGGAGTTCCCTGTCAATGGACTGCTTAGCACGTACTCCGCTTCTAGAGGACTGGAGACAGAGGAGGCCATCAGGCGGGCCACCAACACTTACGGCAACAATGAGATGGACATGGTAGTGCCCGAGTTCCATGAACTCTTCATCGAACGAGCAACGGCGCCGTTCTTCGTGTTTCAAGTGTTCTCGGTTGGTCTTTGGTGCATGGACGACTACTGGTACTATTCCCTGTTCACCCTCTTCATGCTGATCGCCTTTGAGTGCACCATCGTCAAGCAGCAGCTGCGCAACATGTCTGAGATCCGTAAGATGGGCAATAAGCCGTATCTGATCTATGCCTTCCGTCAGAACAAGTGGCGGCATATCGGCTCCGATGAGCTGCTGCCCGGGGATTTGGTATCGGTGACACGATCCCAGAACGATAACATTGTGCCATGCGACCTGGTAATACTGCGGGGATCCTGCATCGTAGACGAGTCCATGCTGACGGGTGAATCGGTGCCGCAGATGAAGGAGTCCCTCGAATCGCTGGATAACTTGAACACGGAACTAGATGCCGAAGGCGATGGCAAGCTATTCGTTTTGTTCGGCGGCACCAAAGTGGTCCAGCACACGGCCCCCACCAAGGAATCTCTTCGTGCCCCGGACGGCGGCTGCATTGGCTATGTGATCCGCACGGGATTCAATACCTCACAGGGCAAACTCTTGCGCACCATCCTGTTTGGAGCGAATCGCGCCACGGAGAACAATGTGGAGACCTTCGCCTTTATAGCCTTTCTAATGGTATTCGCTGTGGCCGCCGCATCTTATGTGTGGGTGAAGGGCAGCGAGGATCCCGAGCGCAATCGCTACAAGCTCTTCCTGGAGTGCACGCTCATCCTGACGGCCATCATTCCGCCCGATCTGCCCATCGAGCTGACCCTGGCCGTTAACACGTCTCTTATACAGCTGACCAAGCTGTTTGTCTTCTGCACCGAGCCCTTCCGGATCCCCTTTGCCGGGAAAGTACAGATCTGCTGCTTCGACAAGACGGGCACCCTGACCACGGATAACCTCATGGTTGAGGGCATTGCCGGACTAGCGCCAAATGGGGCTTGTGTGCCCATTGAGGCGGCCGAAGCGAATACGGTTCAGGTGCTAGCCTGCTGCCACTCTCTGGCCCTGTTGGACGACGGACTAGTGGGAGATCCCCTCGAGAAGGCCACACTGGCGGCGGTGGATTGGAACCTAACCAAGATGGACAGTGTCATACCGAAGCGTCCGCAGCTGAAGCCCCTGAAGATCATTCAGCGCTATCACTTCTCCTCAGCCCTCAAGCGTATGTCGGTCCTTGCCGGCTACCTGATGCCGTACTCGAACGAGGTGAAGCACATTGGAGCGGTGAAAGGAGCCCCGGAAGTGATTCAAAAGATGTTGCGCGAGGTGCCCGCTGATTATGAGAAGGTTTATTTGGAGTACGCGCGTCGCGGTGCTCGGGTTCTGGCTTTGGGTATCAAGGAGTTCGGCACTCTAAGCAATCAGAAAGTTCGAGAACTAAAGCGAGAGGAAGTGGAATGCGACCTAACCTTTGCCGGCTTCGTGATCATCTCCTGCCCCATGAAGCCCGACTCAAAGGCGGTGATTAAGGAGCTCATACAATCATCCCACAAGGTCGTGATGATTACCGGTGACAATCCGCTTACAGCCTGCCATGTGGCCCGCGAGCTGCGGTTCACCCGCAAGAAGCTGCTCATTCTGACGCCGCCGGCCAATGGCGAGACCTGCCTATGGCTGTCCGTTGACGGAGACCAAAAGTACGAGCTGGAGCGAAAGAATAGCAAGCGGAGCATCTCGATGCTGCTGGCCACGCACGATCTGTGCATCACCGGCGAGGGATTGCAGTATCTGCAGTTAAATGACCCAAAGTACATGCGTCAAGTGCTGCCACAGATCACGGTCTGTGCCCGCTTTGCGCCCAAGCAGAAGGAGTTCGTGATAACCCAGCTAAAGCAGCTGGGCTACTGCACCCTTATGTGCGGCGACGGCACCAACGATGTGGGAGCTTTGAAGCACGCCAACGTGGGCGTCTCCCTGCTAACCAGTGCTCCAGTGAAGCGCAAGCGCACCGAGGAGGAACAACAGCAGGCGGCGGCTGCGGCATCTGCGGCGGCGGCGGCTCAAGCGGCAGCCAACAATGCTAACCAGCAGTTGACGCCAAGGGAACGAGCTCTGAGGCGTCGCCAGGAGCAGATTAACCAGACCCAGGCCCGCCTCCAGAGTGCGCTACGCGACATGGATGAACAGACTATGGTCAAGCTGGGCGACGCCTCCATTGCAGCGCCCTTCACCAGCAAATCTTCATCAATTATGTGTGGTAAGTAAGATGGTTTTCTACGGCTTTAAATTAGTGATAGACTTCCGAGTCTACAAGTTTGTTTCTCTGATATTTTTGTCTTGCTGCGCAGCTACTGTACCCGTGCCCATGCCTGCTTTAATAGATATATATAATATATATAATTTCTCTTAAATCTCTTCCCAGTTAACCACATCATCAAGCAGGGGCGCTGCACCTTGGTGACCACGCTCCAGATGTTCAAGATCCTTGCCCTGAATGCTCTCATCCAGGCCTACTGCCAGTCTGTGCTGTACATTGATGGCGTCAAGTTCAGTGATACCCAGGCCACCATGCAGGGCATCTTCATAGCCGCCTGTTTTCTCTTTATCACAAGATCCAAGGTAGGGAAATCTTTGGACGCCAGCAAAGGATATTTTATTAACGTCGTTTTATTATGCTTTTTGAACAGCCGCTAAAAACCTTGTCCAAGGTGGCACCACTGCCAAACATATTTAATTTCTACACCATTACGACCATCCTCAGCCAGTTTGCCGTGCACTTTGGCACGCTCTACTACCTGACCAGCAGGGCCACCGAGTTGGCGCCGCCCAGGTGAGCTTAGATCTTGAAATTCCCCCTAAGATGTTTTGTAATTCGCCTTTCCTTTTCCCCACAGAGTGGGCAAGGTGAAGCTGTACATTGACATGGATGCCGACGAGAAGACTAAGTACGAGCCAAACATTGTGAGCAGCACGGTCTATATCATTTGCATATCCCTACAAGTGGCCACCATTGCTGTCAATTATAAGGTGAGACTTACCAATAGAGCAAAGAGTGAACACCTTCAATCTTAACTGTACGTTTGCCAGGGTCATCCCTTTATGGAAAGCCTGCGCTCCAATCGGATGCTGATGTATGCCATCGGAGCTTCAGCCGCACTCGTGCTGCTCTTGTCCACGGGTCTGGCGCCCGAACTGACGGAGTTCTTTGAGATCATTGATTTCCCATCAGATGTGAGTCCCAGAATTTCATCTCTCTTCTCAGCGGGGGTTTTGATTATTTATTTCTTGATATATTTTAGTTCCGTACAACTTTGCTCGGTGTGCTGGTCCTCGATATTCTGGGTGCCTTCGCTTTGGACCGCATTTGCTCATTCCTCTTCGGAGAAACGCGACGCGCCGCAAAGTCCTAGGTGCGACTATGCGTTGGGAACCCCCTTCCCTTTAGAACTAAGTACTAGACAAGGAGCAGCTTATAAGACCTTACGTTCCACAAAATATCTGAACTTCTTTTCTTGTAATTTCTCCTTAAAGTAAACGGCGTCGGTTTCTTAAGCGCTTAAATTCCGCATCAGAAAGAGTCAACATAATGCATTTAATGTGTATTATCGGTCAAGTGTATTATCTCTCGGGACAGACTAAATATCATTTTAATTTAAGACAACACAAAACTTTCTTTGAGTCCCCCGTACATGCGATTAGTGAAATTGTCGTAATATTTGTAAAGAAAAATAGATAAAAATTTAAGAAAACAATTAAATATTTATAAAAAGATCTTAATGCTATGTGTTTCAAGTCTGGTCTGGTTCGGGGTCCTCCACCTTAGAGTCCTCCAGCTGTTTGAATTGAATCAAGATGACCAGGTAAGTGGTGACGGCTGAGAAAATCTAAAAAGAAAAAGGATGGGCTATAAAAATCTATAGAGAACTATAAAGTATTATTTTCTTTCATTCATAAGGTAAAAGGCAAAATGGTTAGACCTAAAATTCTTAGAAACGGTGATTTCCAAGCTTAAATTTGTTTTTATCCATTTCCAGAAAGTAGTTAAATATGCGAATTGTTTGTTTTCTAATAGTTTCTTTTACCATTTTGTATCTTTTGGACGTTAATGAACTAGGCTTACGTGTTAATAAAAAGTATAGATAAAGACCGCCAGGTAATAAACTACTGCCTTATTGTTTGCTTGCATCTGAACTAAGTTGGTTAAGGTCAAAGTTTTCTGTTTGTTATGGTAATCTTCGTTGGAGATTACTGTGTTTAAGTCGTTAAAAATTGCACTTAAAACTCTAAAGGGTTCCATGCATTTCACACGATGTTCTACAGTGGCGCAACACTAAAGGTAAATGGGATCTAGTATTTATACTCGGTACGTAGAAATTGACCTGACCTTAGGTTTTAGATGAAGGTAAGGAAGATTAGTTAATACGTACGTCTACTAGTAAAAGAGGATAAACTTTGGTCTACATCCCACTTAAAACTGCGTAAAACAAAGAGTAAAAAGACCTTTTGAACTGATTCGATGCGTTTTCTGTGCACATCATATTGAGGACTCTAAACGAAGGATCCATACTTGATGATAGAACGAACTAATGCAGGTATAATGTCTTTGTAACATAGGGACTATTGAATTCCTTGATATGATTGATAAAGTCAAATTTAGGATCGAGGCGGACGTCCAAACGTTACCATACTTGTTGGCTTTTCATTCTGAGCATTGTAATGTCACGATCGCATCAATAACACTAATACGTCCCACCTCTTTTTAAAATTAATTAATATTTGTCTACCGATCTGCTAGCGAAGTATTCATGGATCGCAAGCAAATCTATTGGAGCCCTCAAATATATATTTATAAGAATACCTTGAACAAAGTGGAATTATCTATGGCAAAGAATCCGTATGCCGTGAATTGAACCTCCTGCTTGATGCTCTTGGTCAGGAATTTATCAATCTGCAAGGGAAATATCTCTCTTGAATAAATTTACTTTCAAAATGGAAATGGGTTACTATACTTACAATATTCTGATATTCCCTGCTGCTGGCATAGACCCTTGACAGTATCTGGGATGTGGCATTGGCCTTTGGAACAGAAGCACTCAGCATGATTAGGCTAGACCTTATCTAAGATATAGTTACTCACCTCTCTGGTGGTTTGACCACAACTTCTGGACAGCAGAGCCAGCAGGGAGACATGGAGACAGAGCCAAGCAAAGCACCACTGCAGAATATTGGGCGACACCATGCCGTTGGCGGTGATCTGGACAAAGAGATTGTAGCAGTTGGTGGTGACCGTGTAGAAGGAGTAGCCCAGGAACGAGACCAGTATCAGGTTGCAGCAATCGTTGATGCCCTTGTAGATACGCAAAAGTTTGTTGTGCATGCGATAGATGAACAATGAGTCCTCGGGGAAATGTTCCATAATAGCGGGATTGGGATGGGGATTGGCATTGGTGTTACCATTGCCACGTTGTCGTCTCCCGGCGCCACCACCACCACCACCACCCTTGCGTTTCTGCTGCTGTCCGTAGGTATATCCATTTAGCAATTGGTTTATGAAATGGAACCTGATGTACACAATCCGCAGCAAAGCTGATGCAAAAACTATATAGGTGGCCGTGAGACCATTCTGGACGGCATAGAAGGCCAGGAGTACATAAGAGGGCGGTGTGATCACTCCATCCACCGCATAAATTTTCAGCACAATGATATAGGTCTGACAGACGGCGATGCCCACCAGGAACTTCACGGAGAACCCAAAGTTCTGGTTCAAATTGGCACCAAACTGCCGGCGCACTTCCTCGTCCAACTGGAGAATCTCGTTCATAATCCTCAGCATGCTCTTGGTATTCCGGGCACACACGAACACCGTAAGCGTGTAGGTCAAGATGCAGAGCAGCAGTTCGATCCATTGGTTAACATTATCCGTCTCCCGGTAGGAGTAGAATAACTGGGCCGAAATCGGTGTGAACAAGCTGTACACGTTAAAAATAGTGAGGGCGTGGATCACGCCTCTCACGAAGAAGGAGTAGAACTCGTTGGTCTTGGTCGGAGGACCCACTTCGTAGTTGGAAACCTGCTCGTAGATGGGCATCAGTCCACTGGCCTTCAACACGGACAGTATGGTGCGTATGTCCTCGAAAACGGGATGATCGTGTGTCCTCGTAGTAGGTCCTGTAGGTGCCGCTGCCGGGGAATCCCTAGTAAAGGCATCTCGGTTCAAGGACGGCGTTCGGAACGGAGAGATCCGTCGCGGATACATATGAGAGCGCGGCTTCTGTGACGGCATTTCGATTACCCAAGTGTTCGGGGACATGGCCAACCAGGCACTGACAGGACAAAGAGACCGGTTACGGCTAACTGGATTGACCAGCGGTCAAAGGTAAGTGGGGTCGCTGTTATCTGATGTTGGCCAGCACCCACTTGGCTATTAGAGTAATTGCCTGCATTGTGGATTATTGAATAATGCCAACGGATGGGAACTACGAAATCAACTCTTTTTCCTTCCAATCAAAATATTGACAAGAAGAACCCCTTATTTCTTATGAAAAATAAAATATTTATGTTCATAATAGTTTATTGAAGTATTGATAACCTGATTCGCTTTAACTGAATCTTATTTGTTTTGTTTATATGGAATATTGAGGCACGGTGGCCACGCCAAATATGTCTTTCTCCCCAGATCTTTCCAAAGGAGTGCCCGATAATCCAGAAGTCGTCAGAGCTGGCTTCCTGACCGAAAGGAGCCAGGAGAAAGAATAAGGCAGGGTACATTATGCCTGACTTTCATATTCCATAAAGGATTTATTTATCAATCTTGGGCAGCTTCTTCTCATCGGCACCCTTCAGGGTTAGCTGGAACTCTTAAACCTGCCCACACTAGTAAAGGAATCGTAAGCGCAAGGTGACTTTCGAATTCAGTACGAGTAGGATTCTTCGGAAGCTTTTCCGAGAGACAAATCTGTACTTTTCCAGACAGCTCCACCAAGCGCCTGTTCTTGATGGCCAAATGAGCCTTAAGAGCTCCGGATGGCAGCCGATTTCTTGATTTGACGTCAAGGATCTGGTCGTAGGACTTGTAGTTTTATGAAAAGAACCTCCAGGCCCGAAGATAGTGTATCGCAGAAATTTTTTCAAACCTAAGATGATTATGACTCGAAAAGAAGCATATAAAGTCCTTAGCTGCGATATTGATTGTTTCTTGGTTTCAATAAAAGTTTATTGGCTTTATTGTTTTAATAAATTTTCCCTGAATGTAGCTTGTACTTGTTGAATATCGCAAGTGTTATTTATTTGAATATACTGCCTTTTTATAAAAACCTACACTTCACAAAATCGCTGGCTTTAATAATTGCTTTACAATTTCTTCTATTTGAATCCCTATCTTATCTTTTAGGAGGCTTTTCCTTAAGCCCAGTGTAATCCCTGCCCACCCAATCCCGTAAATCGAAAATCAAATGGGGGTAGCAATTCGATGTGGAACCAATTTCACCCTCGGATGTGACACGAGAGTGTTATGTCTATATTATCACACGGGATGCGTGAAATATTATTATTGTCACACCTTTTGCGCCCCCAGAAGCGACCAGACATGCACGTACTCCCACTCACACACTGGCCAACATATTTTTCCACCCCTAATGAGGGATTGCAATTCAATGTGGTCGTGTATTCCCTTTTTTCCTCTTTATTGTCAACCTCCTCCTTACCTTTGGGGGCGGCAGAGTGAGAGCGAGAGGAGAGAGTCCTGAACATGGGCACGCTGTTGCTTTTACTAAACGACTCACAATGGGATGAATTCAAATGATTTTAATTAAATAATGGGGAGTTTCCATTTTAAGTAATTTTATGAAAGAATAATTCGCTGTAGAAGTTTAAATTGAAGAATAAAAATTAATAAAGAATTTGTCTTTGTCAAATTTAATTTAAATTATAATTTTGATGTATGTATAAGCACGAAGCTTTTATTTATATTAATAATAATACAATTAATAGTGTATTATTATTAAAATAGTAGTAATAATTTTAATAATAATAAAAATGTGACGACTGTCTTTATTCAATAACAACTTATACAAGTTATAAAATGATCTCCTGTACGAAAAACACTGTTATTTCATTTATATTAGTTTTGCAAGAGTAATCCTCGATAATTTTTCTTCAAGGGACAGAAATTCCCACTGTGCTGTGACGTCACGGCCTTAGCTTACGGCTAAGCTCACTCCGACAGATACAGACACGGAGAGAGTCAGTGCGTCACCAAACACATCAAGAGTAGGGCAGGGAGGTGGGGTAGGCAGAGGGAGTGGGAGAGCGGAGGGCGTGAGAGAGAGAGAGAGAGAGAGAGACACTCTTATCAGTGGCGGCATCGACAAATCGGAGACAAAACAAAACCGAAATTAATCCCGCAGAGAAAGGCAAGCGCATCGCTCATCGCACGGAATGCTGCTGTCGTTCCTCCTGACTTTGGCCACTCTTGGCAGGATCCACGCCCACTACACCAGCGGCGATGTGGTGTACCATCCGATGCCGCACTTCTGGACGGGCGTAGGCTTCTGTCCCGCAGCCGGTCGGATCGATCATGAGGGGATTGAGGCCGCTCTGGCAACCCCCGCCCTCCAGATGAATCTCCGCCAGATTGCCGCCCTGCCGGTGGGAGCTGTGACCCATATTCGAATACACTGGCTGCTGGAGTTGGTGCAGTTCCGGCAGTATGATGCCAACGGGATACCGATTTATGACTTCACCAAATTCGATGACTTCATAGATTTCCTGCAAGAGGAGCTGCGCTTGTCACCGGTGCTCGAGTTTATGTGTAATTTGGGCGGGGTTTTCCAAGAAAATCCCGAGCAAATGCCCTTCTACTGGGAGCACTTGGTCAAGTCGACGGTTAACCACCAGCTGGGTAAGAAATTAAGACAGCAGAATGATTATCGAATTTAGGGTAATTCTCTTTCCAACCCACAGCGCGTCACGGTTCCGCCCGGTTGGCCAATTGGCGCTATGAAACCTGGAATGAGCCGGATCTACGTGTGTACAATAAACTCAATCTCACTGCCGATTCCTATATGGATTACGTCCAAGCCGTACGTCGTGGTCTCAGCAAAGCCGGAAATCTGGATAGCTACGAGGGCAAAGTTCAGTTGCCGATGTATCGAGCTCTGCGCGGACCGGCGGGACTCTTTAAGAGCTTGGACACTCATCCGCTGTGCTGGAAACTGCTGGAACAGTGCAACGAAAATGTCGTCTACTGTCCCATCGATATACTTACATTTCATCGCAAGGGTGTCGAAGGCACGGCCACGGAGATTGTGAATGGTTCATTATCTTTAATGGCCAAGATCTATGAGGAATATCCTAATCTAAAGCCCCTGCCGGTGGCCAATGAGTGAGTGATGCAAGTTTTCCGCATAATTTATTATATCATTAGCTCCATTACAAAAAAATTTAACCTTTACAAACAAATATTTGCCAAGTGAAAGCAAGTTCAAGACGTCTTGAAATGTCTAGCAGCTAAAGGTCATGTGTTTTATTTTTTATTAAGTGAAATTTATTGCTTTAGGTCTTCAAACAGTGTTAAGTTAAAAAAGATTTGTTATATTATATTAACTTGGCAAATAATAGCGACCTAAAAGTTACTTAAACACAAAACTTGATTTAAAAAAGTTAAACAAGATTAGTTATACATATCTTATTACGTTGGCAAATAATAGCAACTTAAAAGTTACTTAAACACAAAACTTGAATTAAATTTAATTTAAAACAGATAGGAGTCGAACTTTGGCAAATCGAAGTTTATAATATAATATACCATTGCAGCTTTAATAATAACACTCGCCAATCGTTGATGGGATTAAAGTTGACAAACACTTTTCATTATTATTAATTTTTATCGGTTAGGCGCTGTCCATATAGAAAAAAACGTAATCAACATATATTTTTAATATACTTTTAATGATTACTATTGATTAGATAGGAGTGAGGCGGTCAAAAATTATCAAAACTGTGATTACGTAATATATGAACTTATTAACTTACTCTTTTACCTTATTCTTTTTAAGGACCTAGTTTGAAAATAACATACATATCTCGGACTAGATGAAAATATGTTGAAAAGCAACAAAGCTTTTACTTTTTTTCTTAAAGTTTTCAATCATATATATAAATTAATAGTTTAAAGGCTATCTGCAAAGTTTTATTCAGATTGCTCAAACCTAAAAAACTAGGTTGCGTAGACAACGTAGACAGGCGTTCAAACGGACATGGCTAGAGCGATATGTCTGGTGATGCTGATCATGAATATACATATATAATTAATAGTTTGAAATCTTCTGACTAAAATTATTAAAATATATACCTGCAAGGGTATAAAAAACTGAAAACAAAAGAAAATTCTAATCTCACTCTCTCTTCCCTTCAGTGAGGCTGATCCTGTGGCTGGTTGGAGCACGCCCCGGGAGTTCCAGGCGGATGTCCGCTATGGTATTACCTTGATATCTACTGTGATGGAGCACTGGCATGCCAAGCTCGCTGGCGGACCATTGGCACGACTGGAGTCCATCAGTCATGACAACGCCTTCCTCAGCTACCATCCACATGAGTTCACACAACGCACGCTCCTCGCACATTTCCAGATGAACGAAACGGAGCCACCGCACTCGCAGTTTATCCAGAAACCCGTTTTCGCCGCCCTGGGAATGCTCGCGAAGTTGGGCAATCGAGCTGCGGACATGGAATTGGTCAATATGGACAGCAAGCACAGCGTTGAGGTACTCCGCACAGTGTCCGGCGGATTGAGTGGATCTGGGCAGTACATGGCCGCCATATTTCTAAGCCCCGAGGAGGCGGGACCCCAACGAACAGCCTTTCATCACAAGTATACCCTGAATATGTCCATAGCGAATGAATCGGCTTTTATTACGGAGATTCTGGTGCCGCACACAACCGATCCGTATTTTGTATGGCAGCAGGCGGGCAGTCCGGCCTATCCCAATGCCACGCTCAGAGAGGCCATGCGGCGGGCACAAGCTCCCAAGCTCTACGAGACGGGACCCATTTGGCAGTACAACAGCGAGCTGGTAATAAACTCAGCCACCCTACCGCTGCCATGGGCGGTGCTCCTTCGCGTTTGTTCCACCTCGTGGCCTAAGCTGCGACGGCCACAGCAGCTCTCCATCGTGGAGGTGACCAATCGCGAAGTCTTCATCAGCTGGGCTGAGCACCCCAAGTCCACACAGTGCCTGCGCAGCTACGAGGTGTGGTTCAAGGAGCGCGACAGCAAGGGCCTGGCCGCTGACTGGCAGCTCATATCCCACGACTGGCATCTGCCGTATCCTTCGTTTCAGTATGCACCTGGGGACAAGGGTTCCGTCAATGGTGAGTACCTACCATCACAGGGCACAGCACAAAACCTGGATTTATAATCCCCCAATATCCAACAGGTTTCTACAAGGTTCGGGGAGTGAATGTGTTTAATGAGAGCAGCCCCTACTCGCAAATAGTCGAATATCTGGAATTGTAGTTCAACAAATCAAATTTATAAATCAAAAACGCAAACATAATCAGGCTTCGGCCAGGCGCTAATGGACTAGACATCTGCATGAATATTCAAATGATTTCAGCTCGAATCGAAGGGAAAAATTGTGAATCAGAATGAAAGAACGATTCCCTCGAATGCATTCGAATTAAATCTGGAAAAAAGTCACACTCATGGACAATACAACTCACAATTACACAGTTACTATATTAAGTACAAACAAAAACAAATTAACAAACACAATAACCGAAACAAAATTAACAAATTTGACTTAATAATATATACAGACTCGTCGGAAGCACTTGTCTTGTCTAACATAGTGCTTTTCTCCAGTTAAAAATCTCAAGAAGCATCTCGAAGCAGTTTATAAATTCGAAGCAATTCACGAATTCCTACCTATTCTTTTCACTTGGTTCAGTTTATTAATTTAAGCCTATGTTGTGAGTAAAGCCATGCAGATGTCTACAATGGACTTCCCCACCCTCTACACTTAAACTGTCTCTCTCTGGAATGGACTGACTTCACCGGCCGCAGTCTCCTCTAGGACTTGTGCCATCGCCTTAACGCCGCCAATATCTCATATACAGTATATAAATATATATATATACATATAAATAGATATATAGTACATTATCAGTGTTGTGTTCGTATTAAATAAATGCCTTTATTCTGCAAGGGAATCGGCGTAAAGCGTAAATAAGTGTGTGTTGTCTTCTCTCTGAGGGGGGTATGTACAGAGAAATAACTAAGTAAACTAATCGAGAATAACTGCGCAGAGACGCTAACGACAAACGCAATATTTGTATATTATTTAGTTTGCTTTAAGCAAATAACTTAAGAGTATGTGCCAGTCCACTTCAGCCTTAGGCGTCCAGGACCAGCCACTTCTCGTTGATGTGCTCCATTTGTTTGGTGAGAATGGGATTGCGAACGCGCACTTTGATCTCCAGTTTGCCTCCCACCTGCTTGCGGCCATCCATTAGCTGAAAACCATAATTAATTTGGTTAGTATTTCAAAGGATTTTGTGTAATCAAACTTACATCGTAGGTATCGTGGATATCGCACTTGGTCTCCAGCGGCTGCAGCTTGACGTTTACGGTGCCAATCAGCGTGTCCGATCGCAGGAATCCTCTGAAACAACACAGTGGCAGTTTACGACTTAGTCCACAACAATCTACACTGCAGCTATTAATTAAACGCGTGGCATTTTCGGATGAGGTTGGTTTTTTTGTTTTTTTGCGATTTGTTGGGATTTGAGGCGTAAAGATTTTGAGAAATATATATATATGTTTTATTAAAATTTTCCACATGGCAATCGAATGAAGTTCAATGGATCTACATATATGGGTGAGATATATGTGTGCTAAGGCCGTGACCGGTACGATAAGGAACCAACGGAGGAGCATGCTGACTACGGGAGGAAATCAAAATATATTTCTAACATTTTCAGCTAAAACTCAAAGCTCTAAAAGCTAAATTAAGCAATAAAATATTTTAACTAAAGTAAAATAAATGTGTAAATGTTTGTTTTGTAGAGAACTAGGGTAATTCTAGGTTTTAAACGTAGATTTCAAGCCATATTTATGCTTAATTTATTTTACTGACTGAAATATTTGTCAGTAAACTAGATTTCTACATTTAGAATATTGAAAACTATAACTAAACTAGTTGTTCATGATGGCAAAAGCCTTAAACAATAATAAACAAAGAACTTTTAGTAATAAGATGAGTAACGACCAAACATTTGAATTGCAACTGGCAAACCCTTTGTTCATAAAATTAAAACGAAATGCTGCATTTATAAAAAGGTTCTTATCTCTAAAAAGATGCAAAGATTTTGAAAAGCCGCGTAGATAGAACTTTTACTTTTAATTTCGGGAACGTTCTTATGGAAGCTCTATAATCTAGCCTGTTCCGACTTATATATTTTTTGCAATAAAAGGAAGACTATCTGCAAAGTTTCATTCAGATGATACAAAACTAAGAGGACTAGATGATGCAGGTTAAAAATGTATTTACTTTATGGGACTATACACTTTAACCGTAAATATGCTTTAAAAGAATGTCTTTGGTAAATTTTGTACTTATAATAGCATATACTACCACTAATTAGCTGTTAAAAACCTCGAAAAAATGAATGATTTAAACCATATACCACCGCTGTTAGTTGGCATGGAAAGCGACTTAGTACGGATTAATTTAATATGCTAACTTAGACTTCTCTCTTTGGAAATGAAAAACTCACCCCCTTGAGTAAATTTCCAGCTTGACGCCATGCCTTTTAAAGATCCTTTGGAACTGACGATTAGTCCGCTGAATGTCCACCTTAAAGCGCTCATCGTAATCCGGACTGTTGGTATCCCTAATGACATTGGTTTTAGTCTTAAAAGTTTCATCCTGAAAGGAATATAAACTGAAGAAAAAAAATGCATAACTACCTAGCATTAAAACTTACATTAAGCAGTGGAAACTCCACCCGCACATAGGTGTCCACTTCCTTGGCATTGGCCACATTGTAGTTGACACCCCGGACAACGACAATCTCCAGTTCATTGTCCGTTAGGTCCGTGTTGCAGTGGACAATGTTAAAGTTACGCTGCTCATAGTGGAACTTTGGCAGTGTCTGGTTCTTTCGCTTGGAGTAGCGCACCAAGTCCAGATCCTTCTGGACAGTAAGGGCCAGATTTTCAAATCGATTCATACCGGCCACATCACCCATTGCCTTATGGTGATCCCGGGTATTCTTGCACATCATTAGCTGCTTGGCCAGTTGCTCTTCCATGCGGATACCGATCTCACAGATGTCGTCGCTGGGATCGCACTCCTCGGCGGACACGATGGCAAACGAGGCTTCTAAGTTATCTCGTTGGGAGGGCGGAACAGGAAGCTAGGAGGGAATTGGAAAATATTTATAGCCTAATCTTTATTATATTCTACTAATACTCACCGTGCTGAGATCAACTGGCAGACCACTGCTGGCCGCATTTAACAGGGAATCGAAGCCCTTGTAGATCTTCAGATACTCCTTGGCCTGATCTATCTCTCCGGCTTTCTTGGCCTCGATGGCAGCCACTTTGAACTCCCTTTGACGCTCCAGCAGAAGCTTCATCTGCTGCTCGGCGAGATTGTTTTTCTGCTGATTGCCCGAGGTCCGAGTTGTCAATTCCTTGGGCGGCGACGGTGCCTTTCGAGGAGTTGTAGGCGTAGCTGCACTCGAGCTGGTGGGAGTTCCTCCTGCCGAAGTGCTCGCTGTTGCCGGCGGGGACGTTGGGGAAGTGGGCAGCGATGGTGTGGCGGAAGCAGGCGGAGCAGCATCCCCGGTGGGAAGTGGCCCGAAACCGGGAGGCACGGGTAGTTCGTCGTAAGGCACGGGTTTGCCAGCCTTGTATAGCTTAATGGCATCTTCATATTGCTTCACAATCCTTCCAAAGCGTCTAGCTTTGCCGGTGTTATTTTCTGCCTTGGCCCCCGCCTCCACGGACTGATACTTCTCCAGTCGCTGCTGCAGAGCCTCCAGCATGTTTGTGGCGGCCGCAGGAGCGGGAGCAGGAGCCGGCGTCACCGGAGCCGGTGCTGGAGCTGGTTCTGCTGCTGCTTCTTCTGGGGCGGCGCCTTCCTTCATTTTAGCGAGGAATGCCAGGAACTCGGCTGGGGGTGGCGGCATGTCGCTAAGATCTACTTCCTGGCCATCCTCGCACATCTTCACAACCACATCGAACTGTTTGACTACCTTGAGAAACTGGAGAGCAGTGGCCGTGTCGCCGCTACGCTTGGACTGCAGTGCAGCGGCTTTGTACTCGATCTGGCGGCTGCGCATTTGAGCCACCAACGGATTTGGCGGCGTGGAAGGAGCCACTGAGGTCGTTGGCGCTACGGGCGATGTTGGAGTGGGAGGGGCTGGAGCCGCGCGACTTGGTGCCGGCGGAGGAGAAGCAGGAGTAGAAGGAGCGGGTGATTCCTCTGCAGCTTCTGCAGGCGCTGACCCGCCAGCAGGTTTCACACTGACCTCTGGTGGTATGTCGTCCACATTGATGGACTTGCCAGCTGCTGCTTGCTTGTGCAGATCCTGCAGGGTCTTAAGACCTCTGCCAAAGCGTCTCGCTTTGCCCGAATCCCCGGCAGCCTTGGCATTCGCCTCGGCCATCTTGTACATCTCCAGGCGCTGCTTAATGATGCCTAGCGTGTCCACAGTGGTGGTGGGCAGGAAGGTCTGTACGGGCTCCTCACTGGCTGCTGCTGGCTCCGCCTCTGACTGCTGCTCGTCCTCCTCTTCCATGTCTACGCCTCCAATGCCATTCAGTTCACCCAGCAGATCCGAGTCGTTTTCCAGATTCTCATCGTCATCATCGTCGCTGACATCACGCAAGCTGTCTGCTATCATTTTGTCCAAGTCGCTCGCTGGCACCAGTTTTGCCTTGGGCTTCGACTTGGCCCTGCCGCCGCCGCCACTGGCAATGGCTGCCAGTTCCGCCTCCAGATCGCTGTCGCCATCGTCATCTCCATAGCCAGCACTGGGATCGAAGTCATCCGGGATTTCCGTAAGGCCAAACTGAACACAAAAAACGAGAGTGAGAGCGTAAGCGATGACTCATAATTAATAAATAGACGGATCTAGTTGTTTGTTTTTCCTCTGACCTGGGACAAATCGTGTTGCCTTCGCTTCGCTGGCTCCGGCTTCTTCTTGGAGAACATATCCTTGACTAGCTTGGAATAATATCCTATCTAAAGTGCTCCTCTGAAGCGCTTAAAAACTTTTCATTAATTGCGTCGAAGCAGATCAGACGCCGCAGACAACAATAACAGAATGTTTGTGGGCAGCACGGCAGCAGAAGTGAAGGTGACGCAGGAAAGCGCTTGCGACACGCACGGCAGGGCTACGCAAAATATGAAGAGTTTTTTTTTTAAATATATTTCTATATAGAGATAGCATTTTTTAATACCTTTTGCGAAAACCAATCAACTTTTGTAGAAAAATTGATGAATCTTATTAGAATTTTGGTTTGACTAATATATCAAGCTCTGGCCTTTTTAATTTATTAATTTTCCATAATATTCCCAACTCTTTAAATATCTAAAAATTCAATGAAATACATATGTAGTAAGCATGACTCAAATGAATTATTTGACTTTGAAAGCTAACAAAAATAACCTTTTACCACCTTCTTAAACTCACAGCATGCAGTATTAAACTTTTTTCTTTGAAAACCAGGGGTACACGCACGCTATCAGGTACAGGGCTGCTCCGCCAGCTGACTAATCGATGGGCGGACATCGCCACCTATCGATAACAACAGCCAGCGCACACACAGTGCAAAAGAGTTTGCGAAAAAGAAAACTAGACAAAAGGCGAATTTACCTGGAACCAACCAGCCTTTGGAAGCTGGAGTTGCCCGTTGACCAGTGGCAAGGCATGTTGTAATCCCCCACCGTGGACATCCGGCTGTGGCGACGCTGAGAAGCTAGAGAAACCAGACCGATTGCAGCTCCCTTATTATTTGTCTTCTGTCGTTTTCCACCTCCTCAAACTCCGTGCGGGGGCCAAGAGCAGCGAGGAGAGTGTGAGAGAGAGAGAGACTTCGAGACAAGGCGCTCGGGAGCGAGGGGGCAGCGGTAACTGGGACTGGCACTGGCACCTGGCACTGGCTTGTTGTTTGGCTCAGCGTGGAAATAAACAAACGGATTGGATCCGGGCCGGGTCGCAGAAACGGGGCGTGGCGCACACTGGCATTGGCAAACAACACAACCACCGGGCGAGAGAGAGGCGGCAACAAGTAGGCGACAGGCATGGACGTGTCGCTAACGGAGCCGGAGACACGGTTCTACAGTGAGCTCTTCCAATGCTGCGACGTGGAGAAGACTGGCAAGGTGCCCATGCTGAAGGCCACTGAGCTTTTTCGCTCGGCGGACATCGCCAACGAGGCGGTGATTGAGGTAGGTCTAATTTGCGTCGTGCCGGTTGATCGTGAATGATTAATTACCTTGGTTTGTGCAAACAGATCACTGGTCTGGCCGGGATTCCCTCGACGGCCCTGCACATCTCACGAGCTCAGTTCTACTCATGCCTGAAGCTGATCGCCGCCCACCAGGCGGCAATGCCACTGCGACAGGAGCTCATCTCAGCCACGGTGCCGCTGCCACTGCCACACTTTAGTTGGAAGGAGGCGGTCACGGCACCGGTTTCTGTGGAAAATGGTTTGACCGCCTTGCCCCCACCGCCGCCCACAGATCGAAGGAACTCGCTGCGTCGCAACTCGCAGCAGGAGCAGCTGCAGGACACCTCTGACTTGCCCAGCACCGATTCCGAGGTGGAGCAAAACGAGTCCGTGGACGAGGCGACGGGCCATGGACGTGGTGGGGGCACAGATGGCAGCGGGGTAGTAAGCAGCAGCAGCCGGGAGAATGTCGGGGTACGTACTCCTCCTATCTTATCAGGCGACACATGCAAATAGGCTTACCAGCAGTGACCGTTCCTCTTCCGTTTCTTATCTATCACTCTCTAGCGACGTCGAGGTGGTGCTGGTGCTGGCGGTGGTTCTCCGGAAGCCTGGAGCACCAATAGCGACAGCCCTACACCGACCAATAGTGTGGCCGAACGGCCCTGGGCGCAGGATACCCTCTGGCAGGGTTTGCTGGGCGACGAGCACCGCCAGTTGCTGGGCACCGAGGAGGAGTCCTCGGACCGCCACAGCAGCGATGACGAGGACAACGAAAGCGAGCTGGTAACCATCTATCAGATAACGCCGGAGCAGCGCGAATACTACAATAAGCAGTTCAGGACAGTCCAAAGGGATCCGCATGGCCTGCTCTCCGGCCAGGCAGCCAGGTAAGAAAGGAAAGAATGGCGAAGGTGGATCACCACTTACTAATTTTGACTCCTATATTTCCACCTAAAGAATCTTCTTTGAAAAGAGCCGGATTCCCGTGGAGGAGCTGCGACATATTTGGCAGCTGTGCGACGTGACTCGCGACGGTGCACTCAGCCTGTCCGAGTTCACGGCCGCAATGCATCTTGTGGTTCTGAGGCGCAACAATATACCGCTGCCTACCAGCCTGCCCAACTGTCTGCATCCCAATGTACTGCAAGCGACGGTTGGCGGTGGCTCCTCCTCGTCGTCGTCGGCGGCGCTGCCCCAGGAACCGCCTGAGGCTGATCTCCTACACCTGAACGACGACGATGAGGACGACCACACGGACAATACAATTATTGCTGGCAATCTCAGCGGCGGCGGCGGCAGCAGCAGTTCCACCAGCAAGCCGCGTCTCAACGATAAGAACATCATGAATCTGAGCACCATCTCGACATCCTCACAGGCCAGCAACAGTTCTCGGCGCGAGGCAACGCCGCCGAAGAACCGCAGTATCTCCAATTCGCCGAGCGTCGAAAAGCCAGTGACAACCGTCGCTGTTTCCTCAACGGGCAATGCTGTGGACACAACAACAAACACAAACGCCTCCAGCCAGTGGACAAAGTTCAGTGAATCTCCCACAACAAGTGCTAGCGGGGCGGCGGCGACAACTGTTGCGGCAGCCGTAGTAGTGGCAGGCGCTCCTGCCGTCTCTAGTCCCGGGCTTAAGCCAGCCCTGTTCGACATGAAGCGCTCGGCACAGGATGTGGTGTCCAATCCACAGATTCTGCACCCAGTGCCGCTAAGAGTGACTCCAATCGGTGAGTGTACTACATCTGCCAAATCCCAGCACATCCTCAAAGAAAATCCCCTTCCGTCAGGCACAGCCATAGCTTCCTCTGCTGAGACATCATCCAACGACAACGAAGGCGTTGTGGTCCTGCGCGAGGACAGCCCCAAGGCCATTGCATCGACCACGAACTTAGTCAATCAGTCATCTTCAGCCGGAGTGTCATCATCATCAACGGGAGTCACCACTGGCTCTCATCGCGAGAGCAGCGATCTGCGTGCCATCCAACGGCCCCAGGCCAAGAAGCTGCCAGCCAAGAACAGTGCTTTGCCGCCGCCGCCACAGCGTGAGTCGAGCATCGGTTCCAGTGGTCCCAGTGAGCAGCCGCCTGAGCAGCAGCAAACCGTCTACGTGGCGTCCAAGAAGGAGCCACCGCCCCTGCCGCCACCAAGGCCGCATCGTCATGCGCGGAGCAGCAGTCTGGACTTGAACAAGTTCAAAATGGGCGCCACGGGCGGTGCCCAGCAGGCAGAGGTAAGTAATAATTTAATATTGCCTTCTCTTTACTTAGTTTGTGTTTGTGTCGTGATTTAACTTGGTTCTTAGATAACCTTGCAGTGAGAATTTATAAGATTTCTTTATACTCCCTGAAAATCTGTATAAGACCATCGACTACCGAAGTTTCTTCCCGTTGCTTGTTTCTTGCTCTTAAACACTTATACTATTAATTATGGCTGGAATCTCTTGTATAATTAAGAGACCTTGCAAGGATATCGGAACGAGGGATGCACAAATAACAATAGAATAAGTCCGATATGACATATCGAGCAAAATATTGTGTTCGATATCATTCGAAATTATCGCATGGCTAAATATATCGAAATTTAGACTACACAAAAAGTCTAAATAACTAACTGGCATTTTTCAAGGCTCAATAAAACGCAAAAACATACGTGCCCCAGAGCTGATATTAGGCTGTATGAAAACATTGATATTTTGACTTCAATATTGCCAAAGAACCCACAAACTTGGGTTTTCTGATAAAAGTACTTTTAACTAACTGTCCTATGTTCCAAATTTTTGCTATGTTGTAGCCCTGACAATTAAGAAATTTTTAAAAGTCTTCATACTAATTTGAGATCATGGATTTAACACATAAAGAAGGATAATGGATAATGTTTTCAGTCTTTGTTAATTAAGAAGAAAAATATTTTGAAAATCTGAATGAAGTAAAGTATTTAAGTTTTCGTAATTAATTTTAGTTGAGATGGGAGAGACACTGATTTATGTAACCGATATTTTCAGTCGTATAAGGAACAGCCTTTCGAAATTTGTTATATCAAAAAATATCGCTAAATGTATCGAAAAATATGCGAAAAATTTTATTTAATTACTTCTTATGTACTTCTTACAAGCTTTTTATATTTATTTCCAACAAAGATAGTAAAGTTGGATATTTATATCAATCAGAATTTAAACTTATCGCATATATGTTTATCGCAACGATTTATCGATTTATACATTTCCTGCCATCCCCATATACGAAACTTCGGTGTGTCGAAGTTCTTACTTTCTGTTAACCTTTTTCTTTGCCCTAATAACTACCACCTGTAACCTGTGCGACATGTATATAAATATGCAAACCCACTCTTTGTCAAGATCACTGCGCAGGCCAGCTTCGATATGCAAACCTCAACGGGTTTTGCCGATTTCACGCACTTTGCCGACGAAGGCTCCGTCGCGAACGTCGTAAGTCCAATCCTAAATGTATGCAACTCGTATTCGCGCATTCCATCCAAATTGGCTGTAGCTCCACTAGTGTCTTGTGTCCAAATTCAGTAGCTTAACATTCGAATGCCACCTCCCTCCTTATTCGGTAGCAAACTAACCTCTTCCCACCCTTCTAGATGGACGAACAGCAGCTACATTCGCTACCGCCTGCAGCACCACCGCCCCAGTCTACCGTAGTGCCACCGACAAGGATTACTCTCCAGCAGGCGGCTCAACAGCGAGTCTCCGCCTTCCAGGTCTATCGAAAGCCACAGACGCCGCGTGGATCGCAATCGCCGCCCCAGCAGCCGCCACCACCGGCTCCGGGCCTGGCAGCGACTTCCCAAGCAGTTGGCCAGCTGCCCAGTGCCGAGAGCTTTGAGAAGCGAGTGTCCGCCATCAGTGACTCGCTGCGCCATGTATCCTTCAAGCAGGGCCAGGCCAACACCACAGAGGTTCTGCAACGACTGCGCGAGCAGAACAACTCACTGCTGCACCTTTGCAACGACTTAAGCGACGAGCTACTGAGCGTCCAGACGCGCAGGGAGGAGATGCGTCTCAAGCTGGAGGGACTCTCGGCCGGCGATGCGCCCGGGCGAACCAGCTCCTCGATATCAGTCCCGGTGACGGCTAACGTGACGGGCGGGTCCTCCGGCTCGGCCGGAGCTGCTGTCTATACCAACATTTAAGGGGCAGGGACAAAAGATCATGCCTATTAGGGGGTGAATTGATTTGTTTGGCCAGGAGGCGAGATTTATACCCTGTACGTTTGTTCCTTTTCTGAAAAAACTATTTAACATTCCTACTTGTTTTTTCTCCTATATATTCTTTTTTTTACTTAAAAGTTTCTCAATTTGTATTAATTTAAGCAAGTTATTCTTCTAATTCGGTTTCAATTTCCGTTGCCAGAAAAAGTTTATAGCTTTTCTTTAGAGTTGCAAATACATCGATGGTTTCAATGTTTTCTTTATCGATTAAACATTGAAATATCGATCATTTACATAATTGCTTTTAACAGACTTCCCGCTCTAACTTTTTACGGAGCAGTAGCATAGCGAGAGCCAAGCCTTACAATTAAAAAGCATTTTAACTGCTTTGCTCTTAGTTTTGCGTCATAATGCTATGCTTAAAACTGAGCTACAAAACGTTTTTCAAAACTAAAAACGGAGAGCGAGATGTGAGACGGAAAGCAAGTCGCATTCTCGTAAGATACCTTTGTTTTGTTCTCATCTAACTCTCGTTTAACGATATGATACAGCTTTTCTATAGCTAATGACGCGACAAAATTAAGAACAGAGCAAATGCTTTTTAATTGTTTTTGCTGCTACTTCTCTGTAAAAAGTCCGAGCGGGAGCAAATATAAAAAGCAGAAGTAGCATTTTTAATAGCTGGTTTTCAATGCTTTTTCGATTAAACATCGATGTTTTGTGCAACTGTACTTTCCGCTGAACAAATCAATTTACCGCTAATGTTAGTCACTTATTTTCTGCCGTTTTTGTATGTTGCAAGCACAATATATTCCAAATCCGGGTTGTTGTTTGCACGGCGACAAAGCAGGGCAAATGCTCAGCGTAGTTGAGTTGTCACCTGATTTGGCAACTTTAAAATTATCACAAAATCAAGTTGCAGTTTTGTTCTGTTTTGGAGCTACGCAAATTCTAGCCCGGTGGAGTTGATGCATTGAAGTTGCTAATTTAATTTGTAGGCTAGTTAAATCTCAACACAAACAAATCATGCGAGAACTACAACAATAATGCCGCCTCTATATAGATATTTATGCAGATCGATATATATATATATATATATATACCTATGTACGTGTGTGTGTGTATATTTAGAGACGAAGCGCTTCTTCTAATTGTTAAACGAGTCGCTTGACAGCCAACCGCCACCCGTATCTCATCCTCACGCCCTAGTGTATAATGAAGCTGCCACAAAGTGGTCCAAATCCAAATCCTCCTCTATTAATATTCCCTGCTTTGTGCGAACTCGCATTTCCTTTACCAATTTTGCTATTTATTAACTCATATTTTGTGTGTATGCCTCGAAATTTACCCTTCTATTCATTCCGGCAATGAAAACTAACAAAGAAAAAACGATCTTAAAAATAAAAATAATAAAAAGCCAGGCTTAAATGTTTAAGTATTAGAAAACAAAACAAAAATCGAAAGAAAAGAGAAACAAGAAAAAATCGACAAGATATTCATTTCCTTTAAAGCTTAGCTTAGGTTTTTCTAAAACAAAAAAAAAAACATACATATATACATATTAATATATTTTCTATCTGTATAGTGTACACATAAAAAAAGAAATGAAACAAAACTTGATATTATGTACATTTACCCAAAAATTTATTTCGAAAAAGAAATATCTAAGATTGAAAACAGGAGACAAATTTAATTTAACCGGACCACTAAATATGTACGTATATGCTAACTTCGAATTTATCAGATATACCGGCATACATGTGTATATCACTTCTTTTGCATACTTAAACCCTTAAACCTAACATTAATGAGTTTTTCTTCAACTTTGTTAAGCGTTTTCTACCCACAATCACACAAAATGGAAAAAACAAAACAAATCATACATACATGTAATGAAAGGAAAGAAAAGTGATATTGAAACACTATGTAAACATATTATTACGTGGCTGCGTAATCAATGTGTATTGTTTTGATGGATATACATCTCTATGAATAAAGATAAATGTATTAAGTTGAATGTTAAAATGCAATAAAGAAATAATAAAAAAAAAAAAAAAAACGAACCAACGAAAGTTTTTCGATTTCGAAAAAGCGCAGCGAGCGTGAAGCCCTGGTCGACGAACCGATAACAGACGCCCGCCGTTATCGATGACACTTGCACACGCCGCTACACATCTCTAGGGCTTTGCGGCATTGGGCAAAAATTTTTGCGAAAATCAGTAAGTTGACGAGAAAAAAAGCTATCCCGATGGTTCAGTTTGGCAAGGTAATACAGTAATTGCTGCAGGCAGAGCAACGAGACAAGCGCGCAGTATCTAGGACATACCCTGGGCTGGGACGAATTCGGCGAACCAGCAATTTCTGCTGCAACTGTGCATACTGATAGGGCAGGTTAGTGTGTGAGAAGAGTCGTTGCTGGGCATTAACTGACGAAATTAATGTGTACACCCGTATCCGCTGCCGCCTCCGCTTGCAGTCAGCCGATGTGTCAATGTTAATCGCGCTCTTCGCGCTCGCACACTTGCCAATCTTTCGTAAGACGCCGTCGCCCCCGGCATACCACCCGTCGCCATTTGAGCCCCCGTCGCCAAGGTGTGGCAAAGCAGAGAAGCAATCACAGCCAACAGTCGTCCGTATTCCCACAGACCCGGCCATCGAAGCAGCCAGGATGAACAGCAGCAGCACCGACCAGGACACCGGCCTGGGCAGTAAGCTGCCTATAGCTGCTAATGGCAATTTGACGGAGCTCAAGGATGTGGAAATAATGTGAGTTCTAGCCTAGGTGGCCACCTTTTTTGCGGTATCTGTATTTTTCATAATTCACACAACTTCCAGCAACTTCCTGCCGCACGAGAAGCAGTGCTGTCGGGTGATCAAGACCAACCATACCAGGGTCCTGGCCTCCGGCGGTGTCCACAACCGTGGCTCCTCGAAGGTCAAGCTAAAGAACATTGTGGACTACAAGTGGGAGCGCAAGTACTACTATCCCGGCCACCTGGTGGCCGTCCATCGCGATGGCAAGCATCTGGCATATGCCATTAATGGTGGGTTGTATTTTTATATTAATTAATTTTTTCGGTAAGTCCCAACAGGGTTTTTTTTTTCTTGAAGTTTTTATTAGAGGGAAACCCCCATTTTCTATATCATATCACCCTCAACGAATACCACTTCCCTCTTGCCTTCGTAGTCAACAACAAAGCCACCGGCATGGAGGGCATGGTGCGCGTTTGCAACATCAGCACCAGCATGCGGGCCCTGATCAAGGGCATGAGCGGCGAGGTTCTGGACCTGCAGTTCGCCCACACGGATCGCGAGCGCATTCTGGCCGTCATCGATGTCAACTCACTCTTTGTCTACAAGGTCGATCTAATCGAAGGCAATTTGGTGTGCAATCTTGTGTTAAAAGTAGAGGATCCCATTGACAACTATGTGCCGGAGTACGATATGGTCTCCTGGTGTCCCTATGTCTGTCATAGCAACACCACTGTCCCGGCTACCAGCGAGGAGGAAGATGAGAATCAGTTGCTCATTTGGTCGCGCAGCGCGCAGTTTCAGTGCTTCCATGTCAAGATGATTGTCACCGAGCATGGAGTGAGTTGAAAGTCCTTATAATATATAATATATAATAATTATTCCCCCCCTTACGTAGCGTGGCAAGATTCAGCCGGCTGCTCTGGACACTGGCTATCTGAAAATCGAGGAGGAGTCTCTGATCACCTGTGCTGCTCTATCGCCCGATGGCACCACAGTGGCCGCCGCCTGCGCGGATGGCTTGGTGCGTTTCTATCAAATCTATTTGTTTGATGTTCGCAATCATCGTTGCCTGCACGAGTGGAAGCCCCATGATGGCAAGAAGGTCTGTTCGCTCTTCTTCCTGGACAACATCAACAAGCCAGTGGAGGGGTAAGTCGAATTCATTGATATTTAATTATTTATTAAGCAAATAATGCTTCCCGCTAGCTCCTACTGGCAGCACGTGATAACCACGAGCGATGCCAACACTGAAATCAAACTGTGGAACTGTTCCCTTTGGGAGTGCCTGCAGACCATCAACGTGCTGGCCACCATTCCGCCACAGCCCGCCAACTTCATTGCTGGCATCGATCGCAGTGCCAAGTATTTGGTACTGTCCAGCCTGGATTCCCTGGCCGTTTATGTTATGCAAATCGGCAGCACCGGCTCGGAGGTTGAAGCCAACGATAGCGATGGAGAAGAGCTTGGTTTACGCATTCAGAATATTGCTGAATTCAAGCTGAGCTCGGGTATTCTCTCGTTCTCGATTGTGAACGCCACCGTTCGGCAGCTGAAGAGCTCCATCGAGAGCTACTATCCGTTCGAGGAGCCCGATGACTTTGACGACGACAGCAACCACACCAGTGCTCTGGTCCTGCACATGTTTGTGGTACAGGCCAAGAGCCTGCAGGAGTGCCAGATTATTTACCAGCCGGTCAGCGATAAGTCGGAACGGCGTAGCCTGAACGCCAGCAACAAGCGTTCCCAGACCCCGGAGAACAATTTGTTGATCAAACAGGAGCCGGAATCCCCTCCCAGCAGCGCTTCGGCGGGCACTACTGTGCAGCTAGAGGCTTTGTTTGCCAAATCCGCCAAGAGATCCTCAACAGGCAGCTCCTCCGCCATTGTGGCCGTTGCGGCTGCAGCGGCAGCCGCTCCCTCGGCCATTTTGCAAGACGTGACCAAGGAGTCGGCCATAAAGTCTGAGTCCCCGAAATTTGGCAGCACCTATCTGATGACACCCGATGCCTTCAGTGCAAGCGGTGCTTCGACGGCCACAACGGCTGTGGTGGTGGCCACCAGCACCACCACGACCACCTCGGGCACAGATAATAGCTCGACAGTCGGCGTCGCTGCAGCTGAATCCATTGATTCTGCTGTTCTCAACACGCTGCGCATGCTGGCCACCGTCACCGCGAAGACCACAGCCGATAACTCCAATCCGAATCTACTCAACCTGATGAATAACACTCTGATCGAGGATCGGGAGCAGCAGAAGCTGAAGGAGAAGCTCGAGGCTCGCAAGAAGTTCGTGGCCATTGATCGCAATCCGGAAAGGAATGTAACCGAAAACCTGGCCAGCGGCGGCTCGAGTCCAAGCCGCGAGGTTCAAGAGATTATGGCCACGCAGGAGGATGCCGATGCCTACGAGGCGGAGCTGGAGAATTTGGTCGACGACGACGATGATGATGATGATGATGAGGAGGAGGAGTTGGTCAATTCATCGCCCCTGCTAGAGGGACCCGATCCTGGTTCCTGGCCCATTGTCAAGCTGCAGTCTCTTACCAATTCCGCTGAGCTGCAAAATGCCGCCCAGATCATGTCACAGGCCGTGCAGAACACCAATAATGGCAATGTTCCGCCCACGTTGGGCGGACCAAGTACCAGCAGCGGATGTGGTAACAATAACAACAACAACAACACCAGTGTGGGTAGCAACAGCAACAACAATACGGCATCCACTCTGAACACGAGCAACAGTAGCAGCAACAACAACACTGCCACCAATGCTGGAGGAGCAGGCGATGGCGCGAAAGTGAATGGAGAACTGAATGCCAAGATAGAGCTACTGCTGGGTGAGTTGCAAGATGTTTTTTACTACGGATATAGCTTACAGTTTGCTATATCGTAACTTGAAATATTGAAAAATATCGCTTGTAACGTTTACATATCAATATTATTGATGTATATCGAGAGGATAGGTCTAATTGGATATATCGATAAATATATCGCTCTCAATATGATACCGAAAATATCGTACAGCTTAATATATCGTAAAATATCTCATATAATCTCATAAAATATTATTATCGTTGTATATCGAGAAAAAATATATAATATGATAGATCGATAAGTATATCGCGCTCTATATAATATCGAAACTATCGTTATGTTTGATATATCGGAAAATATCGCATATACCGTTAAAATATCATTGTTATGCTATCGAAATATCGCATATACCGTTATAATATCATTGTTATGTTATCGAAATATTACAAAAAATATTGAAAACGTAATTTAAACTAAACTTTTGATAAACTCCAATAAATCAAACAGAATATCGATTTATCGCACATATATCGCGTCAAATATCGATGCGAAACCGATATATCATTATTTCCTACTGTAATTTCTTCTGTTAAACCTCTTAATCCCCTTTAGATCTTGTCAAGTGCCAGTCAAAGCAACTTAACAAACTGGAACACGAAGTAATCAAGCTACAAAAACAGCAGCAATCTGCAGTGGCGGTACCAGCCGAAAGCAGCAAGACGGACACAACCCTCGATCCGAAAAATGTCAACCAGCTGGCTTACAAAATCGAAATGCAGCTGTCCAAGCTAATGGAGCAGTATCTGAAGCGCTACGAAAACGAACACAAAAAGAAGCTAACCGAATTTCTGGCGGCGCGGTGAGTTTAACCTCGAACTTTTAACATTAGAATAAAATAATTTAAAGGTAATTTGGTTTACGCAGTGAAATCCAGAATCGTGAGCTTCGCGACTCAGTGCTCCAGGTGTTGAATCAGTATGTGATGAACCATTTCACGGACATCATTGGCAATGTACTCAACATGGAACTGCAGCGGCAACTGCTGCCGCGTGTCAATGCCAAAATGGATCAGCTGCAGGCCCAAATGCAGGTGGAGATCGTCCAGAAACTAAATGTCTTTGACAAGACGGTGAAGGAAAATATTGGACAAGTTTGCAAGAGCAAGGTAAGCAATAAATGCAAAACAAAGCTCTATAGAATTTACAAAACTAAGAATTTTCCAGCAATTCCTCGATGCCTTTGGCAAGTCGGTCTTGGTTGGCGTTCAGACCAGCCTCCAGACCGCGTTTATTGAGTCCATGAGCAGCACCCTAATACCAGCCTATGAGAAGTCCTCGCAGAATATGTTTAAGCAGCTTCACGACGCCTTCAGCGTAGGCATTAAGGACTGTGAGTATTCCGTGCAGGAAAAGGCCCGAATATATAGTTTAAATCATATTTTTTGTTATTAATTTCCCCACAGTTATGGTTCAGTTCAATACCTACCTGCAGCACATGCCACAGCCGCAAGCGATGGGCGCTAATTCCGAGGAGCTGAACAACAAGCTCGCCATGCTCAAGCAGCTGGTTGAGACAAACCTGCATAAGCATCGCACCGAGCTTACGGACGCCATGCTCGAGACACAGCGCGAGGTGAAGAGCCTGGAAATTCTCCTGGCCCGCCAGGTGCAGGAAACTATTCGGGCAGAGCTGCGCAAGCACATGGAGTCGCAGAATATGGCCATGCGTTCGCAGGCAGCAACACCGGCGCCCACCTACGACCTCAGGGACACTGTCAGGCAGCTGCTGCTGTCCGGGCAGATCAACAAGGCGTTCCACCAGGCCCTGCTGGCCAACGACCTCAGTCTGGTGGAGTTCACGCTCCGGCACACTGACAGCAACCATGCCTTTGCGCCCGAAGGCTGCAGGCTGGAGCAGAAGGTTCTGCTGTCACTCATCCAGCAAATATCCGCCGACATGAGCAACCACAATGAGCTTAAGCAGAGGTAAGTTCATGGCCAATAGGCGTTCAGTTCTGTCTTATAAAAAGGCGACTCGTTTGCAGATACCTAAATGAGGCGCTGCTGGCCATCAACATGGCGGATCCCATTACCCGCGAACATGCGCCCAAGGTGCTGTCCGAGCTGTACCGCAATTGCCAGCAATTTATCAAGAACTGTCCCAAGAGCTCGCAGTTCAGCAACGTTCGGCTGCTGATGAAGGCCATCATAACGTACCGTGACCAACTGAAATGATATCAAGAGAACTACAACCTGGCCAGCGGCTGGTTCTGATAGTTTTCCCATTTCCCATTCATCCGACCCTTCGATCCACATGCAAAATAGTAAATCACGCAAGCTCCTCACCCTCCAAACCGTACAGAAATTCAAACCTTTCACACTTTTCTTGTTTATTTGTTTTGGTGCGTGTTTTTTTTTTCGTAAAGCTTCCCTACAACGTATGTTTATGTCGCGATTTTCACAATGTATTATCTTTAAAACGATTTGCCTGCGAAATTGCAATATTTATACTATAGCTTAACTTTTTTTTGCGCCTAGCTGCCTTTTAATTTGCGTTCCTTTCTTTAAATCTCATTTTATAATTATGACGCTTACTGAGAAGATCATACAAAAAACATAAGAACTAGCAAACGGAGCTGTAGAAATTAATTTACAAAATTATTTCCATACACAAAACATAAATTTCAACTATGACGAACACGGAATAAATCACAAAGCACACACACACAAACTTGATGATTGCAAATTCAGAGAAACTACAAGTAAAACGTAAATGTTAGGATATACACGAATTAATTAAAAAGTAAACTAAAACTTAAATTTATAAAAAAAAAGAATAAATGTATGTACTTGAAAAGAATCGAGAAATTGATGTTTGATATTAGCTATGGCTGAGTATATCGATTCTATATCGATATTCGGGCGATAAATTTATATTCTTTTTGATATACATATTTGATTCGATTTAATTTTAAGGTGCATTTTCAGCTCGCTTTGAAGATTTTTTCACAGAAATATTGAAAAATAGCTGAGTTTTGTGCTTTCTTCGGAGGTGCCGAAAAAATATTCCCATTGTCGATGTTATCGATACATCATATCGATTATTTCCCCTCGATATACATTCCCAGTGCAGATTTTGTAGCTGATCAATGACCATAATATATATTTCCGAATCGTATGCAAATTGTACAAAAATTGTATGCTTATAGCCTAAACAACACCTAACCAAAGACAATTTAAGCTTCAAGATAAGTAACGCCCTACGAATTCGAACTTTTTATGCTGACTCCAGGCTCTCTTCAAATTAAGTTGAAAAGCCAACGAGAGAGTTGTTGCAGACAGCGACAGTTGTTGCGTCCAAGCGTTCTAAATCTTTACTCAAACAATCAAGCGCTCTCAGCTGTGTCGTTACTCATCTTGTTATTATAAACTCTAAAACTATGTAGTTGTATATCCCCATAGATAAATGAGGGCAGCAATAATGAAACTCAGCTCAGCTAAGCAGGGCTAACAGCTCCGATGTGCGCTCCAGACACTTGCAGCCACAGGTAGCGCAGACATTGTGTTTCTGTAAACAAGGAAATGCTTAGAGAAACTTCCATAAATTTGGAGCAGAACTTACCCCAAACCACTGCATCATGTGATCCATGTGACCGCCATGACCACAGGCCAGACAGGCGTTGGCGGCCCCTCGCACGGGCAGACGGCAGAGCACACAGAAGAGGACAGGTCGCTTGCAGGGTTCACATTTGGGTGTCCGTTTAGGCTTGGCGCACGTCCCGCATTCGGTGACAAATTCCACGCCCTGAACCGGTGGCGGCATATTCTGTGTATGCTTAAGGATGAGGGCACGCTTCGACAGCAACTGCCAACCGAAGAGAATCTCGGCGTAGGCGCGCTTAAATTGATCGAAAAGTGGGACCTTGGCGCGCCTAATCAGAGAACACGGCGCATAGCCATCGGATTGTAGTTGCTTCACCTCCAGATCCAGGGAATCCGACCAGGAATTGCTACGCAGCTGCTTCATCTGTTGCCAGGTGTTGGTCGCAGATGAAGATGACTTCACGTCCAGCGGCAGGACAGTGTGATACGGCGATATCTGGGAGTTAAGCTGCGGCGGCAAGCGACTTGCTATGTCCATGATAGCTCCTCCTCCTCCTCCGCCACCACCACCTCCACCCGTGGGACACTTGTCGAACAAGCAGGCCAGCAGCACGGCCGTCTGTATGTCCCCAGAGTTGGCGTAGTGCATGATCAGTGATTCCAGCAGGGATTTCTTGAAGGGATCCTTGTAGAACAGCAGCTCGTTGAGGGTTTCGTGCGGAACTTGGGGAGTGGCTATCAGTTCCGCCAGCAGCCACACGGGCACCAGGTCCAGGCGTCCATGCTGGCGACAGATCTCGCCATTCCGGCGACATGTCTCTGCTATGTTAAGCTTGTCCAGCGAGAATTCCCTGGCCATGTTGCGACTGATATGAAGCAGGCTACTCGCATCGTAGACATGGACCACCGGGCTACCGTTCATCTGCCGAATGGCTCGCTGCTTGCCCGGCTTCCCCGAAATCATTCGCTCCTGCAGATAAAACGACGCATTCGCATCCCGTTGCGCGGTGGCCATCACATTGCCCAGCAGTCCGCTGCCATTGATGGCAGACAGAGTTCGGGGGGTCAGGGCAGAGTGCTGTCGCAGGGTCAGCCGCTTGTTGTTCACCGGTTGGGCAAAGGTGGTCAGCATTCCAATGGCATTGAAGTGCACCCCCGAAGTCCGGGGGTATGGAATGCAGGCATCGTGCAGGGCACTGGAGAGAGCGCCCTCCAGTCGGGGCGACTGCAGCAGAAGCTGGCTGCGATCTGCGCCCACTCCTCCGCCCACAGCGGCTACCTTTTTCTTCATGGCCGCCACCAAAGCACGCAGACATTGCTCCAAGCACGTGCGGGATTTCTTTACACGCTGCAGGGCGTTGCAGCGTAGCACCTTGAGCAGAATGCCACTAACTTCGCTGGACAGCGTGGTGCCCTGGCACAGCTGGAACTCAGGCGGTGCACTGGGACTCGGATAGGAGGTGGCAAAGTTCACCTGCAGGATCACCGTGTGCCCGCCCGTGCAGATCCTGAAGCAAGCATACCGCTTGATGGCATCCAGCATGTCCACCTCTACATGGGGCATATTCGTGTTCAGCAGGGAGAACTCGTGGTGCAGGGAACACGTGGGCTGATCGGTCAAGGATCTGGCAATGTGCGGCTCCTCCCGACGACAATAACCACCAAAGCTGGGCGACCGTGCCATGGGCAGGGTGTTAGAGGTTCCATCACCCGTGGAAATGGGCAACGATCCAGCCACCATTAAGGAGCGTGGATGCAGGAATTCCGGAGGAGTTGGTACCCTTAACTCACTGAGATCGGGCTCAAAGCGTGGCTCCTCTTCCTCCGGTGCGGGTTCACAGAGTTTCAGCATATTGTCGTCGATCTTCCACACGCGCAGCGTGCGATCCCGAGACCAGGTCACCAGTTCCTGTGGGAATTCGAGATGAGAATTAAGAGGAAATGGATGTAGAGCATAAAAATCTAACAATTTCTGTGGAGCTCTCGCGATTGGGACGCCAGGCAAAGTCAAGAATGACATCCGTGTGGCCCACAAACGAGCAAATGGGATCCGTTTGCTTGCTGTTGCTCCAAAGAAGCAGACTGTTCTCGCCGCGACCCAAATGGGGCACCACAATGCTCACCAGGCCATTGCCAATGGGCTGGAATTAAGAGAAAGTTAACTCATCTCTGGAAGATCGCCAAAACTTCGTATATTACAGTGTATCTGGCTCTCCACACCGGCGACATGGTTGTGATTATCTTCTCGGCCCGGCGAGGATTGCACACATCAAAGTACTTGACTGTCCCGTCCTGACTGGCCGTGGCCAGGCACGTCTCTCGCTTGTGGCTCCAGTTAATGCCGTGCACGCGATTCAAGTGCGCGGTTATGTAGTGTGTGGGACAGCTGCCCTTCCTGATGTCCCAGATCCGCAGGTCTCCGTCGTGGGCGGCAGCCAGTAGATTGCCCGAAACACGATTGAAGCCCACTTGGGTGGCCCCAGCTGAGAAAATATTCATAAAATGAGAAGAATTCCTTGTAAAGATTCCAAATAATTACACATGCAGACCGCATTCAGGGACAGGGCCGGCTTCCTGGGCTCCCTCAGGTCCCAGATGTGCGAAAAGGTGTCAATGGAGCAGCTAACCAGCAAGTTGGGATCCTTGCCATGCCAATCGATGTCGGTCACGGTGCGAGTGTGTCCCCGCAGTGAGTTCTCATAGATAGGCTCCGCCGTGCCCCAGCGAACGATGTCGATATTCTGACTGGTCTGGGAATAGCCAAGGATATCCGAAAGTAAATATATTTTAATCCATCTGCAAGCATTCGATCCTCACCGCTATTGCGCAGTACTCTTTGCGACTGGGACATATGGCAAACTCCGCCACGGACACCTCGTACTTGGACTGCCGCTCGTGGCGCCTCAGGGAGCCATCGTCCTGGCCTAGGCGCTGCAGGGCTAGGTAGCCACGACCCGCGAGCAGCACCCACTGGCCCGAATAGTCCACGGACATGGCCGTGGCCTGGGAGTCGCGGTGCTCGTAGCATTTGTTGCTCTGTCTGATGATGTATGTTTGTTCAGGGCCGCCGCCGCCGCCTGCAATTCCAGCTCCTCCTACCGAACCACCGGCTGTTCCGCCGCGCTCCCCCAAACGCAGTGTCTCCGTGGGTGGCATTTTCTACACTACAGACTACAAATGAGTTCAAATAACATAAAATCAACCAATTTAATCCATTTTTGCAACAACAAAAGGAAAATGAACCGAAACTGATAAGAGAGATGGACAATAACAAAGGGGCAGCTGAGCAGGAAAACTATCGACGTTACTATCGATAAGGTTTATTTTCCAACTTAACAACAATCGATGTATTTGTCGCTCTATTCTTTTTAAGAATAAACTTCGAAATGAATTTATTTTATATTTAAAGTAACTTAAATAACTAAACCTTAAAATTTAAAATATGACTAGAAAATAAGAAAGATGAATAAAGAATAAAACAACAACAAAAATAATAATTCGTGCTAATTTTCCCAATTGCCTTCTTTAAAGATATTTCTCATTATAGCAATATAATAATTAAACTAAAATGTCTGTTTTTTACCTGATTCTGCTTATAACAAATTCAGTTAGTTTTACTATGCAAACGTGTTCTATACTTTAATTATTGATTTATTTTTAATTGTTAATTATTATATAATGTACATTTGAATTGTTTTAAAACAT
Organism: Drosophila kanapiae; assembly: GCA_008042475.1. Lineage (NCBI taxonomy): Eukaryota > Metazoa > Arthropoda > Insecta > Diptera > Drosophilidae > Drosophila > Drosophila kanapiae. The sequence goes on from VNJM01000990.1 coordinate 406,232, forward strand.
AAACTTAGAATAAATTTTAAATATTTCTTCAGCCATTATTTATATTATTTGCTTTAAAAATATATGTTTGTCCGAATCAAAAATCATTGAAAAATCTTTAAACATAATTTACATTCGTAAGATGTTTCTGAAACATTTTGTTACAAAGGTTACTTAAGGTATTAATGGGCATATTTGTGAATTTATCTTTGATTTCTTAAGAACCGAATGAAGTTTAGAAACTTTCCTTTGAAATTATATTATGTTGAAACTTTTCTATTGTACTATAAAAAGCTGAAAGCATCTGTTTTAAATCCTCATTAGCTTATAGTAAAATACCAAAATTAACGTATACCGATTATTTATTAAAAAGTTCGTTAGCCTTGTTACTAGTAGTCCTTTATTATATATTTTACACACAACTTCAAGGTATTAGAATTAGGATTATTAGTTTAAGTGGTCTTATTGTCCTCTAATTTTATGGAAAATGAATCATTTCTGCTACGCTAATACCGTGTCTACAAAAAGATGTGCCCAAGACTGGGAAGTCCTTACGACAAAGGCTAAAAGTGGATTAACATTTTTACAAACTTTGGCTATTTCATAGAAATAAACTTCGTTTTGGTGGCTAAGGCTACGTTCAAGGGTATCAAGTCTTTTGCGGCAAAATCCGGGGCACTCACCCCCGAAAAGGAGGCTCCCACTTTATCTGTGACAATAGCAGAACATCTTTAAGGTATTATCGTTGAGGCAGTAGCTCTGGCTTCCGTACAGGTTCAGTCGGCTGATGGTACCCGTTAGCACAGTCTTGTAGCCCGACATCCGTACCGTGGACTCGAAGACGCCCAGGCCGGGCTTCGTCTGCAGGCGCAGCGTAATGTCCACCGCATAGTCAGTGGAGATGTCCTTCACGATTTTCGAGTGCGGCGCCGAAATGAAGGCCTGTAGGATGGAATTCAGGAAGAGGGTGCGGCACTGCGGATTGCCCTTCAGTCGGTGGTTGATCAGACGCACCAAGTAGCGTGCCGCCCTCTGGACCCTGGCATCGTTCGTCTGCAGCTCCTGTCGCTGATGGCAGGTGCACCAGTGGGCGGCGATACCAGCCTGTTCGCACGTCCTTGTCGTCGGCACTGGCAGGAACCAACTGATTCCCCTGGGCAGGGTACTATCCGGCTCCTCCAGCTCTGCTGCTCGTCGCTGCACCTGATCCGCCTCCAGATTCCCCAAATTCATCAGACTCAACATAGTCGAGTGCACATCGAAGGGAGTGGTCAGCCGGCGGGCGTTTAGCCTTAGATTAGCTATCGCCTCCGGATATCGATCGTTCATCCATGGCGGATATAGCATCATCATCAAGGGCTGGCGCTCCTCCATCATTCCCTGGTAGGTCCACCGAAAGGAGCCCCACCTCAGGCCGTGGTCGGACATCAGCATCACCACCGTGCGATTCAGCAGACCAGACTCCTGCATCTGTGTCAGCTGGGCCAGCAGGCCTTCGTCCAACAATGCGGGGTAGTTGAAGTAGTCATGCGTGAGGGTCACCGACCAGAAGAACGAAAAGGAGAGATCCCGGCTCAGGCGCGGCACCATCTTCCGTATGTATTCCAGCAGGACATCCGCCGTTCGCCGGCATCCCATACACAGGTTCACATTAAGCTCCTTTTTGAAGGCCAGCCTCTGCTCCATTTCCAGCATAAGGGGTCGCAAATAGTATTCCGTGGGCTGCTTATTGAAACCCTCCCGATTGAAATTGAATGACGAGAGAAGTCCCACATCCTCGGCGAAGGCGGTGCGGTATCCCAGCTGCTGGAAGCGTTTCCAAATGAAGGCGCAATTGTCGAAAAAATGTGTGCTTGGCGTGCAGGCGAGACTCAGCTCCTGGTCGTCCAGGCCGCTCAGCAGGGGCACTATATTCGGGAAGGTATTATCGCCCACCTTGTTGTAGCCCCACATTTCGACGTGGGAGAGATGCTTCCGTATGTAGTCCGCCGATCGGCGCATCTGGCGCAGGAAGTTGAGGTGTGACATGCTGTCTAAGCCCAGGATCATCACGGAGACGCGCTCCTGGCCCAACTCTTTGCTGCTATTAAAGCTCACCGGGTGTTGGCTTCGTCTCTTGGACTCCAGCTTAATCCGCTTCTTTTCCACCGCAAAGAAGTGACAGTCTTTGTAGATGCTTTTGCCCGAGGCATCGTAGCAGTGTAGGCATATAAACTCTAAGTGCGGAGACAACTGTATCACCTTGTCCAGCGAGAAATTCACTCCCGGCCCGTAGTAGTTCTGCCTATCCGTCCTCCGACTCACCTCAGTGTAGTTGCATGTCACGGCGGACAGATCCTTAATATTGTAGTGATCGAGCAGTTCCTTGGCGTCCAAATCAAGAAGCAACTGTCCGGGCACTGTGTCGCTGCTTCGGAGCAGCGCCCTGCCGCAGCTGTAGGGGCGCGGCTTGTACATAAACTGGGCGATGGTATCGTCGGTGACCTCAAAGTGCGGCATCCGGCAGCCTGGCGTGTCCACAAAGTAGGGGGCGGTGACATTACCGCCGTTATGGTCCTCGATGCGAGCCAAAAAGTCAAAGCCGTCGCGGAATCGGAGCAGTTTAGTCCTAAGCTTGTAGTCCACGCACAAGTAGGAGAAGACGCAGAGGCAGAATATGACAATCACCACCTTCTTGAAGTGACCGCGGCCCTTCCTCATGTTGTAATAGCGATAGTACTGCTCCAGGTCCCTCTTCGTCATAAACTTGGGATCCAGCAGGTATTTTCTCCTGTCGTATACACAAAACAAGTAGAAATTTACTAGAGGTTCTGTCAAAAGGAAACAAAGAAAGTTGGCTTCTTATACTCGTCACACATGTGATTGTATTGTCTAAGCCTATACCAATTTTCAGATCGAACGGTTGAATATTACAGTCACTATAACGATTTCAGTAATTTTCTACAATATGTTATATAATTTTTACCTGATTTCGCTCATAAAAGCAATATGCAGTATGAACTGGGAAATCTAGCTATCGAGAATTACTGAAATATCCCATAATATGTCAAAAGATCTTAATAAAAAGGCGTTCTTAACGTTATTAATTTAGTGCTTTAGTTATTGTGCAGATTAATTAACTAAATGCATTATCTGGGCATTCATCACTTCCTTATCCTTTAATTCATCTCGGTTCATTGCCTTCGTTATTTACTAGACCACCTTTTGCCACCAGCCCCTCCTGGAGCCAACTTCTCACAGGTTTATTGTATTCTGTCTAGGAGCTTAACAGTTTTTTATGCTGACAGCTATTAATTAAGGCAGCAAACAATATAATGAATGCCCACAACAAGAGAAGCGCTCTGAGTGGCCACTCAGCCGAAAGTCCTTAGACCGCTGCCCACCTAGACCATCCTCTCAGTCAACTTGGTTGTCCTACCACCCCGTTCCCTATAGTTGAATTCCTGTGTCAGAAATAATACGAGAACGTGCTGCTGTCAATGTATTCCTCATGAATGCATATTCATGAAGAGCAGTGCCCAGTAAAGTAGGCAATGAAAATAGGAATCTACTCGTATAAAAATTACAAATTTTAATTGCAGTGTAAGAATGTGGGGATACACTAAGAAAATATATTAACATATTATATATTTTTATGTTAATAATATAGGCAGTCTAATCTGAAGTTTATTTGAATAATTTGATGATCCCTTTAAGCTTAACTTTACTTAACCTTAAAATATGGCTTGGCTTTTTTAAGCACAAAGTCAAAACGGACTATCTTAAGTTTATTTAGCTATTGTTCTATGTACAATATTGAATTTATTAACATTATTAATAAAAAATAATACAAACATTAAAATCTTTATAGACTTAAGGTAATTAATGATAGAGTTTATAAAATCTCTGCTCAAATTCTCTCTGCTCTCAAAATTCTCCAAGTGCAGCCCCATTTTTTCTCGGCTCAGGTAAAAACCATTCAAATGAATTTCTTCTCCAATCCAATCCATCCGATTGTACACAAAAACAAATTTCCAATTGACACTTTCAATTGCATTTTGCTCAAGCAAACACACGAAAAAGGAGAAAATGGGATTGGATCCCTTCGAGCAGTAGGAGGAGAAGACCAGGAAAAGCATTGAAATGGCATTCGACTTGGGTGCCGCGAGCAAACAAGCGATGACACACACCTGGCATCCTTTGATGTTGGGGGGATTCCCCACACTTTGCTCACTTACTCATAGCTCAAGTCGCCGTATTTTCGCATATCCTTCGTAGTGTAGTAGGCACGCATCTTGGCGACACTTGGCCAAGCGCCTGATGCGCTCTAAGTTCCGTCTAAGTCACAGCACGGTGCCACGCCGCAGCCTCAAGTCCTTGACATCGTAGTTTCCTTCTCTTAGTTCTTGTTAGCCCGCCTTTGTTTTGCTCTCCGTACTTTTAGCTTATTCTGCTAATTGTTTGTGGGCCACAGTTTCATGCACATTTCGATACAACAATTTTCACATGACTGCACTCGCGCTTTCGCTCGGCTTTCTGCATGTCCTTTCCGCGCTCTGTCCGCGCCCCACTCTCCTCTGCTTTGTTTTTGTTGTTTCCTGTTTGAGTTTTCAATTGCTTCGCTTGTTTTTTTTGTGTTTGTTTGTTGGGAATTACTGCAGAATTGTTTCCGTCTGACTTGGCTCCTCTTCGCACACTGAATCCTGCTGTTCCGTTGAGCTCGGAGGCTGTGCAGGCTCCAGGTTGACAGGATTACTAGCTCTCTCTCTTGCCTTTGAATTCGCACTCTCACTCTCAAGTACACTCTCTCTTTTTTGGTGTTTTGACAGCTCCGTTACTCGGAATGACAGCGGTGCGGGGGATGTGGGCGCATGCGCGTGCCGGTGACAGTGGTGCCAGGGATGCTGTGACGTTTAAGATACACTTGGAATAATACTACGTAAGCAATAAGCTACATTTTGCGAGTAAGGATCATTTCTAATATTCATAATATTATTTAAAAAAAAGTATATCTAAAGTATAATTATATTTGGTTTTATTATTATTAAATCCTGGCAAAGGGTCTTATAACGTTGTCATGATATTTTAAGAGCCTTTAAAAAGGCATCTCCGACCAAACTAATCTCTTAGCTTTCACTGAAGTCTTATATGCACTGTAGGAAAACAGTAAGGTTAATTTTGAAGTTAAGCATTTGAGACTACATAGTTTTTTTTTCCAAATTTAATGTACATGTCATCATCAGTAACATATTTAGGCATAAGAGTGCATTTTCCTATTTTTACCATGTCCAAAGTTAAATTGTCTTACTTGCTTTTGTAAACATAATATGTACCTTCTGATCTTCTAGTTCTACAAGATTATATAAAGTTGTATTATTAATTTCCGCGCCTCCCATAAAGAAACATGGAATTCATTTATATATTAATATGGTATTTATTCAAAATAGACGTAATTTCATTGTTATTCTAAAAGAATTATTAAAATACAATACATAATTTGTTTACAAATTAGTTTTAAAATCCAATGTCTGACATATTCCATTATATACTTTTATCATTTATAATTTATTTCAAAACCATTCCGAATTTAACGAAAAATCTTTTCAGGGTTTTTAAACTAATTTTTGATATAAAGTTTAAGTGTAAACAAAGACTACAGGATTTTGTTTCACCTTGTAACGTTATAATAATATTCTTCTTCTCCTCACTTAAAAAGTAAAAAGTATAAGAAACATTTTAAAGGAATATGATTTATGTTAAATAATCTGGACTAAATACAATAAAATCTTTTTTATATTAAACGTTTTCATATTCATTTCGTTGTATATACAGTCTTTTGCTATATGCTAAGCTACGGGGCGTCCTTATATGCAAAAATATAAGTGTTTTAGGAATATTTTTTGTGTTTACTTGTTTTGGTCGGATTTATAGCTCATTTGCGGGATTTAATTACGATTTGCATGTTGCAAATGCCGCACACTGAGCAATTAATCGATGGAATCCTTTAGCTAAGAAATGTTTTATGGCCATTGAACTCGCATTCGCATATCACCCGCTGTTCCTTGGATGGGTGCGAAAAACACTACTTACTTGTGTGGCGAAAATTCACCTTATTTTTATGTATTGAGAGAATTGTGGGTAGGAATCAGCGCAGAAAAACTAGAAAGATAAATAAATATTATAAGGAGAAAAAAACGAATAAAACAGCATCTTGAGTTGTAATCCTTAGCGTATGGACAGCAGTTATTTTTTAAATCTTAATATAACCGTAAAATATGTTGCAAAAATTAATGAGCCTTAATCCGAAATGATGTCCCCTTTCAGTCAGGATTCAAGGCTTCACCATATGCAAAATACTTTATACTCAAAAGAGGATATATGCACAGAAATGGAGACTCCCGATCCTCTTTTTTGGGGCTTAACGAGCAACAAGTCGAAGGGAAGTCGGGCCAAAAGGTCCTTCGCATTTGGCTCATTAGAAGGACCTACCGAAAAAGCGCAACAGGCTGCAATCACACAGCCACAGTCACACCCACAACTACACCCTCGCCCACACCCACATGGAGCGTGTGTGTGAGTTAATAACTTGGCTGCAGGCAGGACATGGCTTTCGATGTTCAATAATTACAGCAAAGGCTGTCGGGTGGCAACAACAAGGACGCCGGGTGGCAGCGCCAGTCGTAAATCAAGGGACGAAAAAAGCATTTCACTGTCGGACCAGCTCAGCTCCTTAACTGCGCTCCTTGCCGATTAACAAGCATTTATAATGCTTCATTACTGTAAAAAAGGAGCTGCACAAAAAAAAAAAAAGAAGGCCAAAGGGAACGTCAGGGGCCAGGATCTGGCCGCTATAAAAGCGTTGGACACATAAAGGCAACGCTTCAGTTGAATCTTCAAAAGTGTCGAACGCAGGACAGCTTGACAGTAATTAGTTTCACAGGAGCCACCCAGAATGCATCATTCACCTGGGCCGAGACCCGTGCACAGTGCGACCACCAGGCGCCCGTGGAAGAGGAGACCCTGGCGGAACGAGGGCTCCTCCAACGGCAGGACCTATCACCTGCCAGCCCTGTTGATTATCCTGCTTGTCCTCATCCAGAACTTTGAGCTGCACATGTGCCGGCAATTGATGAGGCAGCCGAGCGACAAACGATCCCAGGACGACCGGCTTACCACCATCGGCGGCAGTGCAGCCGGCGAGGTGACACCGCCGGGAGGCAGCAGTTCCACATCTCCGGAGGAGGATAAGCGAGGCAGGTCGGATCCCAGTCAGCCGGAGGAGATATTCAGCGCCCCAGCCGACGACAGTGGCCTCGGCTACGATGAGTATCCGGTACGGAAAAATGTCCTTTAAGCCCTCTCTTCCTTCCCACTCTAAAAAATAAGACCCCCGAAAATCTGAAAATTACTAAATCTTTGCGTGGGTCGTGTTGGTCAACGGCCACGTCTGTTTTGAATCCCTATCACCTTACGCACAATTTGTAATTGTATATTTTTCATTTGATTGCTTTTCGGCTTTGACTTTGACCCTAAGCTACATTTCGAATCTCCCCCTCCGAAAACTGAGCTGACGTCACAGCAGCAGCACCTTGATTATGGGAGGTTTAAGGTACATACAGGTGCTAGTGGTGGGTCTAATGAGGGCTGGATACGACCTGGCCTCTACAAAAATTCCATGGGGTCAAGTTCAGGCGAGGGAAGGTGGCTCAGCGTTCCAAGAAAAGCATTTAATTAAGTGCACTTTTAAATACATTTGTTTCCTATGAATAGAAATCCTTAATTTAGGTTTCCAGTTTATCATTGCGGCTTATCTTTGACAATTAAGTTAACTAGTTTTAGATAAACAATATTTGTAGATAACTTTTATATTTTCTAAATAATTTATAGATAAGATATGAGCTATATTTTATAGAAAGATCTCTCAGAACAGAACTCTGATTTAGAGCTGGTAAAGCATCGATTTTTAAGGCCGATATATCGATGTTTACATATAAGAAAAACATCGGTAGCTTTGATATTTTTCCAGGTCTACTTTACCTATAACAATATAATGTTTGTTCAAATCATGTCTACCCTTAGATGGTGGTTCCAAAGCGAGCTGCCCTGCTCCTGGATCGCTTGATGGTGGCCCTGCATCATGCCCTCGAACAAGAAAGAGGCGGTCATCGAATTGGCGAATTCTACACGGACAAAAGTAGTCTGAATGGAAAACTAAATGAACTCCACAATGGCTTGGAACCCCATCAAGTGCGGGAGGATGGTAAGTTCGTAGATCTTTCAAGGTTCATCGGAAGGCTTATCTACCTATTTAACAGGCATGTATAGCGACGATGATCCTGGCACTATGTTGGATTATGATTTCAAAGATTTGAATCAGATCAATCGCGCCACTGGCGAAACAGTAAGTTGGAACATAAAACCTAAATTGCAATATAAGACATAAAATTAGCACCGTCGATGTGTAAGAAAATTTCAGTTAATGCCAAAGAGCTTTCAGAGAAGAGCCGGTGCGGAATTGGCGGGCGCAGATCGGTTGCCAGGAGGAGCCACCACAATATCCGGCTCCCCGGCTGGTTCCCGGCGTATCCATCCATCCGGATCCGGCGGTGGTCGTGCCTACTGGCGTTGCTATTTCAATGCCGTCAGCTGCTTCTGAACACAAAACATAAGAACCGATCCGCCTCCGGAGTGGAATGTCAACAGAAAAATCATCTCCATGGAGGTGTTTCAGAAACAGCTGCGAGTTCCTTTTCGTTGCTGCTGTGAGAGTTGTTCGCGCAATTAACTGAAATCCCCGAGTTCCGTAATTGTATCTAGTGGTATCTGTATCTAGTAACTGTATCTGTATCTGTAACTGTAACTATAACTGTTTCTGTGCATTTGTAACTCACTGTGAATCTGCGTTATAAATAAACCACCATCTATAAGTCCAACGGCATTCATAAATAAATTAATTCATTCACCAATCCATACACACTGCATTGGAACCCGAATACTATATAGTATCGGGACCAGACAGGAGCTGGCGGTAATCTCTTCCCTTCCAGCTTAATGCTGATTGACATCGGCCGTAAAACCTAATTCTCTGAACAAATCCATCGCATGCCCTCAGCTCGTGACCCATCGCCGATTTATTTTTGCTCGTGAATTGTGGGTCTGTGCTGGGCGGAAGTGCCACCAATATCGGTTGGTATCGAGATCTTTATCTATTTGAGTGCTACGAGAGATAAGAAAGATCAAAGAGTTAGGTTAAATTATGAGAGAATAGTTTTTAAAGCTTAAATTAAAGCAGAATTTTACAATTTATTACATAAAGTGAATACAGAGAGAAAGAGAGCTTGTAGTTCTATTTAAACTACAAATTTTAAGTCTAAGCTACAAAAATCTCTTAAATATCTAGAACAAATATTAAAAGCTTCACAGCTAATGTTATTAAAGGCAACCTAGGAACCTAGAAAATTAAAGAAAAAACTTAATAATTAACTATTTATACACTATTTTATAGTGTTATGTGTATACATCATTACCTTTAGATGTAACCCTACATTTCCTTGATTCTCTTCTCCATATTTTCCCTTCTAAACAAATGAAGCATTTGTGAACTTCTGACAAACTATTCACCGCTGATGGTAAACTCAAAGTCAATGCATATTATTAGCCATGGGTCAACTGTCTGCCCGTGGATAACTTTTAAACTACACTAACGATCGATTTAAGTGTGCAACGCACGTTTATAACATGGCCACCTTATTGCCTGCAAAGTCGAATGGCAAAGTTTTATTGGCCAATAGGCGGCCATTAATGAGATTGCTGAAGCAAACATTAATAGACTTTTATGTACATTTAATTGCTTACGTTAATTGATGGCTTCTGACTTTAGCTACACAAAAAATATGCAATTTATAGATTCAGATTAAAGATTCAGATAAACTAGATATTCCGTAGATGTTCCACAAAAGCAGACACGCAAATATATAAGTTATACATAATATAATATAATATTATTTAGATATTAGATGAGCTTGCTTGCAAAAATTATCGCAAATTTATGACAGGATTTAATCGATCAATTTATCGATTATTTATGATGTCTTTTTATAAGCAAACAGAAAATGGAAATATGTTCTTGTTTGTGACTTTTTTCTTATAAAAATAAAGAGAGCTTATATTGATATAATTACTTCTTTCAATTATACATTAAATTAGCTTACACAATTCTTTATTTAACTCTTGCCCTGATTTATAGCAGACAATAAAATGCTATTTTTTTCGAGAAATTCTGCTCGAACCCTGTCATATACGATTACCGCGTATAAATATCTATTTTTATGTCATAATCCCACTTGGGCACATGGCGCAATTTTCGTTATCAATGGGCCCATATATCAATGACGGTTATGCAAAGCCATTCGGCTCAGCCTACTGTCCAAGTGCATTTCGATTCCGTTCGCTACGTCATATACGCAGTGCCGCTAAGTATGCAACAGGTATCGCCTGCCGCCTGGCCGCGAGTTAATCAGCAACAGGTGCCCCACTCACCACGTCTCCAATCGGGGGGTGTAGATGGGTCGGCACATGTCCGTGTCCGACTCCGTTTTCCTGTCCGTGTGGTGAATTAATAAGTCGCACATTGTTCATACGCCCCATTGTACGAGCAGAAACAACTTAGAGTGCCCTGCCTACATTCAACTCAAGGTATTCGACTAAGGGATGCTCTGTTTTTAGTTTATTGGGATTATAGATTTTAGATTTTAATAATATATTATAAACTATACTTATATATGTAACTATAAGAAGAGAACAAACGATTTTCATAATTAAAAATACATAAAGTGGCCAAGAAAAGATGTAGAATTCAAAAAATATTATTATATTTATTTTTCCTAATATTATATCGATAAATCTTTTTCATTAATCTTGCTACAATAGTTTTAATACTATTTATCTTCTCTAAAACCATTAAAAATGTAAAAGAATAGCCAGAATTTATTGTGTGTGGTCTAATACCTGCCCATCTCGTATACCCTGTACGTGTGGCAGGTATCAAAAGCAAGTGTTACCCGTGCCTGTTGCAGTGTCGCTTGACATGGGGCATAAAGCTTTGCCTAAGCAGACGCCCCCTACAAATTCTCCCAGCCTTTTCCTTCCCTACACCTCCTCCTTCTCCTCCTCTTTATCCTCCTCCAGCTGCTGCTGCTCCTGCTCCTTCTGATTTTCCGGCAGCTCGTGCTTCCTGCTGCTGCTCTGCCTCGGCCACTGCCGACGTCGCTGCCGCTGGAGCTGTTTGCTATTTTGTATATAAAGCCCGGTAGCAGGCATCGCCAACATCGAGTTACCAATTTCCCTTCTTGGAGTTCACATCGAGAGCGACAGACCCAGCAGCAGCAACAAGTGACCCCAGAGTCCAAGGATCAGATCACCTCTAACCCACATTTATTTGCACAGCAAACAGTTTCCCAAAAAAAAAGAAAATCACAAATTATTGGGAATCACCTTCAGGTTGACAAACTTCCTGGCGCCAGAGAGATTCACCTGTTTTACCGACGCCAACTCAATTACCGGCACTTTTGCTGTCCCCAAATTTAGACGGAAAGTATCGGTGAGTATCGAAGAATTGGCTTAGCCATAGCCTGTGTGTGTGTCTGCTTTTGGCCATTAATTGAAATGAGGCGGTTGTGTGTCTACGAAAATTAATTTGTGGTCGCGGAAATTGTGCCACAGGTGAATTATTGCGGTGCAGGAGAGTTATGGCCAGTGATATCATATCACATAGCTGCGTGGCTTCGGCAAACTAAGTTGGTTCTTAGAATTTGTTTATTAGATAAAGAATTACATTTTTTCATCGATTAACATTTTAATTATTAAGAAGGGATTTTATAGAAATATTTTACGATCTTTTTAATTACTTTATAATGAATTTTATAAGTTAAAAATATTAATAATTTAAAAATATAATAATTTGCAAAGTACATTCCTGAAAGATATGCTTATAAAGTGAAATATCATCATAATACAGATGACTAGAAGTCCTTGGTGACCTGATTTAGTTCTTAATTTCGTAGACAAACAAAAGCTATTTATATTTTAAATATAGTATATTACATATGTTTCAGTTCCCACATAACTTTTGTAAACTAATGCCACCTCAAAACTTTCCGTGGTTTTGTAGTGAAGTGTTTGCTAAATTCATAGTTGAGAAGTTTAAAATACAAACCCTGCTAAACTTACTCCTAATTTTTCATCAATATTCTATATTTTGTTTTAAGGAACTATTTTATAATAAGAAAACCCACAATCTCTGCTGAGGGAAAGTGAACTGACATAATTCACACGCATATTTAGGATAAATGTCTAGCCTTATAAATAATTGAGGCCAATTTTGGTTTTCCCATTTAAAGTGACTCCAGAGCTGTGTTGTGTTCCCAAATTGAGTTTGCAAAGAGTTCCCAAAATTGATGGACATTTAACAACATTTTTTGTGTGGCCCAAGAGGAACTCCCACACGTTGACAAATATATATGCAATTCATAGGCCATATATTACGGGTATACACCCCATTGCCCCACATCCTGCAAATGTATTTTTTTTCTTGTTATTTTGAATACGGCAGGACACGCTTCCCCTGAGGGACTCTTTCAGGAGCCTAACCTAATGACAGGCCTGGCCTAGGCTCGGGCTTCCTGTGGCTCATTGAAAATTATGTGAATTATTTATGAAGCGTAGAAAAATCAGGCACAAGCACAGAAAATTCCCTTCATTTGTTTCTTCTTAGCCGAAAAAAAAGACGAAAAATATTTGATTTGGACTTCAATCTCGGATTCGAGTTGCTGATAATAAATAACTTCACTTGACTTGACTTGGCGCGTCTTGTTTCGCTCGATTCTCCCCGAAACCGCAATCAAATTGCATTTAATATTTATTAGAGTTCGCCTTCGCTTTTCGGGCTCGATTTTTTGTTTATTTATTGTCTTGTGGTTTAGGGGCATCAATGGGGCAAATAATAATTTTAGGAAGACCTTCGGGGTTGGTTCTTTGTTGTCTTATATTCACTTGTGTGACTATTACAATCAGGTTAGATAAACGAAATAGAAGTAATTTAAATATTTAACCAGTTTGAACAAGCCTTTGGCTAAATGGTGCTTCCTAATTTATTATTATTAATTGATTTCCGCCCACTTAATGTCTGCTACAAAAGGCCAAGACAAATTGACAAATATTTCCACCCAGATATCCGGACCGCCCACCTTGTTGAGCCAAGAATTTTGCGTTTACAGTCCCTAATTGAGTAAATAACTCGTCCGCTTCGGTGACAGCCACTTTGAACCGAAATTTCCACAAAAATCAGAACGTAACCACAACACAGATCCAGGCGGAAACTCGATACAACTTCAAGTGCTTCGCCCCGACTCCGGCAGAGAGAAGGGAAAACATTTGAAGATGTCTGAAGTTTCAAGTTTTCGCTGACTGACTGACGTAATTTTAATTTGCTCCCTCAAAAATATCATATGACCAGATAAATCACACGGCCAAGGACACGACTATCGTCCGGGCTAGCCTCCTGTCAGGCACACATTAATGATGCCCACGCCAGGTCCTGGTCCTTCTCAAGGCAAATATTTGCCAAAGGACAGACATTTGTCCTTAGCTAATTTTAAAGTTCCTTTTGCCGCAGGCGTTAAAAAAAAAAAGAAAGCAGAAATACTGTAAATGGAAAAGAAATTAAGCCGCTTTTGTGGGCGGAAAATTTGGTCACTGGATTAGGATTAGGGTCTGCAGAAAACCCACGTGAAAATTGCATTTTCTCCTCTTTGTTGGCACTTTTCCAGCTGCCAGCCCTTGCAACATTGCCACTGCCGCTGTTGCGAGATTAAATTTCCAATTAACAACGGAGCATTATTTATCGGCGGCAATAAAAGTGTCCTGATTATGTTTGGCTTTGGGTTCTGCCTTAGGGCTGGCTGCCTGTCTGGTTTTTGGCCTTTATGATTCCATTTGATCTAGCTTGTGGCCTGTGGCAGTTCGCCTCGCAGTCGCTAGTTTTTATTATTTATCACCCACTAGCTGTTGTTTAATCTACCAAAATATTTTATTGGCGCCAAAGTTGAACCGAGAGCGGCCAGAGTGTGTGGGCATTATAATTATCTATATTGGGCTGCATTAACTTGGCCAAGTGTTTTAAGGGGTTTCGCATGCACTTCGAGCCAATCAAAACACGGAAGTTGGCTTCCATTACGATGTAAGTGCTTTGTTTTCCGAGATAACATAATGAATGCAAGCAGATTGGCAACAAATTCGTTGAATTTTTTTTAGGAATATGTAAGTAAACAAAGGAATTAATATATATACAATATTAAAAGGATTTATATCTCATTATTAAATATTATAATTTAAAGAATCTATGCTTAATCGAACAATATTTCTTTGCAATTGTTCTTAGAAAATGCAACCCACTAAAGCAAAGTTGTAGATTTGTAATTAAAAAAACTGCTTTTCAAATGTAGTTAGCGAAAAAAAAGGTTCAAAAAAAAATTAAAAGCCATAAAATACGATAATTTCCAAGCAGCTGTTTGAAATTCAAGAAGGACTAGCTCCTGTCCTCCAGGACCAACAACTAGGGGCCGCAACAATTTTATGAGGTGCAGCGACCAAATGAGACAAGTCATTAACATTTACGGCCCACATCGTTGAGGTCCTCGTGTACGTGGGCCGGGGATTTTTATGCTAGCCCCGACCATTCTATGCCGCTCGTTTACCTGTTGCATGCTGATGGCACTGAAAGCCACACTTGATGACCTCATTTTCCCCGCAGCTAAACGAATATATCCTGGGGATTTATGCTCCCGTTGGCTGTTTATGTATTCATGTCCTGCGGGGGGCAGGTTGTTCTTTGATTTCACACCCACTTCAATTACCAATGATGTCATAATTTATGTAATATGAGTAATTGACTGACTATGATTGCCTCTGGGAATTCTTTATCTCTTCTTTATTTATTTATCTCAGATGTAAGGTTATTTATTTAATTTATGGGCAGGCAATGAATGGAATGGGAGTAGTATATTTGCATATTAATATAGATTTAATTGAGTTATTTAAATGATAAGAGGAAACCGATTGGCTCTTTTCTGCGTAGGTGTTAATAAATAAATTAGCGGGTGCCCAGCTATGAGGAAAAGTCTATTTATTTGGGAATTGAGTAATGATTTGTAATCTTTATTTAATTGGACAATAAATAATTACTTATGTATCCTTTTTACAACTTACGTTTTGCAATTAAAACTGATCTTCATTGAAATATGTATCACTGGCACCGGCCAGTGTTTGTATTTTTTGTAATAAAAAATTGCAGTGCTGACAATCTGACGTAAAACTTCAAATCCTACTGAACACATCTAAATATTGTTTCCCAATCTCTGAACATCAA
This sequence comes from Drosophila kanapiae, assembly GCA_008042475.1. NCBI lineage: Eukaryota > Metazoa > Arthropoda > Insecta > Diptera > Drosophilidae > Drosophila > Drosophila kanapiae. The sequence goes on from VNJM01000990.1 coordinate 421,614, forward strand.
AGTAACAAGTAATAATTGACCCTTTACATGCCAGAAGCCATCTTAAAATTCATTGTATAACGATTACGCTTTTCCAATCCACTTCAAAGTTATATGTAGAATCAGCCATGAAAGTTACTCAATAAAAGCACACATGACCGAGCTGCGAGACCATTTCAATACGAATCACGTTTTTGTCAGCTTCGAATGAAATCAATTAAAGTTTGGCCAGTGCCGTCCTGTAGGGAGTGATTGTGCGGCTGCCACACGTTGCACAATCGTTGCATTGTATTATGAATGCAATGAATGCGTGCGGGATGGAAATCCTGAGGCAGTAGCAGACGGTCCATTTCCGTTTTTAATTGCGGAAATGCACTTAAGCCGGCCGAAGGTGGCGAGTCCTTCCCCTTCGCCGGAATGCCGGTCACGTTTGTGGCAACAAGTGGTCTGACACACTCCAAGCTGCTTTGTTATGACTGCCGACGCAGGTTGTTGTATAAAAAAAAAAGCCAACGGTAATCTGACCTTTAATTAAAAATATGGCCAGCGAGTTTTGAGCCACATTGTTTGTTGTTGTTAGCCATTGCATTGGCCCCTTGACAGCGCTTTGAGCTTTAGGATTAGCTAGTTTTATTTGCTCTTTGTAGTTGCGCCAACATTCGCATTAAGTGGGGTTTTTTTTGAGAAGTGCGTAACTCAGAATTGTCATTGAATAAATTGGGTTTTAATAAAAATAAACTGAAAACTGAACTGCAGCTATTTAGAAGGGTTTCTTTTTTACATCATAAAATTATATACTCTTTATTCTTTAAAGAAATTAACTATTTCTATTAAGACTTTGAGATTAATAATTCAACTATAAATAATATATACAATAATACAACTATAAATACCATACTATAGTTAAATTCCTCGCTTTCTTCACCTTCTCCTATCGCGCCTACTAACACCTAAACCTAACAAGCACGTGCTTGGTGTAGCAAGGGCCTCTTGCGTCCGAGTTAAAAATAATAACAACTTTTATATCGTATCCTCTAAAGTCTTTTTATTATGAACATATTTATTTGTAATATGTCTTTATAATTATATATTTCTCAGTCCTAAAAAACCGTAGAAGAATGATGAAGTTCGTGCAGATATTATTGTGCTACGGCCTTTTCCTGGCTTTGCTCTTTGCCCTCACTGAGGCCCGGCCCTCGGCAGGCGAAACAGGACCCGTAAGTAGTATTAACCAGAAAGGCACACATAAAGAACACAGCTTATTGGCTTATCCGATTAAGGACACTGACGGTCTCGATGGCCAGGAGGTGGAGGATGTCCGCGGCGGTGCCTATGGCGGAGGCTATGACATGCCCGCTCAGGCCATCTATCCCAACATACCCATGGACCGGCTGCAGATGCTCATCGCCCAGTACAGACCCACGTAAGTAAAAGGGCGGAGTTAAATTGGTAAAATCAGCCATATATCTTTGACTTTGGTTAGCAGCTACAGCGCCTATTTGAGGAGCCCCGCCTACGGCAATATGAACGAGTTGTATCGGCTGCCGGAGAGCAAGCGCCAGGTGAGGTACCGGCAGTGCTACTTCAATCCCATCTCCTGCTTTAGGAAGTAAATCCCAAGCCAGCCCGATGATGAGCATCCCTAACCAACCAACCAACCAGCCCTTGGATATATTAAAGTTTCAAGCATTTCAACCAAAAACCAAAGTATTAAGCAAATCTAAATTGAATTTTAGCTAAATGGATCAGCAAAAGTGTAACTGAATTATGTAGTGCAATTAAACTAAAGCTAAGACTCAACCTATATCCATATGTATTAACAAACAAACATATATATACACCTATATAACATATTTAAATGTTTCAAAGATGAGAGGGAAAAATGCTCCATTGTAGTTACATAAAAAAATACACCATTTAACGAAATGAAGTATTTATTTGAATATTAGCACAAACCCCCTAAGGATTATAGCCCCTTTATTTGGTCCTCGTTTCTTGATTTACGCTTTGCATATGGTGTGGTAAAATAAAATACTTACAACGCTTTCCAAGCTATTTATAAATATATATCTATATATATACATAACACACACTGGAAATAAAAATGTGCTTTTGTTAGTTTAAGTGTCCCAGCTCTTGTATAATACCACGAATGTAAAATGGAAAATACCAAATACATGTAATATAAATCTCTAAAATGAAATTATAACTGTATACGTATGAAATAAATGCGCCCAAATGTTAAATAATTATTGTGTTATTTACAAATTCAGGCGGGTAAGCAAAAGTATCCGACTTTTGTCTTGATAGATCCTTTTTCGTTTATTTAAGTCTTCCGAAAAGTTGCAGTATTCTTTTTATAATTTATAAAGCAAATAATGTTATTATTACAAATTACAATTTTACTTATACTTTCAAATTAAAGTAACAGACAGAACGATGAAATGATCAGCACTTCAAGGCGAGTCGATCTAGCCATAGGTTTTTGTCCGTCCGTGCTCTTTTCTCTCCATACGTTTTAACATCTATATTTCAGAGTCCAAAAGAGTCATAACTTCTATATTTGACAAAATAAGAGATCTACTTAGACAAAGTTTGTTTTAAAACAATAATAATAAAGTTATGGTATTAAATTTCAATAGAACGTAAAACAAGAGCTATTCCATAAGTATAATCAATAATAATTAAAATAAAGTATTGAGAGAAAGTTATGCAAACATTTGAACACACATGAATGATAAATAGGACAGGTATTAGACATAAAAGTTAATACCTTCCTTCTATCTCGCTCGCACTTACCTTTCCCATGCCTCAGACGGGTAATACCGTGTGAACTCAACCTTTTTCCATTAAAAAATTTTTGTGTATTGTTTTTTAATTAATAGGTTTATTGGTGTAAACTATTGCTTATAGATACTGTTACAGTTTAAGGTATTTTCTTTTATTTTTGTTTGTTTTAAGAACAATTTTCTCCTTTTGCTTAGCATTAGTTACAATGTATAAGTGCTGCTATATATTATTACAGTTTTTGATTGATTTTATAATATTTTAATATTTTCTTTCGCCTCTGAGGCATTATCCATTATTTTCCGATAAATCGTATGATCTCTGATACCATTATCACTATTTGGGAATATCCCTATCGAGTATTCCCTGCGTCCTTATCACATGTTCCTGTTTGACCAACTTAGATATGCAAACGCCGCTTCTGCAGGTGCTTGGATAGGCACTTGCCGCCGCGTTGCTCCATTTTGATGACCAATCGATCCGGAGTGGAAATCTTGTAGCCATGGCAGCGCCGAAGGCGTTCCTCGATCTTCAGCGAGGTGGCCACCATGAAAACGGAGAAGACCAAAGCGATTAGGTAGCGAACAATTAGCATATTGTGACAAATCGCGACTGCGTCGGTGACGGGCTGCAGTGCGTGGTTTTATAGCGATCCGGATCGGGTCAGAATCTCTTACCTGAACCATCGAGAGACTTCCACGACATTCTCTGATGGATTAGGATGGATTTTTATGGCCGCGACTCGCCAATAAACCATTCAGCACTAATCCATTCGGCAATTTCCACTTCCTCTGCGAAAAGTACTCGATCCTAGAGGGATCTCCAGATGAACCTCGATCCTGGGCCAAATACACGAAGGGAAAACTAATTGCCGTGGCTGATGACTGGAAGTTCCGAGAAGAGCAGACAGACACCAAGTCGACCTACCTGATGGGGCAGCCAGCGCCTTTATGATCCCAGGCCAGGCATCTTCGCCATTAGACATTTTAATTGTTAATTTTTGCAAAAAGCCAAGTCTGCCGCCAGAGAAGGGGAAAATTTAAATAATGGCCGAGCTGCAGGCATCCAGGAATCCAATGGCTACCTGCATTTATTATCTCTGGCCCGGCCTCGGCCTCGGCCACGGCCACGGCCATGGCCATGGCTACGACTTGGACTTGGGCTCCACCTCTCCACTGCTGCTCGCGCCCGTTGATCTACTCGGGCCGAGTGCCATCAACGTGAAAACAAGTGGCAACAATTTTCTATAAATTGCATTTGTGCAAAATTAAGTTCAATCTTGGCCGAGTCGCGAACCAGTAGCTGTATCTCTTTGGCTTGCATCCGCTCGCCGGCAACAAATACTGCGCCCATCCCGATCCCGATTCCGCTCCCGATCCCCGTCGTCCCAGCTGGTTTTTCGCTGCTGGAGTAGCCAAACTCCATTAACTTTGCAATTGGCCACCATAACTCGTCCGTCGGTCGCCCGCCCGCCAACCTCTCGCGTCACCTTGCCGCCCATTTGGCCGCCGCATCCACAGGCACATCCATCGCCACAAGCAGCCTTCCCCCCTTCGCCTTTGCACTGCCCACTGGCCACATCCCACAGAGCACCAAGCGAGGTCCATTCCATTCCAGGCCACTCCACTTCACTCCAGACCAGTGCCGGCCCCATCGCTTGTTAGTTTTTGCGCCAGATCGTTTATAATAATTCGTATGCGAGTCATGTCATGCCCCTAAAGTGTATCTGCAACCGCGCAGTCGCAGCAGCAGCGGCGGCAGCAGCAGCAGCCTCGGTCGCCGCGCATATCTGTATCTAGTTGGTGCCACCAACTGGAGATGGTGGCGTGACACGATCTCCAGCTGAAAAATATAATTAGATTGGTATTTTTAGTAGCCTTAGCTTGAAGTAGTTTTCAAAAATTCTGAACCTTTGAGAGTTTATTTTTCACCCACCAAAGGGAGTACAGTAACTAATGAGAGGTTCTTGAAAACCATCGTCAATTTGCTCTTACCTTATTAAGTGGTGTTTTGGTTTGATTCGATGGATGGGTAAAATTTAAGAAGGTTTTGTGGCCATAACATTCGAAGACTCTTTATATTTAAAGCTATAATAGTGACATATTTTTCCCCTGGTGCATTATTATGATTATATCATTTACAGATTGATCTTGGATAGGTAAGTTTCAAATCGAATGGATCAAAACTTATTTGATTCTAATTTTATTTGATAAGAATTATATTTTTCAAGCTTAAATAAAAACTTAAAGTGCCATTGTTGTCTTGTATTTTAAGTAAATAGTGTAGTTTGCATATATATTTATACATTACTTAAAATCATCTTAAATAAGATTTTTATAACACATAAACATACTTATTGAACAGAAAAATTAGGATATTTCTTTAAATATAAATTTTTTTCATAAGATTGTGCCACCATTTCAATTTTTATACAATTCAATTAGAATAAACTTTTAAAATCTATTCCCAAGTTTAAGAAATACTTTAAAGCTTATCTTTTAAATATATTTATTTCATTTATAAGAAGCACATATGTAATTTCCTCAAAATTCTGCACTTTCTTCTTTTAATATTATTATTGTTATTTATTAATCTCCCAATCACGAATCACGCTCATCTCTGGTTAATGGATGGGCATGTCTTGGGATCGCTTGGCCTGCGCTGGCTTGGCCTGATCTGGTCAACTATGCAACCGGCAGCCTGGTGACTCGAAGCTGACTTCACCTGGCTTGATCTTGCGCCCGTTTCTTAGCCGCATAGCTCTGGGTCGCCTCCGGTTGGCTCTTTCTCCATCTCCAGCTCCCATCTCTTCGGCTTCCCGCCTGCCTGACCACCACCTCCTCCCGGATCTACTCCGGGCCACTACTCATACCACTATATCCGCGGCGCTTTGTGCTGCTCTTGTTGTTCCATTGGCCAAAAGGAAGTTAGAAAAATGCTCTGGATTCATGGATGCCAATGCCTCTCTTCGGTGGCCTTAAGTGAATTGTGCTGAATGCCAGCTGGGCCTGAACCGGGATCCCTGCCAGGGAACAGAAACATTGATTTGTTCTGGCTTAATGTCAGGGAGCTTAGCGGTAGTCGATATTGAATTAAGTTGGCAACAGTGAAAGTTTGATAAAGAGAAAAGTTTAGTTGAATATTTGTTTAATTTAATAAAATATATAATACCTTAAAAAAGGAACTAAAATATTAGAAATTCCAATGTACTTAGATATTTCCCAAATAAATTATACGATGTATACTATTCCGTGTAATATATTTAATAACATGGACCCATACTTTTGAAATAGTATAATTGGTGGCTATATCTTATCAGAGCTTTACAATATTTATATTATATAAATAATACAAGGTACAAGGCTATTGTGATAAGAATAATGCAATTTAGGAGAATCTTTAATGTGGGTTGAATGTTTTTATTTGTGAAGTTTTAAAATCACTCGTATAATAAAATGTTTATATATATTAAATCCCGTATTTTATAAATAAACTTTAATCCAACAAACACTTGTAATTCATTCGATTTCCCCAGACATCTCATTCCTTTCCTGAATGTTCATCAAACATATTTGGCCATCATAAAACACTTTAGAAACCGATTTAATTTTTGGATCTAAAAGGTTACCCGAGTCTTGAATTTGCGGCAGACGATCGTGGACCTTAGTATTTTCAATGCCTCAAACATTAGGTTGCCACAAAAGGGCAGAGAAAACAACAGAATCAAGAGAATTATGAAATTCTTGCAGCACTGCAAATAAATTTTAGGCAATATATAAGTTTCCCGTGAGCTGCAGTAGCCAAAATAAGTATTAATACTTATAGTAATTACATATAGTCGGATTTGATAGCTCATTTATTGTAATTCCTATATTTTCAGGAATATCAACGTATAGCTTGCTTTTTTAAATCGTTTTTTTAAAGACTGTTTTTTTAGCGTGTGATCCAATTGGCCTGCGAGCTCCCAACGTAACCGGTAGTCGGTGTCGTGGCTCCTTGGCTCGCATTCACATTCGGTGGCCACAGGCACTTCTCCACTTGGTCGTGGCCCACACTGCCGCCTTGGCCAACGCCAAAGCCATCTCCGGCGTCGCCGTCGTCGTCACCATGTCGTCGGACTCTTGGACAATGTTGCTATGTTGCTCTTATTCCAGAACATGACCAGCGTCCAATGGGAGGCCACGGAGGAATGCCTTAATTCAGGAATTTAATGAAAAATGCTCTATGAAGCGGTGCAGCAAATTAAAAACAGAAAAAAACATAACAAGTAAGAACGCTGCAGTCGAGTGTGCACGACTGTGAGATACCCCCTACGAAAGGCTATGTGCGTTAAATAAAACAAGTACAATACTAAAGTTTATTAAGGATAAGGACCCATCACTAATTTGCCGATTCCGAACAGATATCATTTTTATTGTCGCAATTAGTAGAATGTCGTCACCGAATTTGGTAGCTTTGCCTCTTTGAGTCTCTGAGATCTGCTAACAGACGGACATGGCTAAATCTACTTGCTTGGTGATATTGGATCAGGAATATATATATACTTAATGGAATTGGAGATGCCTCCTTCTGCCTGTTAAAAACTTTCCCGTTTGGCGCCAAATTATAAAATTCTTATACCCTGCAGCAGGCGGTCATCAAAACTCCAGGACTCAATGCTGGCAAAGTAAATCGAATTTCATAAAATTATCCGCATAGGTGACTCGAAAAAAGGTGACTCACCAATTGCGGGAATTCACGTTGCGTCTTATTTACTAACCTACATAAAGCCACCTGAACAAGATAGATATTCAGCCGAAATTAACTCAAACAAAACCCACCCAAAACAAAAGCCCAATGAAGTTTAGTACCAGGTATCCCACACTGGACCACACTCGACTGTTGCTTTCTTTATTATTTTAAATATGACAAAGATCTTATACAATTTGAGTTTGTAATAAATACTATAAAATACCAATGAAATAATAAGATATATATATTTCTAAAATTACATTAAATTATATATTCTGCATAACTGCTCAAACAGGGATCGTGGATATTGTTTCCGCAAACTAAAAGATTATTGTTTCTTTAAGTGACTAGAGTTCCAATGTAAAGTAGAAATATTGTAGATAAGATACTGAAATTAATATTAATAATAATAATAATAATATATAAATTATTAGTTGAATAATTTTGGTTTTTATGCGTTGTTTGCTTCTATGGATTTTGATTTCGATGGAATTTAGTTTTAGTGCTTTCCGTTGGGAATTCTAGTAGAACAGTAATGTCATGATATGTGGTTTGGATGTTGTTTATTTTTAAACTTCTGGGCTTAATATACTTTGCCTTATTACTATTCTTAATTGAACTTAACATATTATTACTAAATTACTGTCTGGATAGTAAAGTTTCCCTTAACTTTAAACACTTTAGAGGTTTTTAAAATGAAATATAACTAAATAAATGGTTCTTAGATTTAGTATAAATAACCGAGTAGCCTTAACCCTCGGAAAAGGGTTTATTAAAAGCCGTTCAAGCCATTTGTTGTCTGATATGTGCTTCTATTTCCCATAGAATATTACCCTTTCTAATTTTATTATTTTATTTTATTGTTTTAGCTTAAGATAAAACAAATACTACAAATCTGGCTAGTTGAAAATATGTCCTAAACAGTTCAGCGATCTTATCGACTAACAATTAACCGGAACAAGTGGTTCACAGTTTATTTTAGAAATATAAAATTTGTAAACTAGTGTGATTTAGTATAAATAACCGATCGATCAGCTTTATCCTTTCGGGAAATCCTCCAAAAAGGGTATATTAAAAGCGATGCCTGGCTTAATCCCGGCGAGATTTGCTTGGAGCTGTGAGTGCGGTGTGAGATCGGTGGCAGGTGATGCCGATGCCACTGCCACTGCCACCGCCACTGCCGATGCCGTTCAACTTTGAGGTTGAGTGGCTCTTGATGCGACCGACCAAAGTTGACCACCAGTTCCAGTTGGTGTGCGAGTGTGTGTGTGTGTGTGCGGAGTGGTCGCTGCTCTCTGCGCCGAGCGTTGTAAATTACATTTTCCAAATGCTTTTGCCATGTCGGACCAAAAAGCCATGTACATATGTGGCATAAAGGAGCGGCCGTAGCCGATGCAAGGCGGCAAGAGCGGCCCGGCTCCGCTTCCGTTTTGATTTGGAACACTTGTTGCACTCGCCCCGCACGCTGGCTCTTCGCCTTATGGATTTGTCCTCCGGCCAGAGGAACAAGCTGAAACATTCGTTCCTTGGGGATATGTGCACTCACAGATACTCGCACAGCAAAGATGTTCCTACATGGATTCCAACATGGCATTTGGGATGCTCCTCTTCTCGATTCGATTCGTTTTTGTTTCTTGTTCTTTTCTTTGTTTTTTTTTTTGGATTGCGTATTTAAGCATTTTGTTGCTGTTGTCCTGGGATTGGGCGAAGGCTGCCCGCCTGCCTGCCGTTGATTATGTTGTTGTAGTTTGTCCAGATTGTTGTTGATTCGAGTGTTGATTGTTGTTAGCGGAATGGGTGAAAATGTGGCGGTGGCTCGATTAGCCGAATGGCAGATCCACTGGGAGATATGGCAACGAACGGAGGCGGACATAAAATAATAAATATATGGATACTTCTTTTCCTTAAATACATAAGTATGTATGATTTGTGTCTTTTATTTAGAGTTCTTTACTGGGGCGTGCTCTCCAACATCTGATGAATATTATTGTATATCTTGGTGTATATATAACCAAAGGTATTTTAGAAGCACCACTTTAAATAACTTTATTTCCAATAGAAATTATATGAATTTAGTTGTGCGAACGTGCTGTGCTAATTTAAGTAAAATCGGGTGATAAACATTGGAGGTATTAAACAATAAACATCTGCAACATCTTCTACATGTGCCAGCAGCTAGAGCTTTAAAAACATCGATGTTTATGCCGATCTATCGATCTTTACAAATAAAAATATCGGAAACTTCGATACTTTCCACTGCGTGTAGCTGAAAATGTTCCTTGCAACATTTGCGCATAACACAAAGTCATTTAGCAATGTCAATGTGCCGTTTATTTGCCACAATGCTAGGAATACCGGGTATCAAGGAATCGAGCACACTCGACTGTAGCTTTCTTACTTGTATTCTTTACTTACTTTTAATTATATATTCCAAATTCCAAATGATATATAAAAGGAATGAAAAAAATACACATAACTTATTTTTGTTCTTATTTTTATTTAAAATAATTGTCATTACAAGTTTACAATTAAATTATATTTAATTCACTCACAAATGGAAATTAAAAAATTACTTTAAAGCTTAAATTAATTGAATCCTTTAAGAGAAAGACTCTGGTTCAAGGATCTCATAGGCTGACAACGGCATGACATCGTTACCAAAATAGTTGGCTCCGCCTGGAGCAATCTCGGGCGTTGGCATATTGTAGAATCGGGCGAGGAAGGGACTCCGGTTCATCATCTTCCGCTTTAAAAAGAAGTGCCTCTTGGATTGCTTCCGCATGGGCGAGATCTGATCCAGGATCTCATTGCTTAATCGCCGTTCCGCCGGGAGGGATGTGACCTCGTTGTACATCGATGATCGGGATCTGGGCCGTGCCCAAGCGATGAGGATCAAGCAGGCAACGACCAGGATGAGGAGAGCGAGTTTCGAGCTGGACATCTTGACTGCTTGGCAGTTGGGACTTGAGTGTGCCGAAGGAGTGAAGGACAAGCCAATTTATAGTGTCAAGGAAGTGCCTTCAGGTAGCCCTCAAGGAGTGAACCCTAACTACTTTCTAATGACGCCACAACGCCATATGTCACTAACTTCAATCTACCTGACAGTTGCCCTTTATTTATGGCCAGTAAATATTTGCAGATCTTTTTGAAGAACTGGTTGAGGGTTTTTTATAATGTCCTGTAGGTTAAAATATTCTACAATTTAAAGTAAACATAATTTAAGATAAATTTTATAAAAGAAGTTTTATAAAAGAAAGTGAAATACAGGCAAAGAATTCATATTAAATTATATATCATATAAGGTTTAAAAAAGTAGTTAAGGATACTAGATTTTTGAGATTTAATGACATTGAATAGTGTTAATAAACCCATAATAAGAAAATATGATAAAAGTATTGAAATTAAGTCATTAGTTAGTTATTATATAAGTTAAGTTATTATTATAAGTTATTAGTTTGCAGATAATTCTTCTCGATCGCCTTGTTGAACTCACATGTGTAGAACTAAAACCCAAATGGTTTTACACAAGAAACCCGAACCCTTCAAACAGAATAAGTACTTTAAAATCCATCAAAAGTAAAGGCATTTGCTCTGACCATTCCACTCGGGGCCATCACTTAACCCATCCACCTCATCAATCTCGGACATTTGGCTAACTATCCGCCAGGCAAAGCAATCCGGCCGGGACGGAGTCACTTAGGCCTCGCAGTCGGCGGCTCCACTCCACTCGAGGCATCAAGATCGGCTGGGATTGCACTGCCATTGCGATGCCATTTCATGTTAATCAAACAACGAAATCCATCAACAGGTGACACACACCGCCGCTGGAGCGGGCCAGGTGGGCGGTGGCGGACGAGGAGGAGGAGTAGCAGGAGCAGGCGGTGGGCAGCCGCGACATCCAGCCGACATGTCCGTGCGATAATGGTGCTACTTCTCCTCCTGATCCCCATATGGGTGTGTGTGTGTGCGAGTATCTAAAACAACTTCATTCACAAAAATCAGAACAGCAAAAATAAAAAAAAAAATAAGACAGAAGCAAAGTAGCAGAGCATCTGCGAAAAGGAAGCTGGGCCATTAAAAATATCTTGTGGATGCCAAAGCGAGGCAGATAGCAGCCGCCAAGAGATGCATCCACTTGGTAGCATCATCATCATCATCAGCATCTACTTTGGCCTTACCTTTAGCTGCGGCTTTAGCTTCAGCTTCAGCTCCAGCCTCTGCTTCAGTGTCAGCCTCAGCTCGGGCTCCAGCTCCCGGGGCAACTGCAGCTGCGGGGGCGGTGCCGTGAGGGAAAGGGGCGGGACAGGTCGCCGGACGGTGGCTGATTTGGTCGTTGGATGCTACCAGAAGGTGGCCAAGAGGCAGGGGCAAGGGGCAGCAGCCAGGGAATAGCCAAGAAACATACGCCTAATGCCACAGTCATCGACATCCGCCATTTAGTTAATTAACCCCTTGGCAGCCCAATGGGGTTTGGGTTAGTTCGAAGAGAATGCACAAAGAAAACAGGGGGTTTCTTGAAAAATCTATTTACTAATTAACCTTTTTGTATTTGTAGAAATTTATTTTAGCTCATTGGAAATGTAACTAGATTTATTTAAGAGATTTACTTAATTAAATATTGTAAAAATATTGTTTCCAACACAAGCTATTTTTTAAGATTACTTTAAGAATACTCTGCAATTAATTTCAAGTAAGGTGAAAATACTTTTTAAAAAGTATTTATAAATAATAGAAATGAAAGTCAAGGTTAAAGTTTTTAAATGTCTAAGGATCTTCTGATAAACAAATATAATTTTAAGATATTTACAGTGGCAACGAAATAATATCATTACAATGAGCATTTATAACGTTGAAATCAACTTATAATAAAAAATTAAATAGATTTACAGAACGGCTGTAGAATTGTATTTTTTTAACATTACATTTGATATTAAATATTAAGTAATTAAGTAATTTAAAATGTTAGTAACCAGGAGCTTTACCTCTACGATTATGATACAAATTTTATACATATCATATCTTAAACTCGTTATGTCAGCAATTTATAATATTTAAGTATCTCCCCAAATATAGTTACACACAAATGTTGAGGGCCAAGCAGGTAACACTTATTCAACTCAGTTATCAATGGGTTAATCCATCTCCCGGCACATTTGCCTCTTTTTCGCTCACTTATTTCTCCGGCTTCTGACGCAGTTGCGCAGTCTCAACTGTCTACATTTGTCGGCCTGCCTCTTCGCTTTCCCACCTCCTATCCTCCGGCCAGCAATCTTCTCCAGCTGCTGCTGCTTCTTCGTCTTGTTCTTCTCCAGTCGATTGGATGTCCAGCTTTCAATTTGCAACATAAAGCATCTTCATCGTGGGCCGCATGAATGGGCAGAGCTGCCAGGCGGCGGATGAGGAGGAGCAGAGACTGGGGATACCATCCATGGGTGTGGGCTGGGAGCTGGTTCTGCGCCGCCTCCTCCTCCTCCTGCTGCTGCTTCTCCACCTCCTCGGCTGCCACCAGATCCGGCATTGACGGTAGGCACTCAGGCGTGCCCTGGCGGTAGTCGCTGACCTTTATTGATTGCTGTTTGACCTCGCCAGCTTTTGCTGTTGCTGTTTTCGCTGTTACTGTTGCATCTCCTAACCATTTGTACTTGGCCGATCGCTGGCACAGATTGCACTTGGCCAGCACTCTGGGCAGCGGCGGGTGGGGAAGCTCTGGGCTGCTCAGTAGGGGCGGGGAAGTGGATGGGGAGCGGTATACACGCCCACTGGCAGCTATGCTTTGTCGTTTTGCTTTCTGGCCTTTTGTGCAGCCTTCATTGTTACCAATTCGCTGTTCGATGCACTCTAAGAATGTCTATATAACTAGGGAATGCTATGAAACTATGCACAACTATGCAGGTTTTTTTTAGAAATGTAAAAATGCAGTTCAACTGTATTTGAAATCATTAAATAAAAGATCATTTATAAATATGTTACAGTTTTTCTTTATATAGATATTTTAATATAAGTAAGCTACTTGTCTAGTTTCTTTTTTCAATTTTGTTCAATTTATGTAAAGCTAGTTTATCCTGAACGGTGATGCACTACGGTCAGTACATTCATGTGGCCTTTGTGACACTAAGCACGTGCTTGTTAGGTACTACTAAAAAGTAGGTGCGATAGTAGATTGCTTGATTGTTTGCTTGCATTCGTACTAAGTTGGATAAAATTAAAGCTTTGGAAGTCCACCTACATTGGAGATTATTGTGTACATATCATTATAATTTGCATATAAGGTTCTAAAGGATTTAATCGATGTTCTACAGAGGCGTAGGTAAGTAGAACCTAGAATTTATACTCGGAAATTAAGCTGACCTATTAGTTAGGTTTAGGTTATAGAATGTTATCTAAGTTTTCTTAAAATAAATTCCTTTTTACAAGTAAATTGAAAGATTTAAATTGCAAGATATTACCTAAACCATTTAAAGCAATTACTTTAAAATTGTTGTGCGATTGTTTTAAGATCAGGACTTTGCTCTCCATTAATTTACTGTACTTTAATTCTAGAACTTCCGTATTATAACCGTTTTAGGATATTGTTTTAGGGTGTTTCCATTTTTCTCTCTCTGCTGGCCGTGGTATTCTTGTTATTGTTGCTCCATTACCTCGTTCATGGCAGTTAATTTATATTCGATGCATCTCTCTATCCTGAGCTGAGCTTTTTTCACTGCTATTTTATTTTTATTTTTCCAACTTCCTTTCTGACGTGGCTTGTGAGTTGTTGTTGCTGCTGCTGCTACTACGGCTGATGGCGTTGCCGAAGGTCGAAGTCAGACCTCGTCTTTTTCCAGCTCTTCGTCTTCGTCTGTCGCTCCGTCGTCGTCTTCGTCAGTTGGTCGGTCATCATTGACGCCTTTCTTTGTACTTAGTCTTCCATTTGCCATTTTGCCATGCAAAAACCGAAAGACAAAGGCAGGGCGAAAATAAACAAGTCAGCCAGTCAAGGGTTTGGGTGTTTCGACTGTTAAATACCTGGTAATCACTGGTGGAATTGTAATATCGATAAGACATTTGTATTACACCGAAACTTCGATAGGTATCGGATATATAATCGATTAAATCATTTTCTTTCCTGCAATTTTTAATTTACCAATTTTTAAGGCTTATCATCGGATTTAAACTTTAAATAAATAAAAAGAAGTAAAATGTAAAGTAAAATGTTTGTAAAGTTAGTTTAAACTTGTTTTAAAAGTTAGTTTATGAAAAATGAAGTATACGCCCCATCATGTTGGCTTCATAGTTATGAATATGATAACTTAACTCAAATTTAACCACAGATTTGTAAGGATATACTTTTATATTTTGTATAAAAGTAGATCATTTAGATTGTAAAAGAGACATGGAAAAGGTTCGGAAAACTTTTTTAAAACTATAACTATAGTCATTGCATTTTTTAACTAGATTAAAAACTGATAACATTGTTTTACTTAGTTCTTGAAAACTTACCTTTAAAGCTGTATTAATGAGAGGATTGTAAGATGTAATATATATATAATACTCCATGTTTATACCCTGGCACCCTTTCAAGTGCCGGGGTACTAAAACGCAGCACACTTTGGAAGCCCCGCATTGTTTGGCTTCTATCGTGTAGTTTGTTTTGTTTGACAGTTTCTATCTGGAGGGGCTATCAAGAGTCAGAGTTGGAGCTTCAGCTGGAGCTGGAGTTGGACCCCGGGTTGGAGCTAGATCTGGAGTCGGAGTAGGAGTCTGAGTAGCTGGAGTGGATGCAGCAGCCGCAGACTGTCGTTTTGTTTGCTTAATTGTTTGGTTTCCCCGTTTCGAACGGAGGTGGAGCCCCTTTGGGCAGGGAAAATCGTTCGTTTCATTTTAGGTGGGGGCGATATTTTCCAGGGAAATAAATTAGCTGATTGAGGATAACCGTAGTTAGTGGAACGGGATGGGGGATCGGGATCAAATGGCGAATGGAATGGCGAATGCAAATGCAATGTACAAGTGAATTATCACCTCATGCATTGTGTCTCTTCGGGGATATGAGATATATCTTCATCTTGTCGGCTTAATGGGGGAAACTGGGCAGAGCTGCATGGATCCCATCGAGAACACGATTCGCTCTTGTTCTAATCATATACCATATCATTATTTAAAGCGCATTTTAATCTTCTTCCGCTGGAATGAATCTTCTAAAAACTATAATTACACTGGATAACAAGATTCAACAACAAATGGGGGTAAATTTGTTTTTATAAAGGTTAAGTAAAATATATACATAATTTAATTCATTACATTTTATATGAGATTTGTTTTTAAAATTTTAATAACAGTAAGTTATATTTTAAAATTTGTTGTACTTTTGTATCCCTTAAAAAATACTGAATAATCAAGTCTAAAACAGTTGCACGATTTAAAGCACTTAATGCCTTAAGTGCTTAAGACTTAAAGAACTAAGTTGGAAGTAGGTTTTGGATCTGTCCATGGTTTTAAAAATGTATTACTCATACGTACTGTTGCCTAGTTTGCGATACTTTATTTTTAGAAATGTTTAGATTTGATTTCTGACTCTTACATTTTTTGGTAAATGTGAAATAGTGAAAGGAAAGTGTAAGAGACATGTACATTTTCAATTAATCAATATATTGTAATCAAATAAACGAAATAAAATACGTACATATATTTTAAAATAAAGTACTTACTTAAAGCTCAAATTATTTCTCTTATTTTACTAACTAATTCTCCCTCATAAAGTTAAACAAGATTTAAAAATGAAGCCAAAGTATTTGTTTTCTTTGTTTGCTGTCCAGTGTAATTATTGGCCGGTCTGACTTTAATATCACCAGCAAATCAGATCACTTCATAATGATAATAATCACTCAGCAGAAATAACCTGCTGCACGATAAAGAGGAACCCGAAAGAGCGATCGGGGTATCTCTTCGCTCTGGTGGAGCTCTCTTTCACCCTCCCGTATCTCTCTTAAAGCAGAGCGTGCCAAACGGAATTCATTCATACGCCCAGTCGGCCAACCAGTTGTTGTTATTGTTGCTGTAATCGCCACTTGTCGCGCTCCCCTCCAAATGCACTCTGCGCGAGAGCCCGGGAGAGTGGAGTCCAAGAGAGAGAACGCCAGAGAGCGAGGGCCCCCAAAAGCCGATCGATCGGTGGCTGCTGCTGCACAGTTATTTCTGCGACGCTCTCGAGTGCGGTTCGCTGCGGCAGCTCGCTCTCTCTTCTTTCGTCCGAACGAATAAACAGTCAAACAATCATAATAAACGTAATTTAAACAATTAATCAAAACGCGACGATCGACGACGAATTGTTATTGCGATTGCAAGACATATACATATATACACATCAGAAATGTTTATTTAATTGCATGCCAGGGGCCAGCCTTAGAAACCAGCCACAACAAAAGCAACAAGTGCCAGTGAAATATTGTACTTAATTATTACGTTCGAAAAAAAGTACCAGTGTGAGCAGCAGACGCGAGTGTTTTTGTGAGTTAGCAGCAGCGGCAGAGTGTCAGTGTGTGCGTGAGCGGCTTTATCAATTGCTCCACATAAAAGAAAAAAAAATAGTTTGAATTGAAGTGTTTGACAGCGGCAGAAACCAGAATTTTAAAAAGAAGGGGAGACCATCGTCGGAGACCATCGCAGCTTAAAACGGTAATTAATACAAACACACACTCTTGATTCGGCCATAAACAAATGATTCAGCAAATGTCCGCGCGCGAGCAACTGTAAATGCTGCGCAGCAAGACATTTGATTGAGCCGCTACAAGTACAACGACAACGATTACAATTACACTTACAATAACTATCACAATTACATCGACGACGGCGGGTGACAAATACATAGCTGCGTCGACGCATGCTTGCAATTAGTATGTAACTGTTTCGGTCCACCTCTGCCGGCAATACCTGCGTCGCAGTCGACGTCCGGCAAAGTAGCACGCGCAGGGCTCTTCTCTTTCTACGCCCATTTTCCCCTCTCTTGCTGTAGGCCAGCGGGTCTCCCTTTATGCGTTTGATTGGCGTGTCGTCTCCCCCGCATATCTACAGTGAACTCTCCCGTAACGCGGTTTTCAATCAACTTGGAATTTAAATGAATTAATTAATTATTTTAAAAACTGCATACACAATTAAACCTTTAAGAATCGATAGAATTTATCGGTCAAACTATTTAAATAAAACAAAGCGTAGTTTTATTATTTTAAAATTGTCAAGGCATTAAAGGTTAAAAGTGCTTCTAAATGTTTGTGTTAGAGATTTTGTGAATTTTCATAAAATTTAAACAAACAGTGCCAGTTTAACAAGAACAATGTGGTCCCCCAAACTCTAGGTTGTCCTGTTCTCTGCTTGGCCTTTATGACCATTTGCCTTGGACATTTTCCAAAGTATTATTTGCCATTTTGTCGCTTTCATTAATTGGCCTGCCTGTGAAATGGCTACCTGTCTCTTCCGCGCTCTCTTCGCAACGGTAAGTGCTAACTTGGCGCTCGCTCTCTCTGTGTCTGCGACCCCCTCCTCTGTCAGCGTTTATCTGTCTCTCTGTTCGCCGCCGTACACTTGTTGCTTGTTCATTGTTTTTACAGTTTTTAAGTGGCGCTCATATCCGGCGTTTGCCTTTTGTTGTTATTGCTGCTGCTGTTATTTTAGTTTTACTTTTTTTCGCATTTGCTTTTGGGCCTGATAAGCGCACTCACCTTCACTTGGCGCCCCCCCCTTCGCCGTTGCCGTTGTAGTTTTGACCAAGTCTCCGCCAGCTTACAGTTACTGTTACAGTTGTCGTCGTCGCTGCTTATTTGTGTGTGTAAGTCTACACAGTACCTGCATTTTATTTGCATTTCGCATTTTTGATTACAGCACACATCTTCCTCTTCCCCAAATTCGCTGGCCTTGCCTTTTTTCGTTTATTTTTATTATTTTCCACTTAATTACAAGTATTTGTGGCTAACTTTGTTCTAAACTTAATGCATGTGATTCAGCCAAAAGTTTTGCTAGCGTTAATGTCCAACTGTTTCTTTGGGCCATGGCTCATAGAATTCTTAGGTAGAATTGCCTTTCATTTCAGCGCAGCTGGCTTTTACTGCAATTACTTGAAGTTAAACTTAAACTTTTGTTTAGTAAATCAATTGAATTAGAAGTGATCAAATAATTGGGCTTTAAATAAGTGGTAGCAATAATTTTTGGTTTTATGGTATGACACATGTATAGCTATGACTACTAAAATAGCTAAAAATGGCTCATCACTAATGATGCTGTGCTTTATTTGCCGAGAGAATACCCGAATCCCTTTGCCGAACTCGCACGAATGTTGATAGCCTTTGTGTGTCGGCAGAGAGCCAGCAGAGAAATTCACTGACCTGCGACGTAGACCTTTAACTAAAGTCTTCTGTTTAACAAAAACATATTCATAAAGCAAACTAACTTTCAAACTAAACTATGTAACCGTCGGACCCTATTAGTTAACTGCACTTCAGTTTTATTCATTAATGTCAATGCATCTGCGAAGGTTATTTATGCGAATTTGCTAAGAGTTATGTGTGTCTGCTTTAACCCCCAAAATGAACACGCGGCCGGGCCAACTGTTGATTAACCGATCTCTGGCCGAGATCCAGTGCATTTGCCCGGCTGTTGCAGTTGACGTCTCAAAGTTCAGAATGTGCAAAAAAGAAAAAAAAAAACACATTTCGGTTGGCGTTTAATTAAAGTTCAGCACCTCACTCAACCCACTCGGCTAAAATCACGACATTTGCGATCATTAACACACAGGCAGGCACACTCGGCGGCACACTGACACTCTCTGCGGCTGTAGGCACACACATGCGATCGAGTGTGGGCGCCCAGATCGGCACTCGATCATCTGGGGAAGCTGGGAGACAGACCCAAACAACATACTATGCCATATAGAGTGGATGATGCTTTATGGAGAAATATGATTTCATGGGGCGGCTCAAATCAAACAAAACCCGGCAGCACAGCAACGACAACAAACGTATTGTGTGGTGCTGCGCTGCGGTCAGTGATTAACCTTAGGGTTCAGACAGGCAGCGATCTTTGATCTGTCAAAAGATCAAATTATAAAAATGAGCAAAAAATCAAATCAGAGACCGTGGCAAAACGCGAACGATCGGTTCAATTATGAGTTGTGATCTCCGCTAAGAAGAAAAAGTAAAAAAAAAATGCTGACAGAATGTGTGGCGAGTACATAAAGTAAACTTCAAGTTACCCCTTTTTGCTTTTTGAGGATCGCGGCGGCAAGTTCATGTGACAAAAATGTCACAGTCAGCAAACGAAGAGCTAAAGGCAAAACTTGGGCCCGATATCGGTTTACTCAACTCCCAAACTCATCTCGAAAAATGGAAACAAGAAGGGGGAACCGCGACCACGATCTTCGGCAAACAAAAACGCCCTCAATGCCCTCAAAGTGATCGTCACTTGCTTTTTATTATTATTATTATTATTTTTCCTCTTTATATCGGGGAGAACGGGTTATGGGATGATGATGAAGTTGCTGTGCGGCAGAGGTTCGTTTGTCTTCGTCAAATATTTACTTTGGAGTCCGCTAATGACGGAAAAGAAAAATGGGAAGGGAGATGTGAGGCGCAGGAAATTGTTGAATTTGTTATTATTAGCATTTATTTTATTTAGTTCTTTTTTTTTTGTATGTACGATGGGGATTTTCTTTTCATTTCTCGCTTTTCGGCGGGGCCTCTATCGAGTGACAAGAGCGCTTGTGAGGTAAGCAGTTATGGGCCTGATTATGTGATGATATCCGAGCCGCTTCTCACCCTCTCTGCGTGCTTTTTCAATGAGCTTTGCAAATTCCATTCACCAAACGGAAGTTGAGACGCGACTTCCCAAAAAAAAAAAGGTCAGAATAATAATTTTCCAGAATTTCATCGGTTTCGGAGTTAACATTTTGTTTTTCGCTTTTGATTCCACTTAAAATGGAGTGTCAGCAGCAGACAGATGAAAAAATAAGAAACAATATGGACATTTCATCAGGGCTGTGCGTGCTATTCCCTCAATCTGGTTTACCTTTGACTCTCGGCTTGTTACCAATTTTATTTGGTTCGGTTTCAGACGCATAAATTTACTAATGGCTCGGATACCAATAGGACAGAGCTTAAATTGTCTCGCTTAAGATTTAATGCTTAGACTATTTTTTCTTAAATTTTATTGCATTGGTGTTGCTGTTTTGGGCTCTTTTTTTGGTTTATAGCAGAAACGTGTTAATGCGTGCATATATATTTTTGTTAATTTCTTGACTTTGTTTTGATTTTGAATATAAATATTTATATGCAATAAATGAAACGCGTCTAGGCATTTTTCCCATCTTTTTATGGCTTACACAGGTTTTGTTTTGATTGGATTTGGTTAATCTGAGAGCGTGTCTGGCTTTGGTAGGTCAAGAGTTGAGAGATGCCTCCAGACAAGTGGGTGAGTAAGTGAGTGAGCAGCTAGTTGAGCTGGGGTCTGGACTGCTAAAATATTCAGATCGCTGAGATGAGGGTCAATGGGGCTGTGGATCATCCATGGCTTGGAATATGTTTGAGAATGAAGCAAAGCAAAACAAACGAACATGTCTACAAATATTCAATTCATTATTATTCCTAAAGAAATTAAAGCTTTTGTGTATTTAGTATTTTTAATTCAGGAGACTAGTTCAGATTATTTTTCTAAATCTAAGTGGACTTTATTGTCATACAACTTGTTTGGGCTTCTTTCTTTTATTGCCGATTTCTCGTCTCACTGTTGAAATTTATCGAACAGATAAAGTCCCTGCTAAGAGACTATATAATTGTCGTCTCACTGTTAAAATATTTTGACTATATAAAGTCCTTCTTAAGAGACTTGGCTTGTCTCGAACGTCAAGGTGAGAGCTTACATTAACAGGGACCCAGACTCCCTGATACGTATTTTTCGCTCCGATAAAATTACAGGTGATTTTATCACATATTAGTGGTGAACAGTACTCTGTTATTTTTCTCCTTCAGAGTAGTTTGCTTTTACGACAATTAATCTGGTCTTAACTATAAAAGTAAGACGGAAAACCCAGCTTTAAATCTAAAATTATGGTTTAAACTTCATTACTAATCACTGTCTTCCAAACTAAGATTTAAATAATATAGAAGAAAAAATAAAAATTGTAAACTAGCTTACTAACTATAATTTATTAACTTTACTGCCTTAAATTTTTAATATTGTCAGAACCTGGCTCCCTTTAGTGTTTACGTATATCAATTCTTGGATATATTAAGTGTTAATTACTATAACTATAATCAAGCTAAACTATAATCCATTTAAAGGATTTAAACTATATCACAGTCACACAACGATGTATATTTTATGGTCATGCCATTGGTTGCCTATAAGGATATTATTTCAAAGTCTTCGGCAAACTCCACTTTCCTCCGATCTTGCAACACGCAAGCAACATTGTCAGTCATGACCATAAACACTCTTCTCGGTTCGCTTCCGCCTCGTTTATGTTTGACCTCCATTCCTCCGGGGATTGTGCCTGTGTGCAGGTGTCACTTTTCGAGTACAGTTGCCACACGACCGACCGGTCGACCCCTGACCCCTCGACACCCTTCGACAAGTCTTAGCTTCGCTCCAAAACGATCTTTGTCGTCTTTCTCGCCTTTAAAGTTTTCGTTCGTCCGTTGATTTTGTAGCTGCCATGTTTTTGCCCCACATCCCCGGCGACAGGCTTCACCTAAACTGGTGCAAAGCAACAAAAAATGAAATGAAGAAAACATGCAAAAAAATAAAACTGAAAAAGAACTGAACCCCAACACACTGATGCTGCCCACACGCCTCGACATCGACTTGACTTGGCCTGGCCCGTCTCAGATCTGGGATCCCAGGTCCCCGGGTCTCGGTCTCGGGTCCCTCTTCTGCTCTATCCAATGCTAAAAAGACTCTGCAGTCAGCCTGTCGTCTGACACAGAGTTGAGTTGTAGTTTGGTTAACAGAAAAACTGAAAATTGCAAAAAAGGTAACTTAAATTTTTGTAGGTTTCTACAGTGCCAACATAAAGGCTATGTTTTCGAATAGAAGCATTTCTTTAAAACTTGTACAACAGTTTGAGATATACTCTAGGGTTTCCTTAGCTCACGTGTAACTGAGACTATAATATCTAAATAAAAAACTGTGTGATTAAAATAAACACTTTATTATTTACTAAATAAAATAAAGTCATCACAAAATAATATTTCTAGGTATATAATAAAGTGCTATGGATTATAGTCCATATATGTAGGTGCAATACCTTAAATGAATTAGGAAAGTACGACTTCAACAAGAGCTTTGAATGTAATTTAAATATCAATTCCTAATTTGGCATATATTTTAAAAAATAGCTAAGCAAAGCTACATTTAATTGTAAATCCTATTTCTTGGAAACATAATAGCTCAGTTTTCATGGATTTCGTACTGATTGTAAATAAATCTTAGCTATTGGAACCTTAATTCCCGTTTTCACTGTAACCTAAACACTCATCCAGGTAATAGACTTTGCTGGACCAGACTGTATGTCCTAGCTATAGTCGGACTCTAAGCAAAGACTCAATTCCAGGCAGCGTGTGCCGCGTAGCCAATACAAAAGCCATATAGTCCACAAGTATCCGTGGATATATGTACGTACATATATCCACGGGTATGCCAGATAGCCCCCACACACACACTCTCGCCGAAACTGACTATATTCAGATCGGTTCAAACTCGCGGATGAAGTGAACTCGAGGCGCGCAATATGTCGCTGTCATTTTGGGGACATGTTTGCATGTGTGTCGCACCGGGTGTATCTGTGTGTTGGGGCTGCGTGTGCTATGCCTCGGTGTGTGTGTGAGGGCAAACGGGCGTTCGTTTTTGAGGTCTGGTCGATGTCGGTGTCGGTGTCGATCGGTCGTTCAGTCACTCAGTCGGTCGGACGCTTGGCATTAGCATTTTCAGTGTTGCTTTTATTTTTAGATGCGCGCAAAAAAAAAAAAAGTCAACAACAAAAATTGCAAGTGTCTGCGTTTGCCAGTATGTGTGGTGGCAGCGCCAACGCTTCGATATTGCTTGGAGGTGACTGACTGACTGACTGACGAACCCACGACATTTTTGACATTGTGACAAACATCGCCCAAAGGCAGACAAAGATCTATCTTAGGATAGGTAAAGGTTTTCTAGAATAGCAAGCTTAGTTTACAAATTCATGGATGCATCCAAGACCAAGAAAATGAATGACAATACAAGCTTCCAACAATTAAGAGCTTTCCCTGCTATTAACAATAAAAAATCGTACGAAACTATATGGAATCTCCACAGTTTAAAAACTATTTAAGCAAAGGATCATTCAATATTTACAAGTGACCGTAAGCATCGCCATAATACTTTGGAATAAACCTGTCAAGAATGAAGATGCTTTGCTATTGCGAACTTAAGAAATATCGTTTTGTCTGTAAGATTTATCACAGTAAAAGGAAACATTGTTAAAAGATTGATAAAGATGTGTATCTCAACAATAAACATTTTTCAAGGCAATGTTCTGAAAAATGAGAATGCTGAAGTATATTGACCTCAAAGCTGTACTACTTTAGTCAGACTGAATAAAATTAGTTAATGTATTGAGAAATGCGATCAAATATTTCCTTTTCCACTAGAAATGATTGGTTCGAGGTCCAAATAAATTACATTATCTGATACATAATTCAAATCCTACATAAATCTGCTTGACTTTAACTCTATTTCATTTCGCTCTCACATCAACACCTTATTAGTAATCCGCACCCATCTTCTTCTGAAACCTAATGGAATATATAGCCGAAAAAAGAAAGATTACTATGCTCCAGTGGTTGACAGGTTAAGAACGTGTTATCCCCGATATTTGTCTCTGTCCAAAATGTGCAGTGCAAGTTTTTCCCATTATATTTCGGATGTGGCCTGTTGCCTGCCATAGTTGTTTGCTGGAGGAGCCGCCGCGTGTTGGCAAACGAGTCAATTGGTATGAACTGTCGAACTGCCTTTTTTTTTTGTAGCATCTGTCGCCGTCCCTCCGTCTTTCTCCGGTCTGCGATTTGGCCAAACTCCGGTGATCGTCCCACACACAAATGCGGCCGAGACACGGGCAATACTTCAACACACCTTGACTTGCCCCTCATCAGCCAAGCTGGCGGCGGCGTCGGCATTCTGTGGTATCTCTCTTCTCTCCAAGTTGTCAACTGTAGTCGCTGTCATTTTATTTTATTTCATTTTACTTTATTTCTTGTGGAAGATACTGCGCCCTCTCACCTCTTCGATCCGCCTGTTATGTTTTCTCCAGCTCGTTTTTCTTTCTTTCAGTTTTTTTTTTGCTCACATATTTGATTCATTGATGTACTGCGTGGATGTCGTTCGCTGTATGGGATTTTACTTATATGTTATGTATGTTTGGCCCGAGAATATATGGCCTACACCCTGGATATATCTTCTTTTTTGGGTTGAGATGACTTACAGTTTGCTAAAGATAAGATTGTGATTTAAGGACACCAAAATATTGGTCTTTGTTTTCTTAGGGATCATATTTCTTAAGAATATTTAATGGGTATCAGTAATTGAACTAAAAGATATCTAAATAAATTAATAAGATGTAATTTATTTATTATTTATTGAACAAAATATGAATATTACGAGTTGCCATGAGAAGTAGTTGCAGGCAGTGATAATGACTTAAGCAAATATTGCAATCGTGAAATGTGTCAAAAACAACAAGAGGATAACACTTACCGCTACTAACTATGAAAATATATGAAGTAGCGTTAGGTATTAGCAAACTGTAGTGCAAGCTCGACCTGCAGCAAAGTTATTTAATCTAGTTTAAATACTGTTAGTTAGATATTTGTTTATAGGAATCGCTAAACAATCTAAAATATGGTCTTTGCGAGCGCTTTTTCCTGCGCATATCTGTCGGATAAATAGATACATCTCTTATTATATTTACCTATTTATCTAACCGAAAGTTTGCTGTCATTTGACTTTTTGCCTGGCCAACAACATATACACAGTGCTTATATCGCATATAAGTATGGGGGTATCTATATACATCTGAGCAGCAGCAGCAGCAGAAATGTATCTCGAACGGGCCAGGCCAGGGCAGGCCAGGCTGCCTTTTGTTCTTCTTGGCAGTTCGGGGAATTTTTTTTTTGCGCTCAAGCGAACTTGCAAAAGATCACAGACCTTCTGACCTCTCGCTCTCTCGCCGAGCGCCCTGCGAACAAAAATATTGTATGTGCGAGCTGAAAAAAACAGAGACCTGAGTTGGATTGGGGCTGCCAGAGATACAGATACCGAAGTACCAACACACAATATATGCATGTCCCCTTTGCCTTTGGCCCCCAATCCCCACCACTGGCCCCATCATCCTCGTCCCGATCCGCCGATGTCGTCGCCGTCGCCGTCGGTCGCAGAGTTCTAAAAATATTTCGCCGCCAACTCAGGTCGCCGGTCGTCGCCGAGATCCCATCCCGTCATGGCCTGGTCGCCTCCGTTCGCCTTTTTGGTCTCGTTTTGGGTTAAGTGTGCGGATCTCGCATCTGCAGGCTGGCTATATATATATATATATATATATTTATATATATATATGTGTATATATGTATGCGATTGTACGCGTCCGCACATATAAAGTTATGTATATAAATTTCTTAATATACCCTGGCCCACAGGGTAATAGCATTAGGGCACAAAAGTGGAGAAAAGGTATTACCCCATTTGGGAGGAAAGGTTAAAAAGATGCACTAACGGCTTACCAGATCCATTACAATTTATATTGCAAGGTCAATGGAAGTAATAGCTACGAAAAAATCACATTTTCGGATACTTTATATTATTTAAAAGCCTTTTTTAGAGAGTATTTGATCATTCGAATAAAGATACATAACCATTTGACGTCTGCGGATCTTGAGATTGTTTTCAGGTCGACGTCCAGATTTGATCGAATTCGATTTCGATTTACATTGAAATTTGTCGTCTCTCGATAACAAAAGTTCCGCCAGTCTTTGGGGGTGGAAAAAAAAAACAAAGAAAAACAACGATCTTTTCATTAGAATAATGCGATATGGGCAATTAATATGCATATGTTTCCTATTCGACCGTTTGTTGGCTTTTTTTTTTTTTGCGAAGTTCAATCGAACAACAACTGGCCAAATAGGAAAGTGCAATGCAACACCGCCCGGCGAACAACTGCAATATGTCTGACCACCTCGCGGCATACCCCTAGACCCACACCCACTCCCACTGCCACCCACTAACCCCCACCCTCGCTCTTTCGAGCGGATTGACGAGTGACGAGGCCAAAGTATCAAATGGCCAGCGACGACACAGATATGCCTCCGTTTACAAACAAACACTGAGCAAAACCCACTATCGGTAAGAGTTTGAGAATTAAATTCAAGATTAGTGATGAGTAATTTGGCTACGAATTTTAGATTTATTTATTGGGTATTGTATATATTTTATGAATTATATTCCTGATATAAGTTTGTATTTATTTGTAATATACTAAAGAGTCTATATTAGACTTAGGTCCGTTAATGCAGCTATGACACTATGATCATTTTACATTTCATGTTACTTATTTGTAAAACTGCAGTTATTAGTTACAATTTTTTATTAATCACAAAAAGATCTGCATACTACTTGGTTACATTGGTAACATTGGTTACATTAATGCATTTTAAGAATTATAATCTTGATTCAATACTTTTTTATATACATACATATGTAATATGGACTAAGTTAGTGATATAAGTCTATTGTCATTTAATGCGGGAATGACACTGTATGATCATTGTTTTGGTTTACATTTGATGTCATATTTGTAAAAGTTAAGTTACCAATTTAAATTTGTATTATTCACCCAACAAATCTTGTCAAACCGTTTAGCTGTTTTTTCAAGTAGGTAACCTTCATCAGTATCCATTGATAACTCAATTTATTTGCACATATTACTCCAAAACACTTTCTAATACTTTTTTTATAATTTCTGGAGTTTCTCATTATTTTTTCACTGTGCAGTTACAAAACACACCCACACTTTTGTTATCCATCAGCTCCATCCCCGAACCTCGACCCCCAGCTACCCCCTTGCCCTGTTCTTCCCCCTTTTGGGGTATTTCGAAGTTGTAGAATTACTGTTGCTGTTCTTTCCATGACTTTATCGCGTTCTCGCTCCATCGTCTCGCCAGCTCATTTCCCCCGCCACTTGAACTCTGACCAGCTGACCTTCGTGAACCCTCGTCGATGTGTGTGGTTGTGTGTGCAGTTCAAAAGGGGGGATCGGAGCGAGAGGGTCAGATGGGGCTGGACAAGAGAGTCATTGAGCTGCAGAGCATGACACACAGTGGACACTAATCAGTATTCTAGCCGAACTTTGATTCTTCTTCTTTCTTTTAAGGTCATCAGCTCATAGCCTCTGAATACTTTTCCCTATTCGCTTGAAAAATGTACTTTTCCTACGTATTCATTTTAAAGGTCTACAGAAATATAAGGGGTTTATTTATGCACCTGTTTTATTGTCAAGAACTCACTGTACTGATAAAGCGCTGTCGACACGCTCTTAAGCTTTGCTCTCTTCGTTCCGTTTGTTTTGCTACACAGCTGATTTTCCGGCTCTTTGATGCTCGTTCTCTCTTTCTCTCTGACTCTTGCGCTTGCACGTGTGTGCCTGGTTGCGGCTTGGAATATCTGTGGTTTTGTTGTTGTTTCTTCGATTCTTCGCTTTTACTCTTCACCGCTCCTCCGCTGCTTTTTAATACCCAGTACTAGTAGAGTGCAAGGGAATGCTGATGTGTTTGTATTTATCTAACTGGAGGAGAGTAACATAACGGGTGTATACTAGGGGTACCCAATTTTGCTTTAAGGACACATTTTTTTGTTGCAATCTATACACTTAGAGAAATACACATGCCAATTTTATCATTTACGCAATTACAATTCAATTATAAAAGAAAAAGGTCAGTGCAGAAAAAGACAACAATAGAATTAGAATAATGATCAATTTGATTTGGGATCAAAAACTGCACTAACATATGTATGTACATATATGTATATGTATGTAGATATGTATTTATGTAATGATCTTACAAAAATTGATTAATTTAAGAAAATATCCCATTTACGTGTAAAAATACAAAATAATCAACAACTATTAAGTACTATGATGAACAGGGCACCTCGTCGTCGATCCTCTCTTCACTGTTGCGTTCTTTCTCGTTTTTGTTTTCGTATTTCTATTTGTTGGGGGGGCGCTCTCGTGCTCTTTCGAATCGGCGTTCAGTACGATTTCGTTCGTGCGGCGGTCAACTCGTGCGAAAGCGAAAAAAGCTTCGAATCTGCGGCACTATCAGTGATCGACAGTTGCCAGAACGACGATCCACGATCCACGATCCGCGATCAACGATCCCTAACCCAAAGCGCGCGTAAATAGAGTACAAGATAGTACAACTCAAATTGATAAAAAGTACACACGAATAACGGGTGACGAGAAATTAAATGGTGTATATGTATGTGTATTTGTGTGTGTGTGGGCGTTGTGCAAAAAATGAAAGATTGAAAAAGTTGTAAATCATATAAGCGTAACGGTAACGGCAGGAGAAAAAAAGTGCACAGAAACGTCGCAGCTAATCCTAACTAAAAATACACCGCACAGCAGAGAAAAACTCGCGGATATTTATATTTATTTTTTACAACGAACTCACGTGTCTAACGACACTTTGACAGCCGAGTAAAAATCTCTTCTTTCGTTTTTTTGGTTTTGCGAGAAGCTGCGCGCACGTGACCAGCCATTAATGAATGAGACACAAGAGATAGAGAAAAGCCAAGAGAGAGAGAGAGAGGGAGAGGGACAAGTGATAACGCCGCGAAGAAAGAAATCCCGAAATCATATGCAAATATCGGCCACAAAAAAGTGAAACGCAAAAAATCAAGTTTAAAAGTCAAGAGTCACAAACAAAATTCAATAAACAAAAATGCTCTGAAAGTTCAAAGCTACAAAACAACAAATGTTAATTGTGCAAAAATATCAAAATATATTAGATTATCTCACCCGAAACCAAAGCCGAAATATTAAGTGCAAACCAGTGGCTGAAAGTAGATTGCTTGCAAGAATATCTAATACAAAAATAAACGAGTTTAAATATTAATAATTATCGGAATAATAAGAAAGTAAAACAATATTGGAATTAATATCCTAGACTAGAATTAAACGCTTGACAAATTGACAACAATTCAATTAGTCAGTCTGTCACTCTATTTAGTTAGTCGAACGAACCACAATAGACACTTGTTGGGGCAATCAACGTCGAAACAATCAAAAAGGTAAATTCAAATTTCAATTTGAGTTTGAGACAAAAATAAACACAAACACACACGACGTAAAAAACATTAAAAGAAATAGATACAGAAACCGAAACGAGAAACAAATGCATAATATAAATGCAAAAGCTGTTTAAATATTTGATAGCCAACGGAGAGCGACCTTAAACTTTTCCTTTGTTTCGTTCCAAACAGAAAAGGTTAAAGTTCCGATACAGTTTTAAGCAGGCACGTCGAAACAAGTTTACTTATGTCATTTCTCGATCGGTATTTCAGATCAAGTTTTGACAACACTTTTGATCTTGAAGTTGTGGTTACCATTCGTTGTAAACCTTTATATATTATAGTCTGATTTCAAATAAATAAAATTTATTTCTTTCTGATCCCAGTTATAAGCCTTATTGATAATTTCATACAGTTGGTTTTATCATATCGATGAAGAATTACAACAGCTTATTTGTGATTTATTATTTATAGGACATTTTATGGTCTGTCAAAAACTATTAAGACAGGCGTTTAAATTTATTACAAACTTTATAACAGCCAGCTCAAAGGCATTAAATTGTTATTAAATATCTGATTAGTTCTTATGGCACTTTGGAGTTTATTAAATAATATGCATTTTATGATTATAAAGCACTTTTAAAGTTTTATTTATCGCTTTTATCAAAAATGTATAGAACCAAAAATTAGCTGTGACAGCATTTAATATCATTTAATTACTAGCTTAAGAAAAAAACTAGAAAAACTAATGGCAAACCTTAAACAAAAAGTAGCAACAACAGCAGTCATTGCAGGTACAATTTGACAACCAGCAAATTAATTAAGCAAACACCCAAAGACAAGCATGAACACATACAAAACTACCGCATAAAACCAACTACAAACTACCAATGATTACCACCGGGGCTTGGTGGACAATGCGAACAGAGATAAATTAGCAGCATAAATGGTCAAGACAACTGAAACGGCTAACAAAACCTGGCAACTTAATTGAAGAAGTGGTCGAGCGTAAAGTGTTAAAATAACTCTATAAGCCCCATGATTTGTCTTGGCCCCAAGTCTCTCTCTCTTTCTTACTATTCGTATTTTGCCCACTATAGTATTTATTTATTTTTTATTTCCTGCCTTCACTTCACTTGCAGCAGCCAGCAGAGTGACAGGGACAGCCGCGGATCGCCAGACAGAGAGGGTAAATCGAGTCGGTTTGACAATATGTTGAGCCCCCATAATGAAGGAAATTGATACGGAGACAACAGTAGTATGGCCAGCCTGGTGTTATTCCGGTAAGTCGTCTCCGAATATGCCTCCTCTCCCCCTCTAAGCTTCACTCTTTTTCCAACTTCACGGCTTTATGACAACAAAAGCTGTTGAAAGTTCAACTATCGTTTTACGCTATTACAACTGAGCGGTTTTTCAATACCCTGTAGTTATGGGTGGAGTTGAATAAGAAGCTGATATCTTGAATTGAATACAAAATCAAATCAATTTAAGCTGCTTAGTAGCGTCTAAAGCCCCTAAAAAGCGTAAATATTATATAGACATTTATATTTAATGTGTATTTAGTTGTATTTCATATTGACTATCCAGTTTTAGAAGTTGAAAAATACCAATCCATATAAAAATACTTGATAATGCACCAAAGGGGACTCCAAATCTATGAACAATTTATTTACTGTAAAGGTAATATCTTTAATATTTTATATTAAATTTCTATTATTGATTGGTTTCTTGTTCTTAATTTTGATTTTTTGATTCTTAAAGAATTTTTCAACACTATAATTGCTGACGTCTGTTGTTTTAAAATAATGCCAAAATCGCCATGTAAACAATTCCCTAAATATGTCAAAAATACTGAATACATGTTAGTATATTTCAGTATAAGGAGCCACATTAATCATGTGAAATTGTCAGTATTTCTTACGGCAGATAAAGTCGGTTCGACGATTTTGGTAATTGTTATGGTTATTCCAGATAGTTTTATCGTTATTAAACTACTGAAAATACTACAAAACATACCTTCAAGAAGACATAAATGAAATGTAAAGCTAGTGTTGAATTATTACTTTCACAATACATTGAACTCTCACCCTAACTCCACTCTCAACATAGTTTGAGACCTATACAAATTCGTATTTTCCAAACTTGTAATCGAAACTAATAACTAACAGGGTATCTCAGAAGTTAACCCAAACAACAATTTCCTCCGGCATTTCCATTTGTTTTCATTTATTTTATTTGTTATTGTGTATGCCTTACTTTTTTTGGGCTTATATTTCTCAGTGGTTTGTGCGCTGAAAGGCCGTTGGCCATTGTGCCTTTTGTTGGCAGTGCGCTGTCAACGCCTGAAAATGAGTTACTGGTCAGTAGTAGTAGTGGCCTACTGTTTCTACTGCCGCTGCAGTTTATGATCAAACGATTTTGTTTCGCCCCTCTTTTGGGGTTTGTATTTTTATTACGACTTCTTTTTTTTTTTACTGTGCCTGCCGTAAATTTGTCTCGGGCAGACCTTTGCCTTCGTTGTTTCTGTTTGCTTTGGTATTTGGACATTATTTATGGGCGTGTGACATTTTTCTGCTACTCCGTGATAGATTAATTAGATTGAGCAGAGTTTGTCAGTTTGGTTTTCTTGATGTTTCACTTGCCGGACTTGTCGTCGTCAGGTACATAACGCAGCAGCCATGATGTCATGGCTCCCCGTTTCTTCGCTCACCTTTGACTTTTGCTTTGGCTTTGGTCACTCGCAGTCAGCATGCAAAAACGAGAATTTCTGTTCGACATGCACATTGTGAAACACAAAAAGTTATATACACAAAATCAGTAAAAAGTAAAAGGCAGAACTGAAATGATCGAACAGTCACCCGAAAACCGGAGAGAGAATTGGGGGTTTTTAATGACGTCAGTGGAAGTTGCACAAGCTGCTCACAATATAATAATTATTTGCCTAACCTATTGCTGTTATTTGAATATTGATAAATTAACTGATTTTATCTTAGTGTTCTGACTTTTAAGAAAGTATCTATGTATAACTCACGACTCTGCCTCCCTTGATAGCTTGGTTCCTCCCGTACGAACATCTGATTTCAGGGAATGCGATTTTAACATAATAATGCTAATCACTAAGAGTGCGTGAATGTTTGTATTCTTTTTTGAGATCAATTAGCATTATTCCATTTTTATTAAACTGGAATAAGCTCAATTATTTGTAATTCCATTCAATGGAGAAAACGATCTTTAACCTGCCTCTTATTTCTGCTATATACAATCTCTTACAAGAGCTTCTTTTTTAATTTTTGCCAAACTGTACCCGTACCAACTTCGCAGTCTCCACTCGAATTGTCAACCTTTTGACCATAAAAATAAATCGTTCCGAAAACCGCTCCCAAAATCGACGAGTTCATCGCATATCTCAGTGCGGCAAATTAAGCATTCAGCATGCAAATTTTCATTAAATAAAAGTAAACTCCCCGTCCCAAAATAAGAGCCCAGCCGCAATTTCAATGCTTCCCTCGATTTGACTTGACTTTGACCGGCTCCTCCAGCTCCTTCCAAATAAGGCTGAAAGCTGGCTGAAAGGGACGGACGAGGGACAAATGAACGCCCAAATGGCCGACAAGTGGCGATAAAAAAAAAACAAAACGAAAACAAAAACAAAAAATTCAAAATAAAAATCGTATCGGGCTGCAACAGCTTTAAAATAAAAATTATCAAAAAATAAAAAATAAACAAGCATCTGATGCCGAGCAGCGGCAAAGGCGACGTCGCCGATGATGATAATGATGAAAAAGATCGCTCGCCGGGCAAAATTAAAATGCAAAACGAGTCAGCACCGAAGTCCCAAAGCGTCGAGAAGTCGCAGTGAAAAGGGCAAGCCTCGTCGTCCATCCAATACAGAAGCGACCCATTCGCATCTCGGTTGTGGCCAGGCTAATACGAAAGTCAGTGAAACCAACAGTGGTAGCTCAGAAAAGAGAACTCCCTTCAACTTGAATAATGCATTTATGTGATATTTTTGTATTATTTAGCTTATATTTTAGTAAAATGAAAGACCTATTTTCAACCCAGAAATCTAAAATAAAATTTTTAATAAATAAAGATTATTTGGAAAAGATTGATATAAAAAAGAAATGGCTTCGATTTGATTTATTTCATATTTCGCATTTTTTAAGAAAAACGATTTTATTTCTAATATTTTTTGATAAATAACTAGTAATCAATCAATATGTCAATAGTAATATCGAGGATTTGCCAGCTCTAATACAACACATATCTAAAGATGGCTCTGCATCGATTTGACTTATTATGTATTATCGATAATTAATCTAAAAAAAAAAACGCCAGGCAAGCAGAATACTTATTTGTGTCTTCACTGGGTGAACCGGTGAACCAGGGTGTACCCCCTGGGTGATATAAATCTAAAATGTATTAAGACAAACGATTATGTCTGATAGATGTCGATAACTAAAAAATCCAAGGAGCACATTCGATATCGATATTAGTATCGAGACTTTGCCAGCTCTAATACAAACGAATCTTAAGAGATGGCTGAGCTTAGATTTAATTTATTTGACACATATATCTATAATTTAATAAAATTATTACCAGTTTACTTCTTTGTGGCTTCACTGTACCCCCCATAATATCAATATGAACCGTCAGAGCTGCTGGCAAAGGTTATAATGCATCTCCATCGCCGCTGCCGTCTCGAGGCGTCGTTCTTGTTTGCCTTTTGCGCTTTTCACTGGTTGGCACTCCGCACTCGGCTCTCGCTTCGCTGTTTATGCCTCTTTTTTTGTTTTTGCCTGACTTGACTCCGAAACCTTTGACGCGAACTTATGCCCTGCGAATGGCCATGGAATGTTGACTTGCTGTCTGTCTGCGGCCGAGAACGGCGACTGGGAATGAGTCGCAGTCGCAGTCAGGCAGAAATCAGAGGGAGAGCAAGATGACGACGGCGACGAGGTCGGGGTAATAAGAAGCTATACAGTTTGAACTAAGACGATCTGTGGATACGCTTTCTTTAAGGCTGTCTGATAAATATTTTAAATATTTTACAGGAACTCGAAGAAACAACCTGAACTAATATTATATTTACGCTAAATTGAGATACTTTTGGTACAAAAATGAAAAGCAATCCTTGTTAATATCCTTCTTACCACATTTCCCTTCTTGGAAAGGGCATCTTAACTTTGTGTGTGTGTTTGATGGATCGTTTAGGTCCACTATATGCTTTATATTCCGATGGCGTGCAGTGAGTCGCCAATGACTTCCCTTCCGTTCGCTTCTCCTTCGGCTGAGGCAAGAGGCATCCTCGTATTTTTTATGTGTGCTCAACTTTGCACTCCGAAGTAGAGTCAAAACGACTTGGGACACGCACACTTGTTGCTCTTTGGCACTGGAATTGCCTTACGTGGCATGCTCGTTGCACGTTGCACATTGCGAGCTGCTGCTGCACTTATTTATTGTTTGTTGTTGCCGTGGTTATGATTTGCGATTTTTTTCCCGCATATCGATGGCCACTTGGGCCGCGTCTCTGGCCTCTCGTCTCGCCTCTGCACCCCGGTCACCTCAATCCCAATCCCGATCCCAATTCCGATCCCGATCCCTCTTAGCACGGTAGCCGCCGCAGGGCGCAATTATGCCACTTGTCGGAATTTCACTCAGACTCAAGTCGGCGGAGAAGAAGAGCTGATAAAGCCAACGTTGCGCCGTC
Organism: Drosophila kanapiae; assembly: GCA_008042475.1. NCBI lineage: Eukaryota > Metazoa > Arthropoda > Insecta > Diptera > Drosophilidae > Drosophila > Drosophila kanapiae. Next base: position 457,153 of record VNJM01000990.1, read on the forward strand.
GCAGTAGCTCTCTCTATATATCTTTGGGTTTGGTTTTAGTACAGTGGTCCCTACTATTGAAAAATGCAAACCTTATTTAAGCTTATCTTCAAATTTTGCCCTCTTAAAGAAGATATTTGTTTAAACTTAAAGGTACACAAATATAATTCAATTCTTTAAGAACTCTTATAATATTGAGTTAAATAAGATGAAACTTTTTTGGAAAAACATGGTAATTGGGAATGCAAGAAGGAGATTTGCATACTAGGAGTCTTCTCTGTAACCAGTACTGGATAAGTGCGGATTTAAATTCATTTGTTTTGTTTCTGTTTCGGTCGCAGCTTGCGAGCCTAGAATCGCAAATGAGCAAAACGTGTAAATTATACGCGTCTCGGTCACAGCCCAAAGCAAATAACATATACAAAAAAATATATATATATGTATGTATATAGGAAAAATTCCGCCTGGCTGCGACCCAACGAAGGTAAGGACCGAAGGTAGACACACATACGAACCGGTACAGCGACACTTGTGTATGATTATTGGCTGCCACTCGAGTCGAGTTGGAGTCGAGTTCTGTCAAAGTCGAGCTCACAGCTCAGGTATTGTCACCCAATGTGTTCAATGGGCTTGGGCTTTCGGCGACACACCCGCACAGCCAGAGAGACGGTTATTCATCAAACAGTGAGTTAGAGATGACAAAAAGAGTCAAACGAAGCTTTGATGCTTATCGAATTATATTTATCGATAGTCAGTGAAAATACAGGATACATTTATTGGATTAACATATTGGTATCTGAAACTTCCACTTTACCACAAAATCATCAACTTTAAGTATTATTTTTAACATCTCTAGATTTGCACTGACTCCCACAGCGATATAGCCTTTCAGCTTGACTTAAAGGTTGCCTAGAAATTCTTTGCTGAGCAAAAGGCCTCATGGTTTTTGACCTATGGTTTTTTATTTGTAAAACACACTGTAATAGTAGGAGAAATGGAGCTTCATGTACCTAATCTTTCACGAGTCAGCCTTCACTCATTAAGGTCAGACTTTCAATTGTCGATGAGTCTTGTTCCCAGGTACCTTAAATGACAAAGAAATTACGGGGAAATGCGATATTTATATTTATATACTCTACGAAAGCTGTTTTTCAAACAAATGCAACTCAATATATAGATATATTTTCATATAAAATCTGTTATTTGAAAAGGCAATGAGTAATTTATGCTTATAAACATATAAAGATCTTTTTTCACCACAAAAGGCTAGGTCGTGTAAATATTTTAAGCGTGGGAGGTCTAGAATGATTGAGCAAATATTTTGGTTGTAGGCATTAAAAATATGTACAGGTCTTCAAAATGAAACACAAGAAATATCCAGCAAGAGATGATTAGGTTCTCAATCAATGTTCTTTTTCTGCAACCTCCTTCGCTTTATTTATTTTTCTTTCAGCCCGATCTCAAGTGATCAAGCTTGATCCCGCCTCACCTTGTGGGGTAAAAAGCCAAAAGTTCATTAATTCCGAGTGACCTTTTCTCTTATAACGACTGCTTAGCTTAGCGTTCTCTAATTGTATAGTAATTGATATTAATTAAGCGCTTTCAGTATATCAAAAAAGGTCTTTTAAGCTTTTGGGGTCTCCTCTTCTCCGTGGATTCTTGTTTTCTTTTTTTTTTTTTATTGTATTTATCGTGGAATACCTGCCTACACATTCTGGTCAAGTCGAATGGCAAATAATTAAATAATAACATATAAAAAACGAACAAGTTAATGGCATTTAACGTTGTTGTTGTTTGGTGTGTGTGCAGCTTTTTACATTAACAATTGAACTTGAACTGAGCTGCCGTATGGACAAAAAAAAAACAAAACGAAATACGAATAACACAAAGCCAACAAAAAAATCGCTAAAAAAACGTTAGGCGCCCATAAATTTCAAGTGTATCCGACCCTCTCATCCTCCATCTCTTTCTCATTCTGTCTGTGCGACGGTGTGAGTAAGCGTGTGTCTGTGTTAACCATGACTGTAACAAATTTAACGAACGTCATTGAAATGCCATGAAAAAAGTCCATGTAATTGTCAAGTCCAAGAGCGCGCGAAAAAATTAAAAACAATACAAACAAACTAAGCAAAAAAAAAAACTCACAACTGCTGCTCAATAAAATCAGCAACAACAATTACAAAAACACATGCAAAGTTTGCGCCTTGTCCATTAAAAAAGTAGCGAGTCCAAGCCACAAGTGGTTTCCAAAGTTTTTTTCTTGTTTCGTTTAATAAAATGCCGAGCCAACTCACATACCGCAAGGTTGATTCTCTCTTCGCATGAACCAATAAAGTCATACAGACAAAGAAAGAATGATTAACTTATACATTAAAGTTAAGTTGTTAAAAATAATGTTCTGCTTTGAAATTAAATAGTTTAAGTTTTGGTAATTAAAGCTGTATTCCGCATGGCCCTATGTCGCTGGTGTGCAGATTTCTCTGCTGACGCTCTGCCGACACACTCACGCTATCAACATTCGTGCGAAGTCGGAAAGGTGCAGACCACTGATTTAAATTGCTGTCATACTGCATTTGTGGACTGCCACGTTTTAAGATACATTTCGAAAGAAACTTTTTTGTATTCAATGTCCCTAAAATTCCCAAGTAATTATTTTGAGGCTAACATCTTGCTTAATAAGGAGCAAATGAGATGTTGGGATATCAAATTGAAATCTAACAAATACCCAATATTTTTGAGTCTTATTCATTGATGTTTCTGTTGAAACGACTTCTCATATAATAATTAATTTACTACCAATTTTTTCTGTGTACTACACACATCAAGATACCAAAGCGTAGCTCCCAAATAACAGCAATAACAACAAAGGACTGACAACGCTTTTAGAATTCAATTAAAAAATCATTGAACGACTCTCGCGCCCTGCTCAAACCAACGAAGAAGAAGCATCGCCTGAAATGATAGCGGGTGTACAACGAGTGCGAGGGAGAGAGAGAGAGATGGAGTACCAGGGAGGAAGCGAGATGGAGAGAGGTCAGACCAAACGGCGTCGATCATTGGCGCAGATATTGACAAAATGTCGCAACGTGAGCAAATTATTGATGAGTTAGCAAAAACAAAAGAACAATCAGTCGCGGGACGACCCTCCTCCATATAGTATATTATAGTATATCGGCTTGGATATCGGGGATCGGCAGGCAGTGGCAGTGTGTGTGTATCCCAAAATGCCTGAGCTTATTAACATATTTAAACGATTTGCTGCGGGAGGAGGGAGATCGGGTGTGAGGCCCGTAAACGACCTCAAAACGCAGCAATTTCTGGACTGGGTTCGGGAAGTGGTAACAGTTGGTAACAGGTGCGGACTATACCCTATAAGTATTCTTGATTTCTGATATTAGGGAACAATTAATAATATATTGGAAAATATATGTGGTTCAATCTAACTTCCACAATTAAAGAAACTAAACTGTTTAAATTTCTTTTTAAATTCTCTGCGACGGCCAGGTGAAACCGCTGATCCAAGATCTTGTCTGCCTTTTAAGAATTTTTCCATTTCATTTGTCCGAGTTTCGACCGTGCGTTCTGTTTTGGTTCTGTTTACCTCCTTCACGATGCGCGTGACCCCAAGACAAGCAAACACTCTTGGCCATGTTTCCACACTGGCCTCGACTTGGCTTTATGACACCCAACGCACAGCACACACAGCACACACAAATGCTAACGTTGACGCAGACGCACACTCGCTTTGAGATCTCGATGGGTCTCTGGGTCCGTGTCCGTGTGCGAGTCTGTTTGATTATTCAATTTGAAAGTTATTCATTATGCGATCACGTACTCGAACCAACTGCTCAGCTCGACTTGGCTTGGCTCGGTTCAGTTTAGAGCCCCCCATCCCAGCAGAGGTCAACGCTCGGAGTCAGAGTTGTCAATCAGTCAGTCGTCAGTCGCCGGCAGTCAGCTTGGCCAAAAATCTTTTAACCAAATTGAATTTCTGACACATTATTTATCTGCCACGGGTTTTTTTTTCTTCCGCCCAAATGTTTTTTATGTGGCCTCTAATGAAGTTTTCACCTGGTCGGTCTCCAGAGTTTTTTTTTTTACGACCCCAAACAACGTCTGTAACCTCAAATTAGTTGACGGCCAGAGCTGCCACAGAGTGCCGTCGTTAAATGCGGCGGTTGGACAAGACGGTTTCCTGTCACAGGACAGGATTTGCCACCGCAAATGACAAAAAAAAAAAACTGCGATCACTTTGACTTTGGTCCCTTCACTCGTACTCATAGCTTCGCATCTAATCTCCATCATCGAACAGAGAGAGAGGAGCTGGGATGCTAGTCGAAGATACTATATGGCAAGCTGTAAAATTGCTATTAAATAGTTGCCGTTCCTGTTGATTTTTAATGTTCTCGTGACTTACACTGTGGTAGTATCTTTAAAATAAATAAAAAACACAGCAAGATAGATCAATATATATAATGGAACATCTATAACTAGAGTTTTGTTAGGAATCTAATATAATATTGTTTTAAGAAGTTATTTATATGCTAGGTTTATTTTTGCAAATAACTTGGCTTTCTCTCAGTGTAATTAGTACATCTTTTCGACTTCCTCTGGCGCTTTTCCGAGCTATTTACACTTTTGCCTTCTCCCTTTTTTGGATGAGGTTGAAGTATTATTTTTATGTTTACTTAGCCTCCACCTCCCAATCCTGGCAGCTCCTTCGTTTTCCCCCCAGGTTTCAGCATCTGTTGATGATGTCTCAATTAGCTGGTCTCTTGTGGATTTTTGTGGCTTGCCAGGAGAGTTGGTAAAACTATTAAAAGCCACTCGCGTGCTGGTGTGTGAGTGTGGAACCTTACCATTTCACGGGGATCGTTATCTTCCAGCCGGATATTGCGAGCATAGTGATTTATCTAGGAGATAATAACGATACTCATTCTCGTACACTCGCTTAGTATCTGGCGAATCTCATGCATCTTTCTAGTCGATCTTTGCCCGGCTGCCTAAGTTCACATTTCCCTTATCTGGCTGATTGTAAATTATCTTTGGATCTGTTATCTTCTGGCCAAGTTTTCCTTTAGTTTTTGGTTTACTTTAGTGTGATGGAAAGTTTGCTCTGATGTAAGATTTATAAAACCCCTTCTCAAAGGTCACCTGTCTTGTGGTGGTGCCTTGAAAAGTATATACATATCTCATTTGCCGACAGTTTGCTTAATCATCGTTGGGAGAAACTCTCTCTTCCTAGAAGACGCTATTATTATCTGGATTTTATAAATAAATTTAGCTGGAATTTAGATATACCTATCTACTAAACACGAAAACTACCTTTATAACTTAATTAGACCATTTTTGAGGTGATTTTGCAAGAACATTTTTGTTCTGTTAATTTTTATTTATTAATTATTCATTATTATTATTTATTATTCATCAGTATTGTTCTTATAATCACAGCGGTATTTATGAGTATCAGATTTTAAGGAGCAAACACCACAACTCCTTTTTGGCGCCCTAGAAGGGACCTTATGTATTGAAATTCTATTTTAGTTAGTATATAAATGTATAAAAACATTGCACTAAACTATCTATATCTAAATCAACATTTAATTTCTTCACCAAATAAAACTCTCTAGGATTTGCCCATTTCTCAACTCTTTACTGCCTTTTAAAGAACCTCCGTGGTCACTCCATTTGTGGACTTCCACTAATAGTTCACACACGCTCGGCCAGCTGTCACCAGGAGAATCTTCCGGGGGAGCTGCACTCCCGATTCCAGGGCCCAATACTTGAAACCCCTAAGGGGCGAATAATTATGCAAACTCCCGTGTAACTGTACATTTATGCATATGAGGCGAGACGGGGCAAAAACGTTTATTGTACCCCCGTTCTGCGGCGTTTTTGGGCCTACAGCCCAATAGTTCAATCACTTGTCGCCTCAAAAGCGCATTCATCTCCGTCTGTTTCGGCCCCGGCCTTTCTCTATTTGTCACAAACACCAATTCCGTGTGACAAATTTGTATGGCTCGCCGGCAAACGATTCGGGAAAACGATCTTTTTTGTTTTTGTTTTTTGTGGCTTCTTTGGCGTTTTTGTGTGTTTGGGCCATGGCGATGCCAAATATGGGGACTCCTTCTACGAGGAGGAGAGAGACCTGTACTGGGATGGGAGTACTTTATGCCTAGATATGTGAGTTGACTGCGCGGGTATTCAAATGGGCGACTCAGCTCGCTGGTGAACTGGCGGAGATTGGCGGGGGAATCTACTTCTCTGCGGCAGTTTGTCGCGCATTTAAAATGCAAATTATCATCATTATGATGGCCCATCATCATCATCGTTATGATCATCAGCGGACAGCCTCCTCCTGCCATTCTGCCGACTGCAGTCTGCCGTCTCTGCGACTCTGCCTCTGCGAAATTGTTGTTGGCAAATTATTACCTTGGCCAAAGTCATAAACATTTTGGCATGTCTTCACGTGCCACGATCATCATCATCACCATCATTATTATTGCGTTGATCGGGCGGGCAGTACAGGGAACTGGCGTAGGGGCACCCAAAGTCAGTCATAAATTTGTCACAAAAATATATATACTTACATAAAGTCTGCCCAGTCTTTTGGGTCTCTTTCTCTGTGTGTTTGCTGGCTGCCTGGGTCCTGTGTGTGTGATTTGTCAATCCGTCATTGAAGCGCCGTTGTTTAGCGGGAAGATTTATGGGGGAGTCGCTCTCTTTACAGCGCTTCCTTAAGCCAATCCATAGGATTATTGGCTGGAATTCTCAGGGGTAAATCCTTATATATACCTAAGGTGGGTTTTATTTAAGCTTCTATATTAATAAAGTCTAGTTGATTGTCTGTAACCAACTTGTTATTAATATTAAGCATACCTTGTGATATATATTCACTTTGTATGTAATTTTCGTCTTACAATCCTTAAACCTAAGGGGGTTTAATTTAAAAAATTTGTATTATTAGTAAAGTGTAGTTAATTGTATGAAACCAAACCAACTTTGTTTTTAATATTAATACCTTATGATATATATTCATTTTCTACGTCATTTTCCTCACCTTTTCGATCATTATTGTATATAATTTGTGGAGTTTATATCTGTTTTCTTTTTTTCGCTCGATGCTCGATCTTATTGTACTTATTTCTTTTATTTTTATATTCACCCACTGTCTTTGTACGCAGCGTTGTTGTTGTCACGCGCTGCTATTATGCAAATATTGAGCTGTTAAATTGTATGGTGCACGCGTTATTTATTCTTTTGGGTCTTTATTCTCGAAGCGGCGAGGAAAGGAAAAACGACAAAATAAATCGACGAAAATTAAAGTCACCATAATAAAGCTCGTCGATTGTTTATGTTGTTGGGGGTATCATTATATGCCATTTATGTTGCATAAATTACGGCGCTTCGCTCTTTTGTCATTTGCGAAAATTGCAAATCAATTGATCGTTGATATGGCCGCCCATTTATGGGCATAGAGGAAGTCGTCGTAGGAACGGAGTGATAATGCTGTAATTATTAAAAGTATTAAGTGTTATTATGCTCATTTAAAAACAAATTAAACGAAGAGCTCAAATAAGTATCTGTCAAGGCACTTTACATGCTACCTATATTTATAATTATAGCATTTTATTATGCTATAAAATAAGGAAAGATCAATAATATAAATATTGGCCATTTATGAATTAACTAAATGAATTTAAATTAACTTTGGGGTAGGAATTTATTTGATAAATAATGGAAAGTATTATAAAACGTTTAATAAAAATTATGTACATGCTGTCAGAATGTGTGCAACTTTATCTTACATGAATTCTTAATGACAAATTTATTGTTATTTTGTTATTTCTTTGTTTCACATTTGTTTCTGACTCATCTGAAGTACTGCATGTTTATAAATTCTTTTCTTACTAAGAGATTCAAAAATTGATATTTTAGATAGATATGAAAAGCCATATTTAAAACTTTTTTCTTTTAAAATATGTGATAAAAATAAATAATTGCGTGCCATTGTAAAATATTTTTTTGACTGTTTAAAATGTTTAAAGAAATTTTTAAGAAAAGTAAAGCTTTGGTTGTGATTCATACCTTTCTTTTTTTACTTCTTGAAAATTCCAAAATCATTTTTAGCACTTTTCCAGTGTTGAAAATTACTACTCTATCGGTCAATGCATAAATACAAATTAAATTAAAAAAATACACAAAATACTACATTTTACAATTTGATATCCAATCATTTTTGTTAATAATAAACACAAATATTTGTTTAAAGAGAAAGCATCAGACATATCGATGTTTGAAAACCTCGATGTTTTTTAAATTTTGGAAAACGTTGATGTATCGATTAATAGCCGATTTTTCTTCCAGCTCTAGAACCTGCAAATTGTTAATTTTTATTAGATGCATTCTTGGTGCAACATTATGTTGTATATTTTTGAGAATTTATTAACTATAAAACATATCCCTGACTCATACGGAGCTGTCTCGATCCTCCATACAAATTCTTATCTGAGTCTCGGAAGGGGCTTCTGCTGCCACCTCAAGACAAGTGGGTTGACCCATTTTGCGGTTAACCCTAAATGCAAACGATTCCTGTACTCCTCCCTGGCCACGTAATGCCGCATTGCAGCACGTAGTATGCCTCTCTCTTTCGCCACCCACACATCATACATATACACATGCATTTTGTATATACAAACATACACATGTACATATGTATATGAACTCTGGTGAACCGATGAAAGCAAAAATGAAATGGCGACAAAGGCGAAATGGCAATATCAATCAATTCGAGGAGCATGAGGGAGAGAAGTGCAAGAAATCTAAAAAAGAGTGTATGACACACTCTCCTCCAACGGCAGAGAGAGAGAGAGAAAGCCAGCGGAGAGAGAGTCATCGGTCGTGGACATCGTCGTCTATATTTACACTTGTGGCCTCTTATCAAATGGCAGCGGCGCAGTTGACTTTTTTGACTTGACGTTTGTGTGTGCGGCTCTCCACCCCATGTTGTTCTTGTTGTTGTTGCTGCTGTTGAATTTTGTACGCGTCGACCGCTGCTTTGCCGCTTTGACTTTTTGCTCTGGCTTTGTCGCTATTCTGTGTTATTGTTGTTGTATTTTATTTTAAATATATACAGCAAGACGAAACAACAACTCGGGGGCAAAACGGGAACAGTCAACACGATACGAAAGAGCACAGGCTATTTTACAAAACATGCACAAGTCAAAGGAGAAAGATAAAGAGAGTTCTATGGGACTTGGAAGAATTTGATTTCAGATTCTATTTGGGCTTTCGACTTGATTCCGTTTCCAGTTCTGAGGATATGAAGTTTGAGTAGTATTTAGAAATCGGAAAGCTTTTAATTATTTATTTTAATATTGAAAATATGAAATTAAACGAAAATTGTTTTTACGAAATAGTTTTTGAAGAATTGGAATTCAGTTTCAGGAGATTTAGGTATTTTTACCATTTAAGGTTGCAAACTTAAAGTAACATATGAATATTGAAAGAACTTACCATTCAAAATGGAAAATAGATTTGAAATTTGTACATTCAGTTGAGTTTAAATTAGTATTATGATTGCTCTTTGGGATTTTAGGTATTTGTCTGGTTTTAGGTTAAAAATTGTGAGCTTAAATAATGCCATGGAAAGATTTTAACCAGTGGCGAAATTGCATTTGCTTGTGTGAGAAATTGAATGAAGTGTTTAGAGATGTAGTGTTTAGCTATGACTACAAAAATGGCTATTTAACGCTAAAAACGACTAGATTTAGATACAATATAACAATGGAACGTCAGTACTGATGTGCTTTCATTTGCCGAGAGCAGACCCGAAGACCTTTGCCGAAGTCGCACGGATGTTGATAGCCTGCGTGCGTCGGCAGAGCGCCAACAGAGAATTGCGCTGACCAGCGACATAAGGCCCTTGCTTCAAACTCCTGAAAGATTGGTAAATTAAAGTTAGATCCGATTCTTAGTTCAAAAATCTTGCAACTCAGGCTATAACCTAAGTCTTTTAAATATCCAATTGATTTACAGGTGACTTTACCCCATGAAGTTTAAATTCGATGCCATTTTTTCCCCACCCAAAACCTATTTGTCTGAACTGCGTTGTTTCGCTTCGGTTTTTTTTTCCACTCTAACCAGACGGAGTCGCCTTGTGCGATAAGTTCGCGTGCAAAGGTTTTGAACTGCTTGAACTTGTTGGTACACACACACACACACCAGTCGCTTGGCAAAACGGCGGCAAGTGTGTCTGTCTCTATATGTATGTATGTATATATGTATGCAACAATCAAGTACATACATATATGGGCAGAATAACCCATATATACTACATGTGTACTTGGTAAGCAGGAAATTATACTATTGAGTGCCTTCTGGGCGATCGTGTTTAAGATTTATAATTACACATTAAGCATACGCCATGTCAGCCGATGCGGGTGTGGATTGATCAAATAAATGGCTTAGACATTTAAGCACTACAATATAGTTGAAAACAAGTATTGGAGATATATAAAAATATAAAATATTTGATGAGAGTAACAAGGTTTCCTATAAACAGGATAATTGCGGAAATTAAAGCCCATATCAAGCATACGCCACGTGAGCCGAGTAAGGCACCTAGAACTATTTAAAGTTATTTAAACTTGCCTTAAATATATGGTTTTTAAGCCACAAATCCTTCATAAATGAGACAAAGCTCTTCACAGAGACCTCAAAAAGTGATAATACGTATACGCAACGTTATCTGTATGACACTCAAGACGAACCTATTGAAATAGACTTGATACGAAATGAATTTCCATGGAACAGAACCCTATTAGGGTCAAGTTTAAAGATCACACAAATTTGAAGAAATGCTATTATTTGGAAGTCCCCAATTGAATCGCACTTTTATGGGCGGCTCCAACCTTGCGCCATCAATCTGCAGCCTTAACGGCCACCAAAAAAGATGCATTAAACAACTGCGGCTGCGGCTGCAACACTAACAACTTGTTAACAGGACAGAGCATAAGGAAACACGCCCCAAAAGGCACCCCACAGCCCGAAATCGCCACAACCACGGACCAAGATCAAGTCCAAGTCCGAGTCGCAAGTCCAAGTCGTCTCCTCATTCGCTCTGGCCATAAATTTGGGGCGAACTGAGCTTGAACTCGTATGAAATTTATGTGCAACATGCACCGATTTTGCCAGCTATACATTACAACTGCTACACATGTTATATGGAGATAGAGGAACATATAGACGGATACTGACTGGGACTCGGTTTGAGACGGAGAGTCCTCTTAGCTGTTTTCTTTATCGCCGAATATCAATCAAGCCCGTTGAAATTCGTTGCACATTTGAGACCTCTCCGGAGCTGCCGCGTCGAGTCCGTCCACTATATAAAGTTCAAGAGTTTGTGACTTTTATCGACTCCAAATCTATAAAAGAGTGCAGTGAAATGATCAGTGTCTGTCTGACGGAAGTCGATATGGATATTTAATACGCCTGTTGGTATACCCTTTAAAGGGGCTTAAAGAATTCTTTGAAAAGTAAATATTTTATATACTAAATGCTAAAAATCAATGCTGTGTCAAGTTCTTATTAAAAAGGATTCAGAGAATTACAGTATCTCGACCAACATTTATGATATTTAGTGTTTTATAAGCCATGTAGTTAGTTTTTATAAGCCTAGCTCTTTACCGAAACTTTTCCTCTGATATATTGGCCAAAGTAGGAGTTTTAGTGGCTTAGACGGGCGACTGGCTCGTTTAATTGCTGACAAATTTATAGAGCGCTGCACATTAATTCGCTGCGCCTAAAATCACAGAAATGCATTAGCCGGGGAGACGAGCCAAGAAGTCGCTGCTGGTCGCGGTTGCTCCTCCTGCTCTGCCTCTGCTCTGGTCGTCGCCTTCGTAGTCATCACCCGTCGCGCGGGACTCAACCTCAATCCCAAATGTGCAGCCAATGTGCAAATGTTTCTTTTCGTTTATTTTCTGTATTTTTTGTTGCTTTTTTTTCATATATATTTTACCACGGCTGCTGCCGAAGCTGGCTGCTGCTTTCATCTAAAACCAACAGCAGCTCCGATTCGATGCTGCCGGCAGACACGATCTGCTAGCCGCGCAGCAGAGACCCGTTCATTTAATTATCGAATTTAATTAATCTGCACTTGATTTCCTCGCCTTAGCCCCAGACAGAGGCAGACGGGGGGATTCAAGCCGGCGAACCTCTGTCTCGGCAGGTGCCTTTGAGGCATGCGCAGCAGCACATCTGGTTTTGGTCTCCCTTTCTCCCCCTTGGCTGGGTCTCGGTCTAACTATCATATCGGCATCAATTGGCAAATTGTTTTATAGACTTTTTTCCTTTTATTTTTCCCCCGTATTTGTTGGCTCTTATTTAATTACTTAAAAGTCAAATTCGTTGGCCAAACGTGTCTTCAATTTTATTTGTAAAAGTCTCGAGTAAAGGGGGTTTGTTTAGTAATAAAATAGTACAGCCTTGGTTAAGGTTAAGGTTTTATTGGCGTTTTGTTGATTTTACTAAGTTTATTACAAAAGAACTTACAAATTATAATGTTTCACAAGTTAAGAAATGGAGAGCTGTAAGTTTGTCATTAAACTCAGTGGACACCCTTCATAATCTAATAAATATTTCTTGGTTCTTAGGGAAACTACTCCTGTTTTGACTTCCGTTGTATCAGCGGTAGATTTCAGCACCCTGCCTCGTTTTTTATGGCATAACTAATTAGTAGAGTTTCCAGAGCAAAGCTACACATAACTGGCGATCCTGGGCCGCCATAAATCGCTATTCAGGAAGGCGAAAAGGGAGGCAACAAATGGGTTCAGTAGGGTGGCTCTACTGGATCGGCGTTGTTTTGGGGCTGCGAGTGCAGCAGCCCACAGAGGCATGGCGCACACGCGAATATGCAACGAAGCAGCAACATTAAACATGCAACGCAGAGCCAAGAAATCGGGGCGAGCATCTAGTAAATTTATGAACCTGAACCTGGGCCACCAGATGCAGACGGAGGCAGGCAGGCAGGCGCTGGAGAAGGTTGCGGCTGCTGCCTGCTGCCTGTTGGCTACTGCTGGCAATGGTGGAGAGTGGCGGGGAAATCAAGTAAAAATCAAATTAAAACCAGAGCAGGCAAGCACGAAATTTCTAAGGAAATTTCACCCCGTATGTGGCATGCAACAAGATGTTTTTTTTTTTTTGTTTTTTATTTCTTTCCTCTCAGTTTTTGTCGGTTTGCGGTGCGCGCCTGGTGAATGACCAAAGCCGAAACCAAAACCAAAACTAAAACCAAAAGCGCAGCAAGGCGAGGCGAACAAGAAGAGGCAGAAGTGAGATAGCGAAAAAACCTGTGCTAATTATTATTTAGAGCTGGCCTGCCAGCAATCTGCACCAATTTAACCAAATAAGGCGCTTTTAGCGGCCAAATGCACTGCTCTGCGCCGCCTGCCGCCTGCCGCCAGCCTGGCATGCAACCGAATGGGATGGAATCGAATCGGATTGGATCGGATGGTGGTGTGGTATGGTATGGTGTGCTGTGGCTTGGCCACAGAGGTGGAGAAATCTCCTAGCTAAAAGTTGAAAGGCCTCTTCTGATGATGGCCTCACTGTGCAGCCGAGTGTGTGTGTGTGTGTGCCGCTGCTGCTGGTGCACCTGTTTTACAGGAATTCAGAACCAGCGTCGTTGTCGATAATAAACTTTAATGCTAATAGTGGTTGTACATCATCTGCAATGGACCAAAAAACGACAAGGTGGGGTCTAGCGATGTCAGCGTGACACGAACGTCTTTAAATAATTAATATCAGTCGGAATAGTAAAGCAATTATTCTTATTTCCTTACTATATGATGTCAGTTAATATTTAAAAAAGTTAAAAGAGTTAAAATCAAGTAAATTACCAAGTTATACCAATGGTTGTGGGTATTTTTTTTTAAGAATCTCAGCCGAAATAGTTAAAAGATTATCTTTATTTCTTTATTATTGTATATTTTTAGTAGTTTAAAAGATATTTTACCAAGATAACCAAGATATTCTTGAAGGAATTCCCCAGCCCAATCGTATTCCGAGAAACTCTTGGTATCTTGGGAATTAATATCGCGCAAAGAAAAAAACTTATTTATGATCCTCAATTAAATGCAATACTTATATGGTGGCAGATTTATAATCACGTTCAGCCTCTAAGGATATTAGTATTGGAGAAATTTATCCATGATTGCCGCTCCTTATATGGTTAAATAGATCGTGAGTCACGGACCTATCACTCCTTAGAGCCTAAGCCTCCTTCTGACACTTGTCTCTGGCCGAGCGTGTTGAGAGGTTGGCTAAAATCAAATTCCATTAAAGCAATTATGCAGACCGAAGACATGGCCCAAGGCACCAGCCAACTAAGCTCAATGAGAAGCGCAAAGAGAGGCGCAACGCGCATAGATACACACACACACAGACAGTAGAATCGGGTACCAGTTTGTCCAGTTCAAATGGCAGAGGTGTTAATAATTTATGAAATTTTTCCTTCGGCTGCCCCGTTATGGGGCTTGCAGAATGTTGGAAAAAGAAGAAAATCATTTGCCATTTCCGTCTGGCTCTGCTCTGATTTGATTTGAAATTTCAATTTGCCGTGGACCTGTGGGGAGCAGTGACGTGAACCGTTAGATCGCTTTGCACTTTGCGGTTGTCCAATGGTTTTATGTTGGCGTCCGTTCCAGTTCCAGTTTGCTATCTCAGAGTCTTCGTATTTCATTATTTGATTTTCCTAAGGCAAAAATAAATTATAGGAAGTATGCGATAATAGGGGATTTCCTTTAATTAATATTAATATTAAATAGATGCAATCCCTATAAAACAGTGGTGGCCACACGCCTACATTGACATGTGCCGAGCTGTCCCGAGGTGCTTTGCCGAAGAGTACCATACGGTGTGAGTAGAGCGCGGGCAGAGAAACTTTCTGTTTGCTGTATTGCTGTATTGTTTTACTAAAATTCCACTATTTGCGTTCAGTTCATGAACCCTTTCGGGAAATGCCATTGAACCATAATCTTCCACAAATTTAAGCATTTTGTTTTCATTTGTATTTCGGTTAATTTCCACACGCTTTTGTTGTGGCAAATTGCAAGCCCCGTCCGTGATTGCTAACCCATAAAGATAAGGAATTTGTCCAGTAGATATGACAAGTCAAAAAAGTAAGCCAAGAGCAGTAAATGAAAAATCAACAGTTAGATGAGAGATGTCTAATGAACTCTGAATTACTTTCACCCAAATAAGAGAGGGGGCCAAACAACAATTGAACTGGTGGTGCTCCAGAAAGCCCCACACAAAAGGCCAGGCCAAATATTATCAGTGAAACGCGCCCCACAATCTTTAACACCTTTTGATGATCTAATAAATGCGACATGATTTTCAAAAACCACAAAACGTCCCAAGGAATTGAGAACACAACCGAAGAGGAGAGCAACGGGGGAAAATACACACACGATGACGAAAACATCGTGAACCATGAGAAGGCCATATACGTCGAGTACTAAGCCCCCTATATAGGAATACATACATCATCATCATCGCCATCACCACCATCATCATCATCATCATCATCAGAAACTGAAACATACATATATAGTTCAACTGGCACTTGGACAAACAAGGCGATAAGACCCCGCGACCAGAGAGCACAACACTTGAGATACAAGAAATCACGTAAAAAGGAAACTGAAACTGTCTGAACTCGAACTGAAACTGAACCAGAGCAGGGCGATGCAGATACAGATACTACTGATAGGCCACCGTAAATGTTTATCTATAAAAAAACTATGACGAAAAAAGAGCGAGTATAGAAGAAACGGTCAAGCTAAGGTTAAGTTTTCAAGGTGTGTAATAGAAGGTACTTGCCTGGGGTCATTATAAATGCATTTGAACTCTTTTAAACTCAAGAAATGCCGCTGTTATAAAGGGTAGATAAATGTACGAACAAATGTATATTCCCTTTTCTATTCCTTACCTATTATTTTTATTATTGCACCTTCTAATACCTCAACCTAACAAGCACGTGCTTAGTGTCTCAAAGGCCATAATTGTTTATCTAATAAGAAAAGGTCACCTACATACAAATGGACGAACCAATGTATATTCTTTTTTTCTATATACATTCCTTCCATATTCTTTTTATTATTGCGTCAACAAACAACTAAACCTAATAAGCACGTGCTTAGTAATGCAAAGGCTATCACCGTCCATGAAGATAATAAATTATTAAACTAAAGATATATCTTGTAATAGTCTGAGGTATCTAAAAGCTGCCTCTTCTAGTTTAAAATGCCTGGCAATCCACACTTACTGAGCAACAGAAAATGGAATACAAATAAGCGTAAAGCTTATAATCACAAAATCAAATAGCTGACCATTGAAGAGGCCAAGAGAGCCGAATCGAACTCGAGCCACGAAATCGCTTCAGTTCAGTTCGGTTCAGGGCCCCCTTGTGCCAGAGATAGGCCAGTACCGCGCGCTGCCCTGATACGGGAAACCCGGGACACGGGAACGGAGACCCTATTTATCAGCTTCGTGCCTTGGTATTACCTTCT
This sequence comes from Drosophila kanapiae, assembly GCA_008042475.1. NCBI lineage: Eukaryota > Metazoa > Arthropoda > Insecta > Diptera > Drosophilidae > Drosophila > Drosophila kanapiae. The sequence goes on from VNJM01000990.1 coordinate 473,706, forward strand.
TGACTTTCTGATACTCGCACTCGCACACATACTATATTCTTTATTTACTTACTATACTCCTCTCACGGAACAAGTCGTCGTCGGGAACAAAGGTTGAACCCTGTGTCGTTCTTTTGGGGCATGGGACGATAACAACAAAGCACAGGGTTTGCATAAAGGGCGCTCGAGAGAGAGAGAGAGAGGGGTTATTTGGTTTTCAAATGAGGTCAAAAGAAATAATAAAATACAGCTGATAAGCCCAACTCCCCATCGGAGTACTCCGTCGCTATTCATGCAAGTCAAATGTGGGGCCCGAAATCAACTATCGATGATTGCTTGCGTCAGGGGTTAAGTCCTCTATATATACATATTATTTTTTAATTTTTTTTTTTGGGATTTTTCCCAAGGTCTAGACGGTTGCGAGAGTATGTGACCCTTCAGCGACAGCTGTGTGGGTCATCGCAGTTTCCAACGCAATTTGTCGCAATTGTAATTATTGGATGGCACATTTCTAGTGTGTATGAAAAATGGTCACATGACAGGTCGGCGGCAGCTGTGTTTGCCACTGCGTCGTCGTCGTACGTATACGTATCGCTTGCCGAATGGCAATGAACTTTACCGCCTTCAGTATCACCTCCACCTCGGTCTGCTCCCGCCCCCGATTTCTATGGACGTGCTTGGGTTCTCGGTCCCAAAGTCTCAATGGCGGCGTCCTCTATTAGTACTATTGACACTTGTCGACCCGGCGACGGCGACTTGCGACCGAAATGCGGCCTGTCACTGTGCGGATCACTCACAGATACCGATACCCAATCTCACGCTCAGGTATGGGACTCGGATTCGTCGGTGCTCGGTGGGGAGAAACATACATATAACGTCCAACTGGAAAAAGTCAACAGTGTCGCGCATGGCACATGTTGGGTCGAGGTCTCTTTCTCTCTCGCTTGCTCTGCCCTATCGGAGGCGACTTCCAGCGTCATTATCATCATCATCATCATCGCCATCGGCTTTCGACATTCGGCATTCGGCACTTAGCACCATTGGCACCAACCGATGCCAATCAGGGGGTCTCTATGGGGAGCGCTCTGACCGCGCAAAGCGGCCAAACGATCGGGCTACGAAAGAAAAAAAAATAAGCAGCCAAGCACAGTGGGGCTGAAATATACAGAAATAGGGTGGAAAAAATATATAAGAGGTCTTTGATTGTAATTAAATCTAGAAAAGGCGGGAGGCGAAATCAACAAGGCTCTAAAATAAACATTTTCTAGCCAAGTAGCTTAATCAGTACCAATTTTTGTGGGTTAAATATATACTTAATTAAAGGAAAATTATTGAAAGCTAACTTATTAAAGCTAACTTATTAAACATAATTTAATAAGGAACTGTCCATGTAATACCTAATCACCTAGGGTGAGGAAAATGATTATGTTTGATTATTGGAGGAGTGGGCTGGCCTAGAACAATGATACCGTAATAATTTGATATAAAAAAATATTTAAAAACTATTTTTTGTTATAATTTATGGACAAAAAAATGGTGGAAAAAAAGAAGTGGAAAAAAGTGGAGGTGGTTCCTTTAATGATTACTCTTGATTATATAGGGGGAGTAACAGGTGGCGATAACAGGAGCTAGCTCTTTACAACGCCAAATTTATTTATTTATCAGTTTTAATTTGTAAACAGAAATAATAGAAACGTTTCCACATATAAATCGTGCGTAACAAATTCAAATAATATTGTTAATTTAAGGTTACTGTATATAGAACTTAAGTCTACCCAAATCTAAAGAAGAAGAAGTTAACTTAACAAAAAAAAGAAAAATAAGTGCCTTTGACACTGTTCAACCACTTTGGGGCGGTTGATTTCGGTTTTCTCTCCGCTGTCATACGCACAACTTAATTTCTATGCTAACCAATGATAAACTTAATTTTATGATAACGCACGGCCAACTTATTAAGCAGCCACATATACTATATACATATATATACGCATATTCCGAGCTCGTCCGATCGAATCCGAATCCAGGAAGGGTGAAATTTGATATGAAACAAAGCGGCAGGGGAGCAGCTCTCGAGCTCCGCGTTCAATGCAATTCCAAACTACGATTCTGGTTCTGTTTTGATTCGGTCTCCGATTGTGTGGTTCGTAACGAGCTTAAAACTACAAATTGTTGTTAATTTCGCCTGTAAATATTTCATTTAATTATTTATGCTGTGTGCTTTGGCTGCTAAACATGCGAGCCGCCAGGCCTGGTCTAGACTCTAGAGTACGGGCTCTGGGATTCGGGTTTGTGTCTGAGTTCGGGACTCGGTCCCCGAGTCTGGAACTGGTGGTGTGGCTTCCATCAATTTACACCTACTGTCCGCTGGTTTCGATTTGTCTATAATACCCCAAGCCTGTACCTTTACCGGCGGGCAGGTAAAGGTCAATGCTTGTGCACGCACCGAAACACGTATTTGCTTTTTAATTTTTGCCACTTAAATTACAATTAAATTATTTATATGCCTGGCGAAAGTAAATAGGCGACGACGACTGTAGCCGAGCAAAATTGGAAATAAATAAATACCTGGGTAAATAATATTTGTAAACAATTTGTGCGAGAAAGAGGAGAAGCTTAAACCGCAATCGTAAAAGTTTATTGTATGCTATATTGGGGTTGGGTCTTTGTGGATTTCTGTGTATTTTTTACTTCATTTGAAATCTTAAAAACGGTTTATTTATTAAGAAATAATGTTAAGCTATCAGCCGTTTTTATTGTAGTCTCTTTGAATAATCGATCTTAGTCTTGGTTGCTTTTCTCCCTTTACTGATATGGCGTCACAATTCTCAGGTCTAAATATATTTTAAATGCATGCTTTTCTTTCCAATAAAGCTGTTAAAATCGAATCTTAAGGCATTGAATATAAAGTGATCTTTAACTGTGGAAAATATATCGAAAATCTTACCATTATCCGCCTCGAATGTGGTATTCCCACTGCTCCACTTGCAAAATTGACGCTTTTCTGGGCTCTGTAACCGTACGAATCGCACTCTGCCTCGTTGTACGTAGTGTGATGTGCACTTGGCGGCCCCTGGCTCACCCCGATAATTAGCTTAAGGGTTCAACGCTGCAGGTCAATGGTTTTGTTAACATATTATAAGTTATTTTAACCTTTGGCCGATTTGCATGCGACAAAGCGAGCCTCGAGCTTTTTACACCACAAAGTGTGCGTCTCAGTCGACGGGTGCGTGTCATTCTGAGTGTGTTGTTGTGAGCGCTTCGGGTTCGTTACACTAAAAACCAAATTCAGTGGTGTTTCTATTTGAATTTAAAAAAAATATGAAAGAAGAAATGATTTCTCTTAAAACAATTAAAATAACGCTAGGATGTTATTCCTTTTGAGCTCTTTAAATGGTTTAATCCTGAAATTTGGTCCCTTTTCTGTGTGTTACACCTTGGACCGGCAATGACTAAACTGCAACCTTCGGTTTGATTTATTTCAGGTAACGCACCCACTGACATTCTGCAGCAGAAGCCCGCCAAGGCCACCACCGCCATTGTGGGCGGTCGCAGCGCAGCCCAACCCACGGCGACCCACGAGGACCAGCAAGCGGCCACGGCCAGCAGTGCCACCAAGCGGAAGCACCTCGAACGGCTCGCCAGCGATCTCCGGCAGCTGGGACAGGGTCAGGCCAGGAGCCACCACCAGGAACTCCAAGCCAAGATGCTCAGCGAGCGATCGCTGCTGCTCAGCGGATATGGAGCCATCGAGAGCAGTGCCAAGAAGCTGAGCGAAGCGGCCACAGGTGGGGCCGGTGGCGGTGCGGTAAGTCAGGCTGTCACGCCCACCACCACCCACCTGGGCACGGGCATGTCCACCACCTCCTCTTCCTCCTCGTCGGCCTCCTCTGCAAACGCGAACACCGCCTCAGTGGCTGCCGCCTATGCTGCTCTGTATTTGGAGAAGGTCAAGAACGAGAAGTTGTCGCCGATGGATAACCACAAGGATGCACTGATGGAGGCCAAGCCCATGGTTACCATTCACAACAACAACAACAATAACACCATCAACAATAACAATAGCAGCAGCAGCAGCAGCAGCATCGGTGGCAGTGGCAGCAGCAACCATCACCAGCAATCGAGTCAGCAGCAGCAATTGCATCTGGGGCATAGCGTGAAGAGGGAGCGCCTCAGTCCCGGCAGCAACAGCAGCAGCCACAACGGCGAAGTTACCGTCAGCTCTTTTGCCAGGTGAGTGTCCTCGACGTTAACCCAGAAATGTAATTAATAAATGCGTTAAATCGGAGTGTCTCGAACCCTCCGGAAGCTCGGTGTAAGCAGCCCTGCTCTGGATATTAGGATGTCGCTTTTTTAATATATTTATTTGTATTTGGTTTTTTTTTTGTGTGTTAGTTTTGATGCTTGTGGATTAATGCTTAAAATTATGATCAGTTCCTATTTGGGCTTATTGTTATCCTCCTCTCCCTGCAACGACTGCTCATCGACGTCAGACATGGTGCACTGCTCGGTGCTATGATGCATTTGACTGTAGTGCTCCCGCCGCAGCTCCAGGAATCGGATCCTTCTCCGGTGCCGCTGCTCCGGTGTCTCTTCAAGCGGGTTTATACCTTCATCGTCCGGCAAAGCGATGACTACGGAGGGTGTACTCGAGAGTACTGGTCTGGCAAGGGTGGCGTGTCGCAGGATGGAAGGCGACTGGCTGATATAATGCGAACTCGATGACTCGATGGGATTTTCGTCGTCCTGCTTTCGTGGCTCGGACATATTAGCGAGAGTCAGTCACGAAATACAATTGATTTGTATTAAATTTACATTGTTTCAACGGCCAGAGATGTTTCTTTTTTTTTTTTTTTTGTTCATGTAATAGATTTCCCTTTTGGAACAATTTATCAAGCGAATTCGATGGCTGTCAGCGCCTGACAAATTAATTAACATTTTAATAAATTAATACCGCGAAAAGAAACCAAATCGATGCGGCTTCTGTTCGCGGCCAACAGCAAATTAATCAAAACCAAACAAAACAAAAAAAGCAGGCAACACCGATACGATATAGCCGCCGCACACAAGAGCACGCTTCTGCTGTCAAAAAGAAGGCAATAACAAAGAACCCGCCAATAAATGGAAAAGAAAAACAAGCTGAAAAACTTGAAATGTAAATGCGAATAAGACAAAAAATTAAGAAGGCTCCGAGACCACGACTGAGATAAAGACAAAGTCAAAACCAAAATGATTTGACAGCAATTAATACGCGCAACTAAATTAATGGCGTTAAAGATTATATATTAACTAATATAAATAAAGGCAATTTATCTCGCCAACTCGAACAAGCCTTAGGCCTCAGCACAGATGGCCAGAAAGATACAAACAAACAAAAAAGTGAGGAAAAAAAGATACAAGCTCGGAGATACGTTTTGGCCATATTAATATTAATGAGACATGCTAACGCTAGTCTATCGCCACCTGAGGTGTGGACGTTGAGTGGCTCGCTCACGATAGATTCGGACTTGGACTTGGACTTAACATATTCGACTGAGCTGGGTTCCCAGATCTCGCCCGGGGTGGTCGTCAGCAGATATTGGATAAGCCGCATAATTTTCATAATTTATAATTGTTTGGCCACAAATTAGGAGCGCTTATTAAGGCTGTCACTCGAAGATGCCTCAATAAGATATGACAAATGGATGTATCTGAGGGCGAGGCGATGTCCAGATTATGAGTGAAACTTTAAACTCATATCATATATTAATTCGAGAGATTTATGCTAATTTAATGCAAACTCTTACATGACGCTCAAAATATTTATCTGTTTAAATGTGTCTGGAAATTATAGTTCTTAACATAACTCGATCTGCCTCAGACATCGCCCATTCACAAAAACTCGATCACTCCGATCTTCATTCAGTTTATATTTCTTGACCTTTCGATTATGTTTATTTTGTATCTATCTGTGTATTTTGCATATTTACTGCACGGTTGTAAAAGCATTAAGGGCAAATTTCTCCGTTTTGTATTTAAAAAGCTTTTGTTATAGAAAAAACAAAGTTTAAATTTAACCAAATGGGTGCTGTATTATATCATATATCATGGTTGAAAAAATAAACTAATTTCTGGTTTGCCTATTGTCTCTGGGATTTTTGTTTTGAGGAACTTTTCGTCACCAAATCTCGGTGACAGACATTCTTCTTTGGACCTATACGATTAGACAAATCTAGATCGTTTCGTACAGTGCGTTTCAAAAGTTTAATTTAGCTAGGAAACGTTTATACTTGAAATAGAGGAAATACTTGTTTTAATAAATAATAATAACCTTACATAAATAGGGTATTATAATCCGATCATAGTATTTGGACCGCAATGAACGAGACATCACTGACCCCAGTAAGCATTTATGAACAGCATATTTTTGATCAACATCGCCAGCCTGGTTGATTTAGACATGTCCGTCTGTCCGTTTGTCTGTTCGCCTGTCTGTCCGTTTGTCTGTTCGCTTGTCTGTTCGTCTGTCTGTTCGGTCTCTCTGTCCTTCGGTTTCTATGCAAATAAGTAACTAGTAAAAAAACTTTATCAAACCTTTAAAACTTATTATTATTTATATTTATTGTTTGACTAAATTATGCAACCTTAATTAGAATCAGCTAAAAAAAACGCAAGTACGATTTAAGCGTTTAGAAAAAATTAGAATGACATTTATTTTCTAATTTTTTTTAAAAACTAATACTAATTTTTTTTAAAATACTAAATAGTACTTGGGTACTAAAACGTACCCAAGCGATGTTATCTTTGTTATCAAATCATTTTCTATTTATTATTAAATACCTTCCGTTTGCCTCCAAAAAGGTGTTTCATTTTCGAACCGCACTGTACACACGCACACATATACTTTTATTAGGGACTTATCGGGTCTCGTGTAGGCGTAACAATAGACACCATTTGCATACCGAGGCGGGCACATGTTGCCGGTATTTGGATCGGTTGTTGCTTGTATAATAAAAACCAATTAGGCATGCCACCGATCCCAAGATCTCAGCTGAACCGTTAGACACCAATCGAGATTAGGTGGTGGACTCGCTGGAATTAGGGGGAGGGAGGGGGTAGGAGGGTCTCAATCGGTAGCCAACATAATCGCCACCATAAACCATTTTTTACCCAACCATTTTTTGTTCGTGTTTGGTTGATCTGGTTGCTGTTCAAACAATTGCCAAGAACAAGCAACAAAACACAACTAAGTAGCTGCTACCAATCGCCAAAGCAATTTGCAATAATCAACATTTTTAACAAAACCCAAAAAAAAAAAAAATTACTAAAAAAGATACAGCAAAAAAGGAGCTAGAAAAAAGAAAAAAAAACACAAATAAGAAAAACAAAGTTGTAAGCAACGAACGGCGAACAGGGGCCGAAAAAAAAATCGACAACAAACAGATCACGATAAATCAATGGCAAACAACAACAGCAACAGCAGGAACACACTGAGTGGGAAGCGGGGTGGCGGTCTGGCAAGGGGGCGTGGCAACGGTAGAAGCGGCAAGCTGCTATATGTATATATAAATTTGTGCCGCAGCCTCCGAAAGAGCGACACGACATGACCAACGACCAGCGACCGGCGACGACGACGACGTGCAGCACGAGTTACTCTCTTCTGGCCAAGGAAGGCCGTGCCACAACCACCTAGCCAGCAGCAGCCACCAAACCATGTGGCATGCAACACCAGTGATGAGCCAAAAAAAAAACAGGAGGTTTAATAAAACATAAATACTGAAAAGGAATATAAATTATGATAAGATTTGAAAAGAAAAATCTAAAAGAGTTATAAAAATCCTTGAAAATTAATTTGTATTAATATTAAAAGGATTTTGCTTAGCTCTTATATTCATTTAAACATTAAAATAGCCACAAAAACTTTCAAGAAACCCTTAAAATTGGAGACAAGCTCCCCATGATCTCCTTATGACCTCCAAGACCCACCCATAGTCCAAGCTAAACCAGCCAACTTGGCAACTCTGTTGGCATGCAACCCGATGCCATGGTGGAACCGAAAATAGAGGCAGGCACTTGCAGCTGCCACTGACTGCGGCGGCACCAAGCACAGTTTAGGAGGTGACCACTGCTGCCACTGCCGATCTGGCCAGGAATCTATGCTGATTATTTTCCATTCGGCTTGGCTCGTGTGTGTTGGCTGAGAGGGCTATGTGCTCCTCTATAGGAATCGGAATGGTGGCTACTAATGGGTGGGTATCGCAGGGAGCTGGGGGCACGGAGTGCGCCATGTTGGTGGCATGTCTCCGGCAGTAGTTGCAGCCAAGTATGAGTTATGGCGATGCCAGCCAGATTGTTGCCCACAATTGCTCGACATTGGTTAACATGGATTGTTTCGTTTTGTTCCGTTGCGATCTGAGAGAGCATCCAAAATGAAATTGTTGCGAAAATGTTGTGCGATCAAAAGAACAAGATTTCAAATTATAGAAAAGAATTATGGGTAGTGGTAGTCAGGAACAAGGGATTTTAAGGAATGGAACTAGGAGGTAATTTCAAGTATGATTTCAGGAATATAATAAAGTATATGTTATAAATTAAAGGAAGTAAAACAAAAGTCTTTAGTTTTAAGGAGATAATAACAAAAGGTTAACCGAGTAATTCTTAGTAGAAACATCTTGGTGAATGTTTTTTTCTTTAAAAAAGATAGTGAAAGCTTGTAATATATATTATACATAAGCTGATAGTTTAGTTATTTATAATTACCATTATTATTATAATATAATAAGATGTACTAAAGCAATTTAATACACCAATAAATGGCAATATTACATCTATTATCCAGTTATAAAACTGCAATGTAATTAAAATTATCCTAACACGAAACTCCCATAAAGTGAACTCTCCCAGGCTTCTCACCTGACTCTGCCAACTATTTCCTTGCAAAAGCTGTTCCCATGTCAAATCGTATTCTTAATCGCATTATGTCCAATTCCCGGCCACTTCCAGAAAGAAATTAACTAAATATCAAGAGTCAAAGAGACTTGACTTGCTAGAAGCTATTTTTCGTTCCTTTTACCGGAGAAGATCTCACGGAAGCCACTCATTAGCATGTCAAATAAGCCAACTTGGCTCAGATGCTGGTGCTAGACCACTTGGGCGACAAAATGACAAATAAGCCAATTGTATGCGACACCTTTCCGAGGCACTGAATGGCAGGGAACTCCAGATAATTAAATATTAATGCAAATTTATGAGCGATCGGGGGCTGACCATGCATATATCATTTAGTAAATATGTACGCTGATGTCAGACTCTTCCACTTATGCAAAACCCGCTAAATGTTTGCTTTAACATAACTAATCCGTTTCTACTTTTTTTTATCTATATTTATGAAATAGATCTCGCAGCGCCACGCCTTCCTCGTCATCGTTTCGCGGCGGCGGTGGTGTCTCACCCAACCAGCAACAACAGCAACATAACCAGCGCCTGAGTCCGCCCAATGCAGGGACAGCGGCAACGACATCAGGAGGAGCCACCGCCACGCACATGCCGGTGCACAATTTGTCAACGAATTTGCTCAATAGCATCCAACAGGCCGCCGCCAGTCAGCAGCATCGCAATAGCAGTGGCAGTGGCAGCAAGGCGGAAAGTGGAGCTGCATCGGGTGGCGGCGCCTCGGATTTCTCCACGCGCAACTACTCAGACATTATGCGGTGTCTGGCGGCCAAGTACAACAACACCAATCCCAATGAGTGAGTAAAACTATTCCACAAAAACTGCAAGAAAGTGGGTTCGATATGTCGACAAAAAAAAATATTATATCGAATATATCGGAAAGTTTAATATATCGAACTTTGAAATATCTAAAAATGTCGCATTTAACTTTAAAATACTATCGAAATTATCTACAAAACATTGGACACATATTAATTATTTGCCTTTTTACTTAATTTTGGACTCTTTATGATCATATGCAAAATATTTTAAATTATTTTAAGTCAAATATCGAAAATTATCGCTTTTAACTTTAAAATATCGATATTAATGTAAAAATATGGGACGAGTATTTATTATTTACCTTTTATACTTATTTTAACTTAATTATTATTATTTACAAAGATCATTTGAGAAATATAGAAAAGTTTGATATATCAAAGTTTAAAAAATCAAAACTTATCGCATTTATTTTTCAAATATCGATATTAGCGAAAAAATATCTGACATATGTTATATAATTGCCTTTTTTCAGATTTTTTACTCGTCATAATTATTTCTTAAAATAATAGTTTGCGTTTAGTATCAACTTTGGCACAGTCTGAAATATAGCAATTCTAAAATATTGATTTATTTATCAACCTTCGATTCAGTATCGATATATCCATATTTTCTCTCATATCATAATGTAGTTTATATATATTTTTTAAGTTTTAGTTCGTACTTAATGCTTCTAATATCTCAAAACAAACAAACTCTAATAAATAAAATACAAATGAAATCTTTTTCCTTAGTATATATACATCATAAAACCAACCTAATTTCCCTGTTATTTCTCTCTGTGCAGCAACAATGCAACACGACGCAATTCCTACTACGACGGCGGCGGCAACACTGCCAACACTTCGTCGCCAGCGGTAACTGGAGGTGGACCCGGATCCGGAGCAGGAGCCACCACCTCTGCCCCTAGCTCTGGTCTCAAGTCGTCCGGCAGCAGCAGCAGCACCAACACTAACAACAGTTGCCCCAATCCCGCCAAGAAGCACTCGCCATCGTCAGCTGTGAATTCCGCTGCCGTCAGTTTGCCCAAGGAGACCAAAGTGAACGTGTCCGGCGGTGGAGGAGGAGTAGGTAACTTGGGCGTGGGTGGTACGGCAGCCAGTGGTGCAGCCTCGTCCCTGGCACAGCTGGTGCCGCCGCCCGCTGCACCATCGCCCACGGAGCAGGCCAAAAGCCAAATGGCCGCCGTGGTGGCTGCGGCGAGTGTCTCGCCGTTCATGACCAACTTTCTGCCCTTCTCGTCCGGCATTTTCCCGCCGCTGATAGACATGAGCAGCACCCAGGCGCTGCTGACGCTGGTGAGTAGCAGGGAAGGCAGGGATCACACAAAACACTTATTAAAAATGTTTAAAATATGAATATTAGAGTGCCTTTAGAAATCATTATATTTTACAAATCACAGATAGAACTTATTACCCAAAGGCAACCTCAGATTCGACTTCCTCTTCCTCGAGAGTCTCTATTTAGATTTAAATCTAATCCCTTCTCTTTCTCCATTTATTTATATTTTTCCCCCCACACCGAACTCCTTAGGCGCGTGCTGTCAAAGACGCCGAAATCCAAGAGATTCTCCGCAGCAAGCAGCAGCGCTCCGGCTCGAATGCCTCGTCGCCCAGTGCGAGTGCGGCGGGCACGCCGCGTTCCAACTCCACTCTGAATGCGGCACTGCAGCAGGCAGCCCAATTTGTAACCCCCGCCCTCATCTACTCGGCGCAACTGCAGCAGCAACAGCAGCAGCATCAACGGCAGCAGCAGCAGCAGCAACAATCGCATCACGCTTCGCGCCAGTCTAGTCCACGCTCCTCCAACGATGCCTCCGCAGTGGCGCCCATGGGAGGCGGCAGTGGTGGCGGCGGCGGCGGTGGCGGTGGCTCCTCGATTGCGTCGGCGGCGCCACTGGACTTGAGCTCCCAGCCACCGGCTGCCAAGCGCTTTAAGGCCGAGCGTCGTGCCAGCTCCACGGCGACAACGGCCACCACAGCCTCGGCCACGTCCACACCATCCCCGCCACCGTTGGATCAACAACAGCAGCCCGATGAGATCCATTCTGGCAACGCCAACGCAGGAATAGCAACTGGAGCTGGATCGGGAGCGGGATCGGGAGCTGGCAGAGCCCGCAGACGTTGTCAGGCGCAGAGTGAGGAGGTGAACTCCTGGTCCGTGGACGATGTGTGCGGCTTTGTGGGTGGAATTGATATATGCGCCGAATACGTTCAGGTAGGTTCAAAATCCAACATAACATTCTCCCTTTTAGCCCATTTGTTTGTTGGTTGATTAAGCAAAGCGACAAAGCAGGAGAGAAAGGACAAGTCTTCGAAGTCCAACTAATTGAGTTTTATGGTCCAAATGGCAGGGGTAAATAAATCGCACCTTAGAAAGTAAACTGAACTTCCAGTTAAGTTCAGGAACTTATTTTTATAAGAAATAAATAGAAAGAAGATACATAAAGGTATACTTCTAAGAAAGATATTATTTTCATATGTAAATATCAAGGTTTAACTATTAGGTTTCTTGTAATTAATTTCTTCTTGTATTTAATGAGAATTTTAAAGGCCCTAAACATGTTCCCTGCTATTTCCGAAACTCCTTAAAAACCTCCAACCTTCCCTTTACTCACCCAGACCTGAAGACCTTTCAGGATCGAGCCTTTTTTGTGGCATTCTCGCAACCCCAGTCGCAGCAGTCAAAGTTCATTTACCCAAAGGCAATCCACAGATCGTTTATTTTCGCTGATTTGCTGCCTTTGTTGGGGTTTCCTGCCCAGTAAACCGAACGCAAAGATTAACCATGTTTCGGGATTTGAACTCGTCCGGTGGCCGGTGCTGAACTCTCTGGCGGCCATTAATATTGTGCCACGCGAGATTCAGCAGCATCGGTACGTGGCTGCGTTGGCCGAGAGGAAAATGCTCCATATAGTAGAGGCAATGGTGGCCAGGTGATCTTTACGACCAGTTCCGGCAAGTTGAACGACTTTTGATCGCTTCGGTCAGCCTGGGCCGGCTCTTGCTCTGGATCTGGATCTGGCTGCGGCACTAACTTGGTCTCTGGCTCTGTCTCTAGCTCGCTGGCTGTGGATTTTTGCCTGGCCCCGGCTTTTGCGGTCGACGATCGGTCAACGTCAGGCATCATTACCGGACCCCGTTCAGGATCTGCACACAGCCCCCGATCACCGATCCCCCAAAGTCTTCGCGTCGCAACGCGTTAATGGAGTGAAAACATGGCCTAGGTACGGTTCGATAGCGGCGAGCCATGTACGCGAAGAGTTAACAATTAAGCCAAGCAGGATACGGAGGTGGATGAGGAGGAGGAGTAGCTGCTCCAGGTGTTGACACATTTTGATGCATATTAGCCCGCGGAGATGGGGCCTTGAAAGTCGTCTAATTAGCACGCCGAAAGCGGCTTAGCGTGCATTCAAAGATGAACTAAATCTGCTTAAAAAGAGCGCATATCTCGACGGACCGAACCGTACCGTGGCGTACTGAAGCTAAAGCTGATGATGATGGAACCAGTTTGGAGGCTGCTGCTGACGTTGACTCCTCCCCGAGGTTCGCGATAGACAAAAAGGCAATTGGCGTAATATTCAATTGAATTTATGGCCACAACGACACTTGGCCAGCTTTGGCCGTCGGTTGTTGGTCGTTGGTCGTTGGCTCTTTGGCTCTTTGGCTCTTGGCCGTTGGTAGTTGGATCTTGCTCTTGGGCTCGGTCTTGGTCGCCTGAACACCTTTTGTGGTGCAGAGCTGCCGCAGTTGCATGAACTTGTTCCGCCAGGCCAGGCGATAGAAAAGACCAGCCTCAGCTCAGTCCGTTTTTTTTCTCCTCTAGCTTTTTTTATTTTTGTCGTCGTCGTCGTTGTCGGTCGTTGAGATATTGTGGAGGTTGTAAATATTTAGTGCAGAGGTTGACTCTCGCGGGCCGTGGAAATCTATATGAAGACATTGAGAACTGGTTCAGTGACATTGTCCGACGTTGTCGTTGCGTTGTCGTTGTCGTTGTCGCATCATGTTGCATTCGGACAGAGTTGCAAGTGTTATTGATATTGCCTCTCGACTCTCGGCCCTCGCTCGACTCTCGGAGCACTCGGCGGTGTCTAGGAGCACGCATGGGTGGCTCGATCTCGATCCCCATGCCGATCTCGGCCTCGATGCCAGGGTTTATTATCGCCAGGGCGCATTCGCCATAAAAATGCAGATGAAGTCATAAGTTGGTCCAGAGTCCCAACCCAGCAAAACGTAACGAAACGCAGCAGGATGCGATATTTTCTGCATTTTAAATGTTCAGATTTATGGCTATATTAAAGCACAATAATAATTTCTATGCGTGATCAGCGACACGAGCTACGGCAGGGAGTGCAGTGCAGTTGTTCTGAAGGTTGAACCACAGGCAGAGCCAAAGCCAAAGCCAAAGCCCAAGCCCTTTGCCCAAGCTGGAGAGCAGAGAGTTTGTCATGAATTATTCGCTGATTAAGTGCAGCACCGGTGCGGTGCACAAGGTAGCAGGTGGGTTGGAATGTGAGGTAACACAAGAGGAGCTTAGAAACTTGATCGATAGAAGATGGTCTCCGCCAGATCCGACGGTCTAGATAGAGTGTTTTGTGGGATTGTAAGTGAGAGTTGCTGTTCTTAATAAGATAGCTTAACAAGCTAAGATCGAAACACATTGATTGGGTTGTTTAAAGATTCTTGAAATTATTTAAATGTACCCTTGCTAACTCTAGGTCAAGTCAACTTAATTTAAACCACATAAATCGAGTTTCGAAGACAAGTACAACTGTTTCGGTTCCGTATACTACTCACTTTACTTTTAGCCTCCTACACTATATACTATACTTAATATTATTGCGCCTACTAAAACCGAACCCTAACAAGCACGTGCTTGGTGTCATAACTGATGGTGGTGCATCAACGTCCAAAAAGAAAAAACTTACCATCGTTTATATACTAATGTGTCACTGATCTTAAATTTGTAGATTCTGATGTTGTTTTGTTTTAAAGATTAATTTAGTAAATGTAACTTCTTAATTGTTACAAATCACACCTTGTAGCTCAGTAAAAACTAACAAAATTATTTATAATAATGCAAATCAATTAAATATTTTGTATTGCTATATCAGAATGTTATATCAGCCTGCCAAACTTTAAGCCAGTGATTAGTTTTGACCCCCCTGAGCGTATCTAAAGTTCACAATCAAGACATTACCAACATCTCCTCATCTCAGTTCCCCAGAAACTCAACTTGACTAATTCGCAAAATGTTGGCAGAACCTGAGCAAACATCTCTGAACCCATTCGCTTTGTCAATCTATCAGCATTCCGCCTTGAACTTATTTGGAGCGAATTAGTTTCTGTCGGTTAATGACAGGCCAGGAATGTTCTCTGTTCCCCGCCACAAAAACGAGTTCGCGGCCCAAAACGAAGCTGTCAAGAGGAGTCAGGCAGAGCAGAGAGATAGAGAGAGAGAGAGTCTTGAACCCGAACGCAGGCTCCGCTTTTGGGCCTCCCGTCTCCAACTCCAACTTGGGCTCTGATCTCTGGCACTGGGGGCTCCCCTAGTACTTATTGTATTTGACATGCCAAATGCCAAAAGTACACGTAGGCGTCATAAGATTCATGACTCGCTTGCCCACGATCAACTGGGATCTCGGCGGATCTCGGCGGATCTCCGGCTCTGGCTTCACAGCTCCAGCTCCGGGTTTGCTCCAACTTGGTTTGGTTGGGGCTTCGTGCTGTTCTGTCGTGTTGCTGCCTGGGTTCACATAAATGTCAAGCATCGGCAACATGGAGATCAACTCTGGAGCTCTACATTTTGCACCGTGGCTAACGCCCCCGTCAAAAGCGAGGCGAACTGTGTGTGTATGTCTCCTCCTCATCCTACCAGGTCTCCCTCCTTTGCCCCCTCATATGCATTTCAAAGTCGACCCTATTATTAGGCATAAGGTTTCATCGTTCGAGTAAACATAAACAACGACTGCGATTCCACGTAGTCATCATCATCATCATCATGATGATGATCATCGTCTTGGCGGAGTCTCATATTCAGCAAATGTCAAAAGCAAAAGCTAGGCTCGCACTTGTCACTTGAGCTTGGGCCTGGAGGTCTCCATTGCCGTCCGCACAAGCATTCGATTAGATTCCCCAGACAACCCGCTCCCTTGCTCATTATTTGTTTATCTTAATTCGTATTAAAGTTAGATTTTTTATCGCGCTGGCAACTCGTTACTTTGGCTTAACTCCGGCTTCGAGTACGGATCGCGGATCGGTTCGAGTTGGTGGTGTAGCTGTATCTGTAGCTGGAGTGCAGCCTTCTCATCCATAACTGTCACATGGCTGACTCGGGCTTTATTTATTTTTATATTGGCCTTTTGCCCAGGCACTCTTGTGGCTAACTCCGACCTGTTCCCCTCCCATTTTCCCTCAACTTGTTAAAGGGAAATGCAGAGAGAGAGAGACGGGTGTGTTTGGGTTTTTGGAAAATTGATTTGGAAAGTTGCATTAAAATGCAATTTGTTGGTTTCTCATTGTGACTGAGACTCTGCGATGTGTGTGTGTGTTTGGTTGCTGGTTGGGGAAAAGTGTTATGTGGCCGCGGCCAGTGAGTGAGTTGGGGTTTTTCTTCTTTCTACAGGAAGTATGACGCGGCGTTATGTGCCAAAAACAAAAATTGAAATTAAGTTTTCGGTTAAGCCGGTAGAGTGACAGAGATGTGAAAGAAAACCTCAATTGAGGAGTCCAAAAGGCTGTGATGCAACTTGATTGGGCTTTAAGTGGGTTGGGAAATACGAAAGAAATATTACATATTTTAAAGGAATTTATTTAAGCGATTAACAAGATCAGTTTGGTCTAGAAATACCGCCCAAGGACACACAGTGCTCCACTTAATCCCACCATCCCTAAATAGATTTAAAATCGTTGATAAATAAGCTCATGCAAAATGCATACATACATCCAATTAAAATCGGTGAACTTGCCAAAAACTAGCCTCCAGTTCGGCTAAACTAACCTCATATTAACGGTGCTTTTTGTGGCAGCCAATAAGCTGCAACTTTCATAGCCCCAAAGAATCGAAAAAAAAATCAAGGTACATGGGCAAAAAGGAAAACAAATCACCGACTTGCCTAATGATTATAAACGTAACAATCTAGTTTGCGGCGTTGGCGGTCAACGCATTATCAGCAGCGCGGCTCAGCGTCAGCAACGGCAACGGCAACTGCCGCACGGCAGCCACTTGGTGGGGGCAACATTCGAGTCTGCCACAAAAGGGGAACTGGAGGCACGTGCTAAACATGCAACTCCTACTCTTGCCACGGCCAAGGCCCCGCAGACAGACTGACTGAAAGACAGACAGGCTCTTGGTCTCCTGCCTCGGTCTCAGACACGACCATTCACTCACGGGACGGCGGCCACTTCCAGCATGTCCACCCGCTTGCCGCCTCTCCTGCCGCAAGACCAATATGCTACCATTAATCCATGAATTACTTAAAACCACATTCCGTGCAACGACGGGGAGCGGCAAGTGTTGCGGGGGCCACATTTAAATTGCCCGCTTACCGCCATATTTCAATATATTTCGGTACGCTCGCGCAGCCTTTTTCGGCTTCCACCTTTCGACCGCCTACGAAACTAAGTTAAAAAAAAAACTAAGAAATATCAACAAGAAAGTTGAGTGACTCGACAGGGCAATACCTGTTATATATATTTTATATATACATCATATTTATTTCCCGTTTTTATGTACAAAACCGTATAGCTCTAACTTTAATCGTTTCTGCGTTATTTATCTTCATATCGTTACTCGTAGTGCTCTAGATCGTCTCGGCTGTTGATTCTTATTTATATATTTGTTATTTCAATGAAACCTATTTAAATAGCTGGCTAATAACCTACTTTATTCTCATTAAGTCCCACTAAAGGGTATCAAAATTGGCCAGCGACAACCAATTTCTTGCCTCGCGTTTGGCGTCCTGTCTTTTCCTCTTTTTTTCTTTCGGTTTTTGATAATGTTGCACGATAATGATGTCCTCTGTTTGATGATGTTGCTGCTGGGTCTTTTTGGAGCCGGCCAACCGACCTGCTGTGGCAGTTAGGAGAACCAAACCGAACCGAAGCGAACAGGATCCAAACAATCACCTACATTGAAGGAAAAGTTCTGTTCTCTTGAGGGTTTGGGGGCAGAAATCACAGCACGAAGGCAAGTGATTGCAATCGAGGGGAGACCTGCAGGGATCTCTAAATATTTCTCTCTCTAATTTCATGGAACACAGTGGGCTTATTCTAATAGTTTGGAAAATGAGGAAAATCAAGCGGAACTTTTGTAATATTATTTATAATTCATTTGGAAAAATGCTTATCGATGAATTTAAATTAAGAAAATAATGTCTTTAAGCTTAGTGCTTAATTCTTTAAATCAAGAACTTCTCAGAAAAAAGCAATAGAAACTTCCTACACCTTTTTTTTAATCTTTTGCCCCACTGTGCTAGCAGGACGGCGGCAGAGGTTAGATGAAATGTGCGCCGGGCGGAGGTTATAAGGTGGCCACGGCAACAGAGCTGCCATTTAACTGACAGTCAACAGGCAGCAGGGAGCAGGCAGCAACTCCAGCAGCAACTGCATCCGCAACAAAGTCAGGCAGCAGAGGCAGCCCCATTGAGACCCCAGAGACCTCGGAACCAAAGTCAAGACTCGGACCCGCCGTCGAAGTCGGCGCATGACTGGAAGCACACACACAAAACCAAAAGCCGAAAGAGCAAGCGAAAAAGCAGAGAAGAGTCGGCCCCAAAGTCAAATGCCAAGCAGCAGATCATGCCGGGCTGTGGGGTTTCGGGGTTTCTTTAGTTTTGGGGTCCCGGGGTCCAGGGTCTTGGGTCTTGGAAACCTCGGACTCGGACCGAGGCCCAGGCAGGTCGTTGCAGCCAACGTCGCTCGTGGTGTGTTATCAAAGCTGATGATGATTATACCCACTTGCACGCCTTTTTTGTGCCCCTACAGGAAGCCAGAAAACGACCCTGGGTCTGGGTTCGGAGAGGAGCAGGGAAGCCTTGCCTGCAATTGGCTACTCGTCGCCGTCGTTGCCGCCGCCGTCGTCGTCTTCTTCGTCTTGTTGCATGCATTATTATTATGCGCATGCGCGCAGTTGGCCATATAATCTAAAATTGTATCTTTGGCGTGTAACCCGGGGCACTTCTTCTTCTTCGAGAGCTTCGGCTCCTGCTCCTGCTCCTACTGCATTTCCTCCACTTCCTCCTCCTCCTGGCTCCTGGCTCCTCTAGAGCAACGAAATAAACTGATTATGTGCCCACCGCTCTCTGCAGCGAAATTAACAGCCGAAGCTCCTCGCCAGATACCCCCCACTCGCCTCCTAATCCCCTCCTGGATTGGATTGGCTGGCTGGCCTTCTTTTTTTTTATGTTTTTGTTGTTGCTTCCCTGGCGGCTTTGTTCGGTGAGCGGGTCACCTAAAATTTGCTAATATTTTGACCTTAAGATGTAATATCTGCGCTGGCCCCATTGCGGACAGTGGTCAAAATAATACATAAAATAAATAAATGAAGAAAAGTATAAATATATTATAATTATTTAAAACTAGGTAATAGCTTAGGATCATAATTTATCATACAGGATCTGATGGGAATTCTAATAAATACAACCTTTTTTTTATTTAAAGGGAAATAAACATAAAGATTTTGTTATTTTTTTTTTTTAATTTCTATTTATCATTAGTTAAATATTATAGTAGTGAAATAATATTACTAAACTGTCTGGGGTGCCCTAGAAATCAAAAGTGGTTTTAAAACAGAGGCGGGCCTACGACAGACTCGCGAGTCAGCAAGTGACTCTGCCCGGGCTCTGCTCACACCTATAGAGCAAGCGTTCTTATGTCGTCGGCAAAGACAGCACATTCTTAGTCACACAAAGGCAAGTCTAAACCTTAATAAAAGACAAAACAAATTGAAATATTGAACAATCCTAAGTTCAAAATGAAATGTACATTTGTTGGACTTGAATAATAATTAAATTAACTTGTTTGATATATAACAATATACCATTAATGTATATTTATATGATAACATATTCGTGTGGCCACCACTGTTTCATAACCTAAAAAACCCTTTCAAACTTAAATATGTTTTTATACAGCTATCAAATTAAGATAAAATTAGTTCTTATCGATCTAGTAGCACAATGTTGGACACTATTTAAAGGGTTTTAAAACCCTAGTGTTTTTGTTTTTAGAACTCCCCCAAGTATCTTTAGAAGCTCATAATATATTTTTGTTATACAAAATATTTCCCACTGTAATCCTTCTCTTATCTATGCATTTATCTAGCAATTTACACAACTCGCCCACTGTCCCAGTCGGTCGTCTTGGCCGCCGCCAGCGGCAGTAGCTGTGAAATAAAAATAAAACTTATTTATTACATCTGTCTAAGTCAAGAGCCGCAGCTCGAAAGCTTCATTACCCCCACAGGCGCCCAGGGCGAGCATTCAATAATTTATTAAATTATTTAAATAATAAGCGGGCAATTTTTTATGTACGCTGTTGTGTACTGCTGTTGAAACAGCTGGGTGATTGATATAGAATACAGCTTTTATTTTTTCGGTCGTCAGACTTGCTAAGCGAATCAATCAAAGGGAGATAAGCCCCGACAATTTGCCACACTTTTGGGGGAAAGTGCAGTCACTAGGCAACTTCCCTTCACCAAACTAACTATCTTTCTAGTTGGGAGTTCTGCACCAACTGCCAATCAAATGCGCTACCTCAGATCGCAGATCCAGATGCCAGAATACAGACTACAGAGTACAGATACCAGGGCACAATCTAGAGGCCACCTAGTAGTAGTCGTTGCCCCGAATGCGTAACAAGATCAAACCACAGCCACCGCACTCGGATGCGATGCTGGGAGATGGAAGCTGGGAGTTGGGATCTTGAAGCCGGGACAGCTGAACGGCAGAGGATGTTTGGCATTAAGCGTAATTGTTGGGTTCGCTGGGCTGAATAAAAAGAGAGAAATATCATTAAATACTCGGTACCAAAATCAAAGCCAAAGACACAAGTGAAGTGTAGAGAAGGCAACAAGTCAACTTTTTGGATACCTCTTACAAAGAGAGTTTAGGGGTATATGTGACTGTAAGGAAAATTGTAGATAATACTTAAGGAAAATAGTAATTAAAGGAATTTATATAAAGATACATATTTAAATACTAAAATGTTAGTTTATGTTTATTAACACAACATTTAAATACTTTTAATGCTTGACATTTCTGAGGATATAACATACTTTAGTGCTTCAAGGATGTTGCCTTGTTCTATGAATCTTTAGCTTTCTTTATCTGTTGTAATTTTAATTCCAATCATATTTAGTGATCATATTTTTTATACCTTTCCTGAGAGGTAACCTCCACGGCCAGCTTACCTTTGTGCAGTGTCACATCATTTTTTTTTCTGTTTTAGGTGGGCAGCCGATACAAGCTTTGCCGAGCCAAAGGTTGCTGATGGGCAACTGGAACTTGGTACTTGCCACTGCCGGCAATCAGGTCGCAGTCCCTCCTTCTGCTCTTTCTCCTCCTGCCCAAACTCTGTGGGCTCTTTCGGTTCGCTTTTGCTTTTGGCCCGGCCAAGCGGCCGGCCGGGACGTGGCCAGACATGAAGAATTACAATGAGTAGGTAGTTGGGCGCAATTGACGGTGGTGGCTCAGTCTCGGATTCGGGCGAAGCCAAAGAAAAAACAACAACAAGGCGGCGGCCTGAACCTCTGCAACAGTTGGCAGCAGGTCGGCCCACGTTCCGCGATCAGCGCTCAACTCCACTCAACTGGCGGCTGGGCGAGCTCCCGGGCATAGGTAGCACAAAAAGCTGTTCAATTTAGAATTCAAATTGTTGTCTTCGCTTCTTGTCTTCCCCTCTAGCCCGCCTTCCCTCGATCTTCGGACTTTGGCTCTGGCTCTGGCTTTAGGGTTAAGCAGGTCAAAATCCGTACAACTAAATTGAGCCCAGAAAATACAATTGGGCAGAGAGCGGTCCAGTCCAGTCCGGTCCGGTCCGGTCCAAGGCCCCTTTCGACCCTGTAGAATTCATTTTTTCACTGCACAGTGCCCGGCTCTTCAAATTAAAATGTATTTGGGGAAGGGATTGGGGGAAGAGGGACTGCATCCACCGGGTGACCAGAAGCAGCCAGAAGCACTTTTGTAGCCGCTTATTAGTGTGATGTGTCTTTTGGGCAAAAAGAGTCGGATTCGGGGAGTTGGACATTTTGGGTTTTTTGGACAAGGACCTGGCACGTTTCACATTTGACGCGCCATACGCTGACCCTGCTATTAATTTATTTTGCGAAAAAAAAATAAACATTCAGGGGCTTGGGATTATCCCCACAGATGCTGGTTCTTTCAATTTGGAGCCATTTATATGGTTAATAGGGATGAGAGCGTGACTGGAATAAAGTTTGGAAACCTTAATTGAAGAAGAGAATTTAATTTAAGAAGAATTTAATTTAATTACTTTACAAATATATATATTTTTTAATTATTACATCTCTTCTTTCGATAGTTTATCTCTATCCGATATCTCTCTTTCTTGACCGTATATTTTAACCCAAACAAGAACCAATTTTTATGTGTTTATTTTATGGATTGAAACCCACTTGAATTCTATGTAAATATTGCGCAACAAAATAACTTTATTGGGCCTAAACTTTATAGCTCTATTAAAGAAAGAAAAGGCTTAGCCCAAAGTTAGAGTCGTATAAACGAAGCCAACAAATATTTACGAGTTCTTTGCCTTGGCCCCGGGTTCGGCAGCGAACTTTTTGACGAATCTTTTGGCTACGTATGCAAATTGTGATCGCGGACATTCATTGATATTTAACCATCTGTCCATGGTCAAGTCAGGTCACCGTCGTCGTCGTCGTCGTTCCCAAAAAAAGCCCCTGCCGGGCTACAGACTAAACTTGAACTATAAAGTTTAATTTGGAAGATTGAAGACACGCCGACTTTGGATTTGGTTAGGGATTTGTGTTTGTATTTGGATTTGGTATCTTGGGCGGAGCTTTGAGATATGTATCTCACGTGTCTGCGTCTGAGGCAACTTGCTTTCTTGATTCGCTTGCAGATTCCGCGACACATATGCAAATATTCAATCACGAGCCGTGCTTCTTTTGTGTCTCCCAAATCGATATGAGCTGCGAAAGCCATCAAATCGAAGTTCCTTCATTAATAATATTGCCCCAGCGCTGGTGGTGCTGCTATTCGCTCTTCTAACGCCAAGAAAGTCTTTTGTTTGATGCAGCCAAATGATTTGCATATTTCCATATTTTTTTCCACCCATTTCCTTGTCTTAAATTGCCTTCATCGTCGAGAAGGAACTTGGTACCTGGAACCTGGCGTCCAATTACATTGCGTGCATGGATCTGCAGATGGTCGAGGTATCTGCTTGTTTTATTTTTATTATTTTTAGCAAAAGGAGTTCAAAGTCAAGAGCCGGGCCTAAGAGACCCACAATTCAAATCTGTTTTTGGCCCCGTATTGTTATGGCCAACTTGTGCTCTTTTTCTTTCAGCTTTCTGGCCATTTCCTGGGCTCTAGTTAATGCAAAGTTGTTGCTGGTTGTTTTTGCTGCTATTGTTGGCTCTGTCAATTATTGGCACAGAATTTAGAATGCACTTGGCTGACCATAACCACAGAGCCACCCAAATCAAAGTCTTTCTCTCTATCCCTCGCATGGTCCCCTTTATTTGCAGTTTTCTTTTTTCTATTCTGCGTTGTCCGGGCAAAATTATGACAGAGGTCCATAGGAGTAAAAGCCACCAATTTCCGGTTAGAACTTAGTTTTTGCTTAGGTCTTATCTTGTTTGGATTTTTTTCCCTCGACAACCATTGGCTTGTTTCTTTATTTTCCTAAGCAGTGTGGGAATGGGTCGCATGTAGTAATTTTTTATTTAATTTAATTGAAAAGCACATAAATAATTGCTATAATACAGATAACATAAATATTAGATGCTTGCTACTTAAATAAAAGTCTTTATTTACTATGTTACTATTAATTATTGGGAAATATTAAAGATGTAAATCACTATGTGATCAATAACTCTTATGGATTATTAGAACTTCAAGAAGGTAAAGCTAAAAAATTATAACAAAAAATATATATTATTGTAGGAAAGAAGTAAAATCCCTCCCCGGTATAGCCATCGGCGGTTTCTTCGATTCAGCTTTTATATCCTCAATCATCGCGAACCGAATTTTTATTTTTCACTAATTCCTTCACTTCATTAACGTATTGGTCATCTGTTGACTGTCTGCTCTCAACCCTCTTTGAATCTCTTATAAAATTTTTTTTTTTGCGACATGGTAGAATCACCAAATACCTTCCGCAACATCTTCAACGTTTCCGTAGCCGAAATATCATTCTGCAAACAAAATTGGATGGTACTTCTCTGCTCAATTAAATTGTTTGATCGTTAAACACAAGCGTAAATATATAACTGGTAATGACATTAACATTAAATTTGGCTCAGTTGTCATTAACAGTCCTGCCAAACCAGAACTAGCCCGAAATAATAGGCCCGCGAAGTTTAGGAAAAGTACATTTATTTACAACATGGTTTTTATGCAAAACCCAAACTCCATCTAAGCTCCATTTAGCTCTTATGAATTACAACTAATGAGTGATTCAGTGGATTATCTACAGCAGCTATTTCCTAAAGCATATCTCTCCTAAGAAAAGTCCCAGCCCGAGTTTGTGACCCTGTCACCTGCCCTTCAGCATTTCGTCTTCCAACCTCCGCACTTTTTCGATGGCATCGAACATTTTCACCCGCCGACTAAGCTCGTCGTTGACGACCTGCTTGGAGCGTAGGAATTTCTTATTTAAACGGATTTCATACTCCGCTTTGTTATTTTTGACTTCCTCCATTAGACCGGTGTCCACGGTCAAGCCCCAGGGTCGTCGTGTGGTGATCATCCTATTATACAGAGCGGTGTTGTTGTTCTTGAAAGTACTGGGCTTGATGAAGATGGCCATATAGCCGGGTCGCGTGACACTCCTTTCCTTGGGAAAGACACTGAAAAAAAGCAGAGAGAGAGAGAGATAGATGGTTAGTAAAGGTCTTAAAAGACTTAATCCGCTGCTATTCTTACCAGGGGAAGCCCTCATTCATGTCCTCCCTCACTTTGTTGCCCCACCAGCTGCCCAGGACCTGCAGCGGACACGATCGATTCCGGCCGCCGTAAGAGCTGAGCGTCTTGCCAACGGCCAGAAAGAGCATATCCGTGGCATTGGCCTCCACTAGCTCGGCCTTGCGCATCATGAAGATGTCATTGAAGGCCGAGATAACCACATCGTCGTACAGATTGTAGACCAACCGATCGTTGGCGTCCTGACCAAGGATCAGCATGGCTGTGCGCATGCTGTTCATGATGTGGGCCAGCCCCAGAAAGTTGATGTTCATGTCCTTGTAGTCATCGGTCACGTAGCCAAGGAACCAGTGACGCATGTGGATGCGTACCGGTAGCTCGACTCGCGTCATCAATAGCCAAGGACCGCCCCAGCTGTTATTGAACTTGCACAGGACCTTGGTGGCCAGACCACGATCCCGTTCGAGACTTATGCCAAAGACCTCGTGGAGATTCATATCCTCCTGACATTTGGCCAGGGGATACTGAAAGAACTCCGGCGGATGTGGTGTCACTGGGGGCCAGGTCACGTCCCACACCCTCGGTTCTACGGTTCTCGCCTTATCACCTGCAGTATTTCCTGACTCAGGACCAGCAGGTGTGGCAGGTGCTATGGCCCGGGTGGACTCAGTGGTGATCTCCTTGGGCGTCTCTGGTGTGTCTGCGTTCTCTGAAGTTTCTGTAGTGTTTGAAGATTCTGGAGATTTGGATGCTTCTGGAGATTTTAAAGTTGCTGGAGATTTTGAAGACTCTGAAGATTTTAAAGCTTCTGGAGATTTCGATGTTGCCGAAGTTTTTAAAGATTCTGGGCATTTTGAAGTTTCTGGAGTTTTTGAAGCCTTCTGTTTCGGTCTTTTCTTTATAAGCTTCTCTGTGTTGACGGGTATCGGACTGTCAAAATTTAAACCATCCGACCCACTCGATTCGGCATCATCTTCGACGTACTGTTTTTTGTTCTGTCTCGAATGATCCATAGAGGTGAGTTCAAGGGTATCGTCCGCACTCTTTGGTGGCTTCTTGGGCATCTGATTTGGTAATCCCAAATTAGGTGACTCCACAATCGATGGTCTGACCCCGTAACCGTAGTTGTTGAAGACGAAGCTCATGTAGTAGGTCTGGCCCAAGACAATCCACGGCAGGGTTGTCCAAAGGCAAGGAATCAGCATGGCTACGGCCTCCGCCGCGGAGTCCAGAGTGAAAGTCCTCTAATGATCACTGGGTTCCCTATATACCCTCGCTTGATTGGACAGTGTCCGATCTCATTATCCGTTGCAAATTGTGTTTGATTTTTAATGATGTGACTATCGATTTTCATACGATTCGATCTGCTTGATTTTTTAATGGAGTGTTGCCTTCAACGGATGTTATATTTTAGTTTTAAAAAGGTATGTTAAGAAGATGGTGAGCTATGGGCGGTCTTTGGAGAAAGAATTCGTAATTTGGTGGCAAATTTAGGAATGATTTTGTCAATGATTTAATAAAATATGCATCTTGTACCATAAAAGGGTATCTTTTAGTTAATACTCCAAACACTTCAAAAAGAAAAGCTATTAAATAAGATTGTTATAAAAATGATTATAAAATAAATTGATTAAAATTTATTTCGCTTTAAATGAATACGACAAAAAGAAAAAGAAAAGAGCTGGGAAATAATCATTATATGCAAACATCGGTTTTAAATCGATAAACATCGATACTTTTCAGCTCTTAGAGATACTCATAATTAAGACTGCCTCTCTGGATGCCGAAAGGGTATCTCATATTCACTAATTCAGCTTTTAAATATAATTTTCATAAACCTTATATATATTTCCACTTATAGACCCACTTAAACCTTAAATTCCTCATATTTTTTTTGTAATTTAAATTTTATTGTCATTTTATTGATAAATTCAATAGAAGTGTCTGCAGCTTCCCAAAGTCCCTCGAGCGGACCACACTGTCGAAGAGAAGAGAGAGAGGGGAAACAATGTACCAGGCTAGATGGTGGCCAATAAGGTTGGAGCCCACTTACTCCTTGCTCTCCCTGTGCTGTTAAATTTCCTCATAGTCATCGTTGTACGCCTTGGCGCGAGCGGCCACACCTTCCGTTGCTCCATCGGGCACGTTGCCATCAACTACTCCTGGAACTGGATTTCCGTTATCTTCACCGTGCTCCTCGTTATTAGCCTTTAACTCCTGGCTGCTATCGCGTCCTCTGCTGTCCCGGGGATTGGAGCCGGCCCTGCTGCCAGAGTGGCCGTGACTTTCGCTGCTCTCGTAGATGGAGCGCACATAGCGCCCGCCGAAGCTGTCGTCGATGCTGATCTCGTAGCTGCTATGATGGCTGTGATCCGTCCGCTGCCGTCCCTGCTCCGCCATTTTGTGCCGCCGGTTTTTGGCGTCCTTGCTGTCGCTGTCGTCGTTGTCGTCGTCATTACCGCCGGTCGGCTGTCGACCTGGGCCGTTCTCGTGTCCATCTCCACCTCCGCCATCACCTATCGGTGCCTGTGCACCTTCAAGGGCGGCATCACCTCCACCACCTCCGTCACCACCTGCGACTGGTCCACCTGTTTCGTTGTTAGTTGGGGTATCGCTTCCCGGATTATTCACATTATCCGTGACGGGGTCGTCGTTCCCACCGTTATCAATCCCCGTTGGTATACCGTCGTTGGGTGGATTTGCCTTGCCTTCATCGGCAACTCCGGCAACCCGGTCCGGATTGTTGTTATTGAAGGCAAAGTTCATATAGTATTTCTGGGCCAGAACACCGCGCTCCTGCGGCAGATGGCCGATGGCCATTAGGACCAGGAAGCCAAAGAATAGCCGCATCCGCCACATCGCTAAAGCGCTAAACTGCCCGGGCTGGCCGTTCCTCCCTTATATATAGAGATGACCGCCGCCGTCCGGAATCGAATCGATTCGGCGGTGGCCCATAAAAGCGGGGCCGTTCCCGATAAAGGCGTGTCCAACGCGGCCGCAGAGTCACGAGGAGGAGGAGGAGGAGGCATCGCCGCCGCTTCCCGGCCACAGAAGGCACCCAAACAGCAAACAGTGGCAGTTGTTAGTGAGCCACTGCAGCTGCTGCTGCTGCTGCTGCTGCAGCGGAAACAGGTTGGCCTCCCGTTGCAGGAGAGCTACGTGGAATTCAATCAGGGCCAATCTATAATAGAAATCTCATGTGGCGCGAGCTTCGATTTGCCCATAGGGGAGTTCATGGCAGCAGCAGGGGGCGTGGCAGCCAAGAGTAGAGGAGAATCGGATCGGATCGAAGTGAAGTGAAGTTGGGAGATCAGGGGTGGCCACTCGCTGGCCACTTTCCATCGATCGTGCGTTGCAAATATGAAAATGCTACTGCAGCTTCCACGGGCGGCTGTGGCAAGTCAGGCAGCTTTGGCTAAAATCGTTTTTCATTAACAATTTTAAAAGCCGCGCATTAATCAGACACACACACACAGAACAGAACCAAACAGGATGCCCAGCGCCTACGTGTCTTCCCTATTGGCACTGTGTCTGGAAGATGGGACAAACTTGAGGGAATCTTGAGTGCAGCTTGCTGAATATAAAGGGATATATCAAGCGTTGTCTTAGTGTCCTGTCAGAAAAACTAATTAATGTAATGGAAGTTTATATATGTATGTATAGCACAGAATAATTTGCCAACGTAAAGATAGATATCTTTTTAAAATGTAATGTAATATACATATATGTAACCAAACCTTTAACGTAGATAGCTTTCCTAAACTAAAAACTTTACTCTGAATTAACTTAGTACGCAATGAAGAAAACATTCAGTTCATTTCCTGGCATTCTTTACTACTTTCTCCTAAAGTGCCTACTAACACCTAACCATAACAAGCACGTGCTTGGTGTCGCAAGGTCAACTTGAGCGTATTATGTATTAATAAACAAGCTCTTTACTTAATACCCATTGAACTGCTTAGAAGTTTATTAATAAGGGAATTATTAACATTTTAATTTAATAATTCTTATTTTTTAATGATATAAATTATTATAAAATCAAGTTAGGCAATCTCTCATTTTATTATTCAACATTTTATAAGCTTTGTTAATTATATTTTAATCATAAAAATATAAAGCGTAAAATAATTGCAGAATTGCACCTACAATTCCCAAGTACGATTTCAGTGACAAACTGCTGTGTCGTGTTGACAATGATAAGTCAGGAAAACTAGTGCTCATGAGGTATAAGCTACTGCTAGTCTGCGAAGAAAATTATTTGTTGTATTTTATTTTGTATAGTATTGTATAATATTTATTTATGTAGTATTTAGTATTATTTATAAACAGACTAAGAAATCGAGTTAAAACTAAACTCATCTATGAAATAAAGAGCTCAAAGTTAGAGAAATATAATTTATAACATCATTTTACTATAGTAACTCTCCTATTAATCAACGATCTATAAAAATCTATATCTATACATCTATAATAATCTATAAATCTTTTGAATGTGGAAAATAAAATATCTATAATATACCTAAATATAAATTTAATATGAAGATTCCTTTTTCGGCACATCCTTAACCACTGTGCCAGTGGAAATGCTGCTCATAAATCTGAACTCCCCGACTAATTCGCTCTTTTTCGCTCTCTTCCCGTTGCAGTCGTTCCGCGATCAGTCCATCGACGGCACTGGCCTGCCGCTCTTAACCGAGGATCACTTGGTTAACTCGCTGGGCATGAAGCTGGGGCCGGCTCTCAAGCTGCGCTCCATATTGGCGAGGAAATTGGGCGGGCCGTGTCCGTGTGTTGCATGCGTTGCGCAGGCGCAACAAATGCTGGCACTGCAGACGACGGGTGGAACGGGGGCAGCACCAGCAGCAGCACCAGCAACAGGAGCCACAGCTAGTTGCAGCTTCAAGACGGAGATCTTTAATGGCGGCAGCAGCAACGGCAGCAGCAATAGCAGCAGCAGCGGCAGCAACAGCAACTGCAACAGCAATCAGGGCAGCGATGTTGCCATCGCAGCTGCGCCAGCAACAGCAGCAGCTGCCAGCTCGCCCGGCGCTGGCAACATGTTGCTGCCAGTGTTGCCGTGCAGCAGCGAGGCCAGCTAGTTAGCTGCGCACAAACATAAAAGCAGAAAACAAAAAAAAACATAAATACATACATACATATATGCTAACTAATTGCATTTCAACTGCAAAACTGTTGTACCAAATGAGCCTTCGAAGGACCAGAAGCAAAGCACACACGCACGAACGTCGATTGGTAGGAGAACCTAGTGTATAGATTAATCAGTAAATATGTAATTTAAATGCTAGCTAAAGTTGTAAACTTTAAGTGACGACAACAATAATCGCAAAGTCTTCCATTTGCAAGCAGACACACACAACCACAACCACAAAACAAAAAAAAAAAACAAAAAACTAAACAAAAAGCAAATCATATTTGTCTAACAATTTATCAATTTATTAGTCAATTTAATGAGAGAGAGTTTGAGTTTTCCGTTTACGTACTTAAGTGCAAAGCGCAATTTGCATTGATTTTATTTATTTCTATGACTTTTCTTCGTTTTTAACTGCTAGTCAGTAAATATATATTTAATAGAATTCCGCAAGAAGCGAAGCAAACTTAAAAATTCAATTTTATTGCTTAGCGAATCGAAGTAAAAGGCTATTTATTTTTATATATACATTAATATATACATACATATATTGTTAAACCCAAAATGCTTTGTTCAAATTTTTGAAATTTATGTTCGATACATATAAACCTTTTTTTCTGCGGCCATGCACAGAGGAATTCAAAATTCAACTTTTAGATCTGTACATCCTTTTTTTAAGAGCTCCAAGACTTGAAACAACAAACACACACAAACATAAAAAAAACAAGCAAATAGAAAGCGTATTTTATAATTTCCTTGTACATATTGTTTATTTAATTAGTTGTAAGAGAAGACACACACACACACAAAACACATTTTCTATGCAGTGAACTTAAAGATGAGAAATATAAGCTGAAGCATATTTCTCAGCGAAATAGGAATGAAATAAATTTGATTTATGATTTACATTTAATGAACTATAGCTATTTTTCACAAGCTGAAGCAAATAAATTATACCAGTTATCATACAAACAACATAACGTCAGTTGTAGTCGTCTCTGATGCAAATTTAAATCCAGTTTCCCGCTGGCCGCTGCATGCTACATGCTGCATGCTGCAGCTCAGCAGCGCTCCCTGGTATTTGTGGGGCGTTATGGGCACGCGGCTGACCTCCGGATCGCTCGATGCGTCGCGGGTCGAGCGTAACCGTTGCGCCAAAAGGCAACCAAGGATGGCTGCAAAACAATTAAAAGCACGCAGCGCGCACCTCCAGCGTCTAATTACAAATTGGAGTCATTGAATTTATTAAAATCGGCCGCGTAAATTGTGCAGCAATGCACTTGAGACACGCGAGCGATATTGTGGGCCATCGGCGCTTCTTGGCTCTCATTACCCGGTCATAACTCACTGCGCCCGTCCGGTTCAAGTATCCCTGGCATAGCCTCTGCTAAGCCTATCCTATGTTATGCCCATAAAGCCTAGTCGCTCGACCTGGCTCTGGAAATATAATTGCTTTGCTAAGCGGCAGTAGGCAGTAGGCAGCCGAGCAGGAACTCCTCAATCCGAAAAAGGTTCGAGTGCTTGTTACATGTAAGTAATTTTCAAACCAGAAGAGCTCTTCACGTCAAGTTATAGTCAATCTTCGCCTGCTAGTAGTGAAATTAATGCTTCCGTTTACCGCTTTACTCGCTTTTAAATCATTGCTGGTTTGGTAAGTTCCTTGAAGGCTTCTTCTTTAATATTCTACTTAGGCAATGGTTTGAACAGAAAAAACCTTATCTTGGTGAATTTATGTATGGAAAAGTCTATTAATTATAATTATAAACAAGAGGGTTTTGTAAATTTAACTCAAGAAATTACATTAACAAAGTAATCAAGCTGTCTTCCTTATCTAATCCGTCTTTGAATTTCATTTCCACTCTGAGTATAAAAACTAAACAGTAAATAAAAATATTAAAAATCGACCAGATCGCTGCTCTACTGAGCTCTGTTCGCCTGTTACACGAAATGTAAGAAGCGACCAAATTTCAGTACAAATTGATATTTTGCACCAGGCGCTCAGAAGGCAGTAGAAGGTGGCTTTCGCCTTTGACAGCCCTCTATCAATGGAGTCATTGTACAGATCAGCGTCAGTGTATCGTTGCTTTTCTGTTTTCTGTTCGCCTGTTGCCCGAAATGGGAAACGGACCATTTGTTTGGCGATTTCTTAATATTGTTTGTCTAAACTGTTGTTGTTGTAAAATCTTATTGTTGTAAAAATTGTTGTTGTTTTTGTCTAATGTTATTGTTGTAAAAATTTTTGTTGTTGTTGTAGGCAACAACAATCTCCGCCGACTTTGGCTGTAATGTATGATTTCATGTACCAGGCGCGCATAAAGTTGGAGAAGGCCGAACAGCTGTTGTGCCAACATCTTTAATAGCAGCTCTTGAATGTCTCTCTCTCTCTCTTCCTCCGTATCTCGGCTTGTCAGGCCTCAAAGCTGAGCTTTCCAGTGCAACCCTGACAACTAATCTTACAATTTCTGTCGATCTGGCAGCATGAATTAGTCAGTGTGCCAATAATTTCGAACAGCTCGCGAGGGCTGCTCTCTTTGTGAGCAAACGATCTACTGACGTCACCGCATTGACAAATATGTGCATTGCTGCTCTACTAAGCTATGTTCGCCTGTTACACGAAATGTAAGAAGCGAGCAATTTTCGGTACAACTTGATTTTTTCCACCAGGCTTTCAAAAAGGCAGCAGAAGGTAGTTCATCGCTTCTGACAGCACTCCATCAATGACGTCATGGCACAGATCAGCGCTAGCGTATCGTTGCTTTTCTGCTTTCTGTTTGCCTGTTAATCGAAATGGGAAACGGACCATTTGTTTGGCGATTTCTTAATATTGTTTGTCTAAACTGTTTTTGTAAAATCTTATTGTTGTAAAAAAACCAAGAAAACGAATTGTTGTTGTTGTTGTTCTTGTAGACAACAACAAGATTCACCGACTTTGGCTGTATAATTTCTATAAAATACCAGGCGCGCAGAAAGTAGGAGAAGGCCGAACCAGCTGTTCTGCCAACATCGTTCATAGCAACTTTTGAATCTCTCTCTCTCTCTCTCTTCCTCTGTGTCTCAAAGCTGAGCCTTCCAGTGCAACCCTGCCAACTAATCTTAAAAGATCAGTCGATCTGGCAGCACAGATTAGTCAGTGTGACCATACTTTACAACAGTCTAAATCTTTGCAAAAGCTGGTCTCTTTGATTTTTGCTCGCCATTTCTACGATTACTAGAAAGAGAGCAAACGATCTACTGACGTCACCAGATCGCTGCTCTACTGAGCTCTGTTCGCCTGTTACACGAAATGTAAGCAGCGGGCAATTGCTATTGTTTCGGCAACATCAAGTTCTTAACTCGTGATTGGGATCTTGTTTTCGAAACAATTAACTGACAGTTCGACTGCGTAAAAATGCGAATAAAACTACTCTATATGTTCAATGTTTAGGGATATTACATAGTATAACTAAATAGTTATGAAGGCTTTGCTTGTAGACTGGGAATTAAATAATATTCGCAATTGTTTCTTCATTTTATTGCATGCAATTTCCATCTTTTAATAGAAATCTACTACAGCAACAATATAGCAACATTCAATTTCATTGGTAATCTGTTTGGTGGCCTTTAATTTATGTTTGTATAACAATTAGTTTTACTTATAACTTTTTCGGCTTAGTATACTTTGCGTGGAGGTTTTTGTGGTTATGCTTGTGAATATGCAGGGTCTAGGACTATACTTAGTGACCCGAATGACAAAACGATGTGCTTAATACTACGATAAATGCAAACTTGTAGCGTATCCCTTCCCCTTCTATGTGGCGATGGCAGTGGGAGCAGCCGCCTTCTCCCCGTTGCCATTCTTGGCCTTGGCCACCGGCAGATCCTTGACGCCCGTGGAGCCGAATCCGCCCTCGCCGCGCTCAGTGTCCTCCAGCTTGTCGACCATCTCGAGCTCCGGATAGAAGATGCGCTCGCAGATGAACTGGGCAATGCGATCGCCGCGCTTCACCTCAAACTCTACGTCCGAATGGTTGAAGAGCACGACGCCCAAGTTGCCGCGATAGTCCTCGTCTACCACGCCGGCACCCACGTCGATGAAGTTCTTCACGGCCAGGCCGGAGCGCGGGGCCACGCGTCCGTAGGAACCCTCTGGCACCTGGACCTGTAGGTCAGTCTTTACAATGGCCTTGCCACGCGCCGGTACCACAATGTCGTAGGCGCTGCGCAAGTCCACGCCGGCCGCCTTTGCGGAACCACGTACCGGCTCCAGGGCCTGCTCGGTCAGTTTGGCAAATTTTAGGATACACTTGTCGATCTTCATCTTCTTGGCAGCTGGAATGTCGTCGATAATAGATGAAGGCATCTGGCAAGAATTGAATTGGGTCAAATTGAGACTATATACAGCTGCACTCCTGCTTACTTGCAAAAATATGAATTTTCTAAAAAAAAGGCGCGATTTGCCGGCGTCTAGAGTATGACTGTTTTTTAATAAAGCATAAATACCTCAGAAATATGGCGTTTTTTGCTCTACACGGCAATTGGTTACACTTAAGTTACTCCTCTTCATGGCATTGGCGTTGCCAGACTGTGCAAGAAAAGGGGACGTGACCGCAACATTTACCGCAGATTACAACCCATAAGTTGTGTGCAACGCAACCCGTGAAAACGCTGGACATAACAAAATTGTAGAAATTAACGTATCCTTAGACTTAAGAAACGTGTCCTCACTTAAAAAAAACGAAAATTACCTTTTATGCTAAAAGGTGGGAAACTAGGCTAAGTACGTAAGAAAATTGCAAGCAGTGTATTCATGGCTATCGATATTTTGCAAGCAGTTCGACTTAAATGTCATTTCAGACTCAAGCCAATTGTTGCCGCCAGAACTTAAAATTAAAAAAAAAAAACTGTATGTAAAAAAAAACACTATGGAATTTAAACAAGAAAATGTTGACAAATATTGCAAAAGTTAATCAAGCACAGAAACTTTATTGCTTAATAGCTCGCGTTTACCAACAAATATTATTAAGAATTTTATAGCATAAATTCATATCTATTTATACAAAGCTTAGTTATACGTTTTTCATGATTTGCAAACTTAATTTTTTTTTTTTTTATTGGCACTAAGAGGCTTAAATATCTTAAACTTCGTGTCACAAGTTTATTGCATTTCAAAAAACATTTACTGAGCGGAGATCGCTTGATTGGTAGTATTTAATGACCGCCAAAAGAAACTTGGAAGGGAGCCGAACGGATTCGGTAATTGTGGCAGTGACGGGAGGCTTGGTAAAGAAATCTCGGGCAAGGAAACAAGAGTTAAATTAACCTCCGGCAAAGGTGGTAACGCTGGTGGCCAAGGAGGCAGCGGCAGAACTGGCGGTGGGAAGGGTATCGGCAGGGGCAGCGGTGGGAGATTAGGCAGTGGAAGGAAGGACAACCCGGGATCCGCAGGCTTGTGATAATGAATATGGTGGTGGTGATGGATATGATCCAGCTCAGTTGTTGAAATAGATTCCTCGGTCGTTGTGGACTGCGTTGTTGACTCAGTGCTCAATTCTGTGGTGGTTGTATTCTGATCCGATGGGTCGGCTGTAGTCTTTATACTAGTAGTTTCCAAAGTTGTATGCTTTTGTGTAGTGGTTGGCTCTATGGTGGTGTTAACTGTTGTAGTCTTTGCGGTTGTTGGTTCTTTTGTCGTGTTTGCAGTGGTCGTTTTCAGAGTTGTCGTCTTCTCCGTTGTTGGTTCTTTAGTAGTCGTAGTCTTTTCAGTTGTTGGCTCTTTTGTTGTC
The DNA here is from genome assembly GCA_008042475.1 of Drosophila kanapiae. Classification (NCBI taxonomy): domain Eukaryota; kingdom Metazoa; phylum Arthropoda; class Insecta; order Diptera; family Drosophilidae; genus Drosophila; species Drosophila kanapiae. Next base: position 509,467 of record VNJM01000990.1, read on the forward strand.
TTTATTGTGGTCGTCTTCAGAGTTGTCGTCTTCTCCGTTGTTGGTTCTTTAGTAGTCGTTGTCTTTTCTGTTGTTGGCTCTTTTGTTGTTTCTATTGTGGTCGTCTTCAGAGTTGTCGTCTTCTCCGTTGTTGGTTCTTTAGTAGTCGTTGTCTTTTTAGTTGTTGGCTCTTTTGTTGTCTTTGCAGTGGTCGTTTTCAGAGTTGTCGTCTTCGCCGTTGTTGGTTCTTTAGTAGTCGTAGTCTTTTCGGTTGTTGGCTCTTTTGTTGTCTTTGCAGTGGTCGTTTTCAGAGTTGTCGTCTTCGCCGTTGTTGGTTCTTTAGTAGTCGTAGTCTTTTCGGTTGTTGGCTCTCTTGTTGTCTTTGCAGTGGTCGTTTTCAGAGTTGTCGTCTTCGCCGTTGTTGGTTCTTTAGTAGTCGTAGTCTTTTCGGTTGTTGGCTCTCTTGTTGTCTTTGCAGTTGTCGTTTTCAGAGTTGTCGTCTTCGCCGTTGTTGGTTCTTTCGTAGTCGTAGTCTTTTCGGTTGTTGGCTCTTTTGTTGTCTTTGCAGTG